>JACBWV010000610.1:124304924-124392325 GCA_013435795.1 Chlamydomonas sp. ICE-L | reverse complement strand
TAAGGAGAACAGGCAATGCCTAGAAATAATTTGTATAGATGATAGAATTTACGTTATAAAGAAGTAAAAAAAAAAGATCAACACATAAAAAACAAACCACTATGGAACTCAAGAAAAAAAAAATAGACTTATTTATTCTGGCAATAATGAAAAGACGCACAAAAGGGGAATTCGTAAATACAATTTCGGCGCATCTTATCCAAGAGCAACAAGTTATACCCGCCCACCTCCCCATTAAACCACCACCTACACAACATCGCACCGTATGACCACAACACGTATGACAACTCCTACCCCCCACTTACTCACCCACCACCTCCACCACCCGACCCCACCCACCATACTCCGACCCACCACCCATAACCCACGCCCCCACCTCCCATACTCCACCGCCCACCACCTACCACCCACCACCCATAACCCACCGCCCACCACCTACCACTATCCAGCGTGTGCCGGTCCCTGTTTGAAAAGGATAAGCTGCTGTTTGCATTCTCCCTGGCGACCAACATAGAGATTGCAGAGGGAAGGATGGAAGCCTCCCAGCTGAGGTTCTTGGTGACAGGGGCTCTGTCCATGGACTTCCCACACCAGAACCCCTCACCTGATTGGATTTCAGAGCAAAGCTGGGCTCACATTTGCGAGCTGAGTGGCCTGGCTGACGCCTTCAATGGCCTGCGCGATAGTTTGGAGGTGAGATTGGATAGAGTGGGGTTTGGTTATTGAATGCTTTTTATTTCTATCCCTTCCTTCCATGGTTGGGCAAGTTCCTTCAGCCCATTTGGTTGCTGTAGGGCAGACATGTGCGAGCTGAGTGGCCTGGCTGAGGCCTTCAATGGCCTGCGCGATAGTTTGGAGGTGAGATTGGATTAGGTGAGTTTGTGGTTCATGAATTTAAAAATTAATTGCTTTTTTGAATTAGTCCTAATCCCTTTCATTCCGTGTCTATGGGGTTTTGTTTCCTACGTTGCCTTCACTCCCATTTGGGTTGCTGTAGGGCCGACATTACGACTTAGTGGCCTGGGCTGAGGCCGTTCAATTCAAATGGCCTGCGCGATAGTTTGGAGGTGAGATTGGATAGAGTGGAGTTTGGTGATGATGCATTTTATGTGAGTGCCCACAGCCCTTGCCAGTCCATGGTTGGGCAAGTTCCTTCAGCCCATTTGGTTGCTGTAGGGCAACATGTCGCCGAGTCGGAGTGAAGCCTGGCTGAGGCGGCAATGGCCTCGCGCATAGTTTGTAGGTGAGATTGGATAGAGTGGAGTTTGGTTCATGAATGCTTTTTATTTCTAACCCTTCCTTCTATGGTTGGGCAAGTTCCTTCAGCGCCATTGTTGATTGCTGGTAGGGCATGACATTGCGATGCTGAGTGGCCTGGCTGATGCCCTCTCAAATGGCCTGCCGCATCCGTTTGGCCCTGTCATTGCTTGGCTCTCCGTGGCGCTTTTTGCGTTCCTGCCTGCCTTTTTAAGATATTGTTCTGTCTCTCCTCATCCCCTATTCTCTCTCACTTCTCTTCTCCTTCTAACTTTTCTCTCCAATTTCGTCCTCGCCCTTCCTGTGCTCTTTTTGGGCCAGTTTTTTTCCTTCCTCCTGGTTATGGTGCCTTGTATTTCCTCCCATGCCTCTGCCTTCTTTGCGTTGCTGAGGCGCTTCAAATGGCCTGGGCGCGATAGTTGTGGCGAGTGAGATTGGATAGACGTGGGGTTTGGTTATTTGAATGCTTTTTTTATTTCTAATCTCCCCCTTCTTCCATGGGTTAGGCAAGTTGCCCTTCCCTTAGACTCAACGCCTCCTTTCAATTGGCGCCTATGCCATGCACATTCACAATCAACGCCCAACTTTTGGTTGCTGTAGGAAACATTTGCAAGCTGAGTGGCCTGGCTGAGGCCTCCAATGGCCTGCGCGATAGTTTGGAGGTGAGATTGGATAGAGTGGGGTTCAATTCATGAACCCCATTCTTTGAATGGTGCTTTTTTTATTTATTTCTAAATTTTCTTAGACCCTTTATTGCTCCTGCCAATGGTTGGCACACGTCCCTTACTAAACCATTTAGGCCTACCCCTGGCTGGAACAACGTCAATACACAGACATACGTACACTCAGAGACAGCAGGACAGACAGACAGACAGACAGACAGACAGACAGACAGACAGTGTGGAGGGTTTGCAGGTTAGGGCATCGCAGGTAGTGAGGCTGAATAGCCCTGGGCTGAGACCGTCAATGGCATGCACGATAGTTTGGAGGTGACATTGGATGGTGTAGAGGTTGCTGTAATGCACATATTTGTGAGCCGAATAACCTGGCTGAGGTCTTTAACAGCCTGTGCGATAGTTAAGTGGGGAAAGTTCCTACAGTGACTGTGTTCAATGTTTCTTTTATGGGATACCCTCTCTCCCACCCACCCACCTCCCACCTCCTGCCCGACCCGCCCTCCCTCCCCCTAGGGCCCTCACACCTTACCACCTCACCTCCCTCCAACACAAACACAACACAACACATCACAGCACGCACAACTCAACCGCAACTCTACCCAAACCAACCCACCCAACCCAACCCAAAACCAACCCAACCCAACCCAATCCAATACCAATCCAAGCCAACCCACCCAACCCAACCCTCCCTCCTAACCTCCGCCACCCTCCTACCCTCCCATCGCCTAAACCCTCCCCCACCCTCCCTCCCTACCCTCCCCTCCCACCCCCCCTCCCTCCCCCCTCCCTCCTCCCTCCCTCCCTCCCAGGTGTTGAATCGCGACTGTAATCGGTGTGTGACCACCCTCTCCACATGAAATGCCGATGGCCCGGTGGCTTTGCCAGATAACGCCAGAAAAGCTGGACACCTTCCAAAAGCTGCTCGTCCTCCGCTCCCTCACGCCGGACAAGCTGGTCCCCGCTGTACAAGCCTATGTGATGACGGGCATGGGCAAGCGCTATGTGGAGCCCCAGGTATATGCTGGACAGTGTTTGGACACCTGGACATTGTGTGGTGAGGTGGGGGGCAGGGGGGGGGGGAGGGGAGGGGAGGGGGGCAGTCGGTTAAGACCTTACTAAAGTCCTTTAAGTGACGTATGGTGATGACGGCCATGGGGCAACGCTACGTGGAGCTCCCAGGTCTTTGTGAACGGAACTAGTTTTTGTGTAGAGCCCTTGCGAGTATGAATAAAATTTTAATTAAGAATGGAAACATCTTCCAAAAGCTTCCTCCGCCGTCCCCCTTACAGCACCCCACCCGACAAGCTGGTCCCGACGGCTGTTGCATATCCTATGTCATGACTACTGGCAGGGCAAGCTCTACGAGGAGCCCCCCTGGGTAATCTTTGAGACGATACTATTTTTTCTGTTGAGAAGCCTTTAATAAAAGCTATTAGAATGGGCTCTCCACCTTTATAGGTGTAATAATTTTTTGTTGTTGAGCATTGGTTATGTCTTCCTGAAGGGCGCAAACGGGATCGGATCGACCAGTTCGTTCAGGCTCTTACATTTATTCTCTGCTCTGATCCTTAATTCCTGTTATAAATGGTGATTTTTCACACAAAACAAATTGTGTTGAAGCTGTACCAGTGCCGCCCGCGCATTACTTAGACTGTCCACCTTTCCCCCTTTTCCCTCATACTGAACTCCGCTGGTTTCTCCTCACTACCACCCTTCCCGTCCATTCACCTCGCCATTCTCTCTAGTGGCAACCATGACTAATAACCTTTCAACCTTACTGTGGCCGGGATCGCTGCCTGCTTTGTCTTGCCCATTAATCCTCTTTAATTCATACCTTGGGTGAACGCCCCGTACCATCGTGACCACCCCTTCCCCCCCACCGCTATCGCATACCAAGCTTCTGTTCTCACATTCTCCTTTACATTCGTTTTCCGGTAAGTGTTGTCCGATTAACCAGCCTCGTTCCAGTGATTTACAGGGTCTCTAAGTGAGTAACAGACCAATCGCTAAAAGAAAGAAAGTCGGGTTCGAGTCTTGCTCTACTTCCCCTTCATGGCCTCTTTGCAATTAGTAATAGACATGGTCTGCTATCCACCAACCGCGCAATGTACCTTTCTATAAAAATTAGTGCCAAGTTTGTAGCATCTAGTATATAGACCGCTTCCCCCCCCACCTACTTACTTACAGGACGCATATTTCTCCCACTTATTGGTGCGCTCAACCTCAACTCATCCTTGCCTTGGCTCTCGTTGCTTGCTACCACATCCTGCCCCTCTAAAAGCCCATAATAAACGAGCCAAACACCTGCGGTGTTAGCGCCGGCCGAGGCCCCCTTAGCGTATCCTACACCTTACCCTTTTTATTTTGCGTCCCTCCCTATTCTAATTATCCCCATCGTTCCTATCTAGGGAGGGAGGGCAGCGCGTAGCTGAGGTTCCTGTGTGGGTGTGGGTGGGGTGGGTGGGTGGGTGGGTGGGTGGGTGGGTGGGGGGTGGGGGGGGGGGGTAAATAAAAGCTTCTTCCCTGGCAGTCGCGCGCACACACACACCTCCCCACCCACCCTCCCTAAGAGTTCAAGCTAGGTGCCATCTTCGCCGACTCCGCTCCATCAGTGCCGCTCATCTTCTCCATCAGTGCCGCTCATCTTCGTGGGTGTGTGTGGTGGGGGGGGATAAATAAAAGCTTCTTCCCTGGCAATCACACACACACACCTCCCCCCCCCACCCTCCCAGGAGTTCAAGCTAGGTGCCATCTTCGCCGACTCCGCTCCATCAGTGCCGCTCATCTTCGTCCTTTCCGCGGGCTCCGACCCCATGGCCAACCTGTTGTCCTTCGCTGACGAGAAGGGCAGGGCGGTTGAAACCGTGTCCCTGGGTCAAGGCCAGGGCCCCATTGCCGAGCAGTGGATCACGAAGGCGATCGAGAAGGGCTTCTGGGTGGTGTTGCAAAACTGCCACTTGGCCAAGAGCTTCCTCCCACGCCTGGAAGTCATCTGCGAGAAGGTCCTTTCGGAACCCACCGTAAGCGCGGAGTTCAGACTCTGGCTTACTAGCTACCCGTCCGACATCTTCCCCCAGTCCATACTCGAGAACGGACTGAAAATCACAAACGAACCCCCGAAAGGCCTGCGCGCGGGCTTGGAACGCATTTTCAAGTCAGAGCCCCTCAGCGACCCCGCCTTCTTCAACGGCTGCAGGAACGAGTTCGCATTCAGGTGGGGATGCCTATTCGGCGAAACTAGTCGCTGCTTTTTGTAATCATTCGACTCTCTCCCATCTCCTCTTACTGTCGATTTCTCTTTTCAAAACATCTAACTCGGATCCCTAGATCCCTAGTACGCACTGCCAGGGAAGAAGCTTTTATTTACTCCCCCCCCCCCCCCCCCCCCCCCACCCCCCCCACCCCCACCCCCACCACCACCACCACCACCACCACACACACACACACACACACACACACACAAACATAAACACAAACACACACAAGAACCTGACCTACGCGCTGACATTCTTCCCCTTCCCACACACGCCTACACACACATGAACCTGACCTACACGCTGACCTTCTTCCCTCCCCCCCACACACCTGCACACACACACAGGAACCTCACCTACGCGTTGACCTTCTTCCACTGCGTGGTGGTCGGCCGCCGACAGTACGGTCCTGTGGGGTGGAACATCCCCTACACCTTCAACGAGAATGACCTCCGCATCTCACTAAGGCAGCTGCGCATGTTCCTGGACCAGTACGACGATGTACCGCTCGCCATGCTGGCTTACACCGCCGGTGAATGCAACTACGGCGGCAAGGTGACTGATGGGAAGGACAGACGAACACTGAGCACCCTGCTGGACTTGTTCTACAATGAATATGTGGTGGTTGGAGAGTGTAACCTCACCCCCTCAGGCAAGTATGATACACTTACATATGATTAGGGTTAGGTCTAATGCGATATCGTCGGTACCGGTACATATGTGGCACAATGTATTGTACGATATCATGCGATGTATGTATATGAAATATACGGAAGGACAGATGCACACTGAGCACCCTGCTGGACTTGTTCTACAATGAATATGTGGTGGTTGGACAGTGTAACCTCACCCCCTCAGGCAAGGGACTCTTACATATGATTAGGGTTAGGTCTAATGTGATATCGTAGGTACTGGTACTCATGTGGCACAATTTATTGTACGATATCATGCGATGTATGTATATGGAAGGACAGACGCACACTGACCACGCTGCTGGACTTGTTCTACAATGAGTATGTGGTGGTTGGAGAGTGTAACCTCGCCCCATCAGGCAAGTGACACTTACGTATGATTAGGGTTAGGGTCTCTTGTCATGTCGTAGGTTCGTATGTGGCATCTTCACCCACCCACCCACCCACCCAGCCCACCCCAGCCCACCCCACCCCCTAACCCTGCAGGCAAGTATGTGGCATCTTCACCCACCCACCCACCCACCCCACCCCACCCCACCCCCTAACCCTGCAGGCAAGTATGTGGTCCCTGCACCCGGAGATTACAAAAGCTACCTTGACTACATGGCCACCCTGCCCCTGGTCGAGGAGCCCGAGGTGTTCGGCATGCACTCTAACGCAAACATCTCCAGGGATCTGCAAGACACAAAGATGCTGCTAGATTCTTTGTTGCTGACCTTGAAACAGGTAGTTCCCGTGGTTTTTGAACTGCTAACTTTATAACTGATGCTAAATTATGCTAATAGTAATGCTGATAGTAATTGTGCAAAATGATGTACCTTGGTGTTCGGCATGCACTCCAACGCAAACATCTCAAGAGATCTGCAAGACACAAAGATGCTGCTAGCTTCCTTGTTGCTGACTTTGAAACTGGTAGGTCCCATGGTTTTCTTTGCAGCGCTTATTTTTCTGCAGACAAATGAACAGCCTAGCTGCTCGCTTGATAGGCTCCACAACATGCACTCTCCTTATATACTCCAGACTGAATCCTCTCCCGATGGAGGTAGCAGATAACAGACAAACAGACAAACAGACAGACAGACAGACAGACAGACAGACAGACAGACAGACAGACAAGCAGACAGACTCCGAGGTTTGTGAACCACAATATTGTAGATAAATGTACAAAAGAGCGCATGATATTGTATATACATGTACCATACGCTTTATCGTGCAATAAGCTTGGAGCCAGGACGATATTAACTACCTTATGCCCTCTACGCCACGGACACTGTCATCCCCCACCACACACCACCACCATACACCAACGCCATACACCACATCACCACCACTATCACCACACCACCACCACCACCTTGATATTAACAACCTGATGCCTCGTGTCTTCTGCAGGCTGGCTCATCTTCCAGTGGCGGTGGGAGACCTGAGGACTCACTCTACGCCATGCCCACCGCCATCCCACACCACAAACCACCACCACCACTCCACCACCATTCTCAACACACCACCGCCATACGTACTACCTGATGCCTCGTGTCTCCCGCAGGCTAGCTCCTCTTTCAGTGGCAGTGGGAGACCTGAGGACTCACTCTACGCCACGCCTACCGCCATCCCACACCACTCACCACCACCACCACCACCACCATATAAGTACCTGTCCCCCCGTGTCTTTTGCAGGCTGGCTACTCCTCCTGTGGCGGGGAGAGCCCTGAGGACACATTCTAAGCCATAGCCACTGGCATCCCACACCACACACCACCACCTCCACTCTCATCACAACACACACCACCACTACCACTCTCACCACACCACCGCCACCATACCAACTAACCAACCAACCATCTCCCGCAGGCTGGCTCCTCTTCCAGTGGCGGTGAGAGTCCCGAGGACATCCTCTACGCCACGGCCACTGCCATCCCACACCACCACTCTCACCACTCTCACCACACCACCACCATACCAACTACCTGATGCCTTGTGTCTCCTGCAAGCTGCCTCCTCTTTCAGTGGCGGTGGGAGACCTGAGGACACACTCTACGCCACGGCCAACCAACCAACCAACCAACCAACCAACCAACCAACCAACCAACCACTGACCGACCGACCGACCAACCAACCAACCATCTTCTTCAGGCTGGCTCCTCTTCCAGTGGCGGTGAGAGTCCTGAGGACACACTCTACGCCACGGCCACCGGTATCCTAGAGAAGATCCCCCCTAACTTCGACCTTGAGACGGCGTCCATCAAATACCCGGTCACCTACTTGGACTCCAAGAACACCGTCCTGGTCCAGGTAGGTCATCCCACTGCCATCACACACCACACGCCACACACCGCACACCACACACCACCACTCTCACCACACAAGCACCTCCACTATCACCACACCACCACCACCACCACCACCACCACCACCACCACCACCACCACCACCACCACCACCACCACCACCATATTGACTACCCGTCACCTACCTGGACTCCAAGAACACTGTCCTTGTCCAGGTGGGTCATTCCTTCTAATAGTCCAGGGGGTATGGTAGAGCTCGTTGAAACGATGGAGGTACGGGGTTCAAATCCCTACGAGTACACTTTAGTGTTCGCAGTCGCTGTCAACCGCCATGGTATATTTCATTCCAATGCTTTGGTAGCCATGGTACATTTTTTCCAGGTGGGTCATTCCTAGGCTTCGGAGTTTAGGGCTAACATTGGACCAAATTAGCCCTAATAGGGCTATTAGCACAATTAGCCCTAATAGTGCACAACTAATTTAACCAAACTTAGCCAAACTCAGCCTGTGTGTCATTCCTGGGCTTCGTGGTTTAGGGCTAACATTGGACCAAATTAGCCCTAATAGGGCTATCAGCTAGATTGGCCCTAATTGGGCTATTAGCCAAACTTAGCCAAACCTAGCCTTGTCCAGGTGGTTCATTCCTTCTAATAGATTTGTCCTGGTAAAGTACCATGGCTCAATGGTTGAGCTCCTTGAACGAAGAAGGTGCTGGCTTCGAATCCCTACGGGTGCACTTCAGTGTTTTCGGTCGCTGTCAACCGCCATGGTAGCTTTGTCCAGGTAAAGTAGCAGCCCGTTCCCTACCGCTGAAGACAAGGCTACCTTAATTCCACCCCCCACCAGGCGCTATCTTCACTTTTTTGGCGGAGCCCCCTCTTCAACCCAACCCAGCCCAACCCAAACCCCTCTCCCCCCTTTATCCCCCCCCCCCACACACACACACACCACCACCACCACCAACTCCAACACAAACACAAACACAAACATACCCCCCATCACCACCACCACCACCAACAACTCCAACACAAACACAAACACAAACATACCCCCCATCACCACCACCAACAACAACAACTCCAACACAAACACAAACACAAACATACCCCCCATCACCACCACCACCACCAACAACTCCAACACAAACACAAACACAAACATACCCCCCATCACCACCACCACCACCACCAACTCCAACACAAACACAAACATACCCCCCATCACCACCATTACCACCACCAACTCCAACACAAACACAAACACAAACATACCCCCCATCACCACCACCACCAACTCCAACACAAACACAAACACAAACATACCCTCCATCACCACCACCACCACCACCAACTCCAACACAAACACAAACACAAACATACCCCCCATCACCACCAACACCACCACCAACTCCAACACAACCAGAAACATACCCCCCATCACCACCACCACCAACTCCAACTCCAACACAAACACAAACACAAACATACCCCCCATCAACCACCACCACCAACCACTTACTCCAACACAAACACAAACACAAACACAAACACAAACCTACCCCCCATCACCACCACCACCAACAACAACTCCAACACAAACACAAACATACCCCCCATCACCACCACCACCAACACAAACACAAACACAAACACAAACACAAACATACCCCCCATCACCACCACCACCACCACCACCAACTCCAACACAAACACAAACATACCCCCCATCACCACCACCACCACCACCGAACTCCCCTGATACGCATATTTAAATATTTGGTGTGCTATCCTATCCTTGTCCAGGAGCTGGGGCGAGTCAACGTTCTACTGGAGGTCATTCGTGACAGTCTGAAGGGGTTACAGAAGGCAGTCAAGGTATGGTATTGTATTGCATTGTATTGTACAGTATTGTACTGTACTGTTTTGTATTTTATTGTACCGTACAACTGGGGTGTGTGGGGTGGCGGTTGCGTGTGTTTTGTGTGTGTGTGGTATGTGGAGGTTATCCGCGACAGTCTGAAGGGGTTGCAGAAGGCAGTCAAGGTATTGCATTGTACCATATTACTGGGGTTTGGTGTGTGTGTGGTGTGTGTGTTGAAGGGGGGGGGGGGGGGGGGGGGGGGGGGGGTCATTGACAAAAGTCTGAAGGGGTTACAGACGGCAGTCAAGGTATTGTATTGTACCATATAACTGGGGTGTGTGGGTTGGCGGTGGGGTGTGTGGTGTGGCGGTGGGGTGTGTGTGTGGTGTGTGGAGGTCATTTGCAACAGTCTGAAGGGGTTGCAGAAGGAAGTCAAGGTATTGCATTGTACCATATTACTTGGGTGTATTGGGGTGGGGGTGGGGTGGCAGTGGGGTGTATGGGGTGGAAGTGGGGTGTATTGGGGTGGTGTGGGGTGGAAGTGGGGGTGTGTGGGGTGGAAGTGGGGTGGTGTGGGGTGGCAGTGGGGTGTAATTGGGGTTGTGGGGTGGCAGTGGGGTGTTTGGGGTGGCAGTGGGGGTGGTGGTGGAGTGGCAGTGGGGTGTATTGGGGTGTGTGGGGTGGCAGTGGGGTGTATTGGGGTGTGTGGGGTGGCAGTGGGGTGTGTGGGGGTGGCAGTGGGGATTTATTGGGTGTGTTGGGGTGGGCACAGTGGGGTGTGTGGGTGGCAGTGGGGTTGTTTGGGGTGGCAGTGTGGTGTGTGGGGTGGCAGTGTTTGTTGTTGGTGGTTGCATTGTGGTGTGTTGCGTGCAGTTGTGGGGGTTTGTGGGTTGTAAGTGTTTTGTACTTGGTTATGTGTTTGTGTTTGGAATGTGTGTTTTTGTGGGGTTGGCAGTGGTTGTGTGGTGGTTGGGCAGTTGGGTGTATTGGGTGTGTGGTGGGGTTTTTGTAGTTTGTGGTTAGCTTGGGGGTGTTGGGCAGTGGGGTGTATTTTGGTGTGTTTGGGTGTGGCCTTTTTGGTGTTGTGTGTGGGGTTGTGGCCGTTTGGTGGGCCTTGCGTTTGTTATTTGGGTTTAGCGGTTGGTTTCATATTGTTTTCTTTTGTTTTCAGTTTTTTGTCTGTGGTTTGTGTTTTTTTTCATTTTTGTGTTATTTTTTTTTGTTTTTTGGCCGTTATTTGGGGTGTATTGGGGTGTTTGGGGTGGCAGTGGGTGTGCGGGGTGCAGTGGGGTGTTTGGGGTGTGTGGGGTGGCAAGTGGGGGTGTATGGGGGTGGTGGGGTGGCAGTGGGGTGTGTGGGGTGGCAGTGAGTGTGTGGGGTGGCAGTGGGGTGTATGGGTGTGTGGGGTGGCAGTGGGGTGTATTGGGGTGTGTGGGGTGGCAGTGGGGTGTGTGGGGTGGCAGTGGGGTGTATTGCGGTGTGTGGGGTGGCAGTGGGGTGTGCGGGTCGGCAGTGGGGTGTATTGGGGTGTGTGGGGCGGCAGTGGGGTGTATTGGGGTGTGTGGGGTGGCAGTGGGGTGTGTGGGGTGGCAGTGGGGTGTGGGGGGGGTGGCCGTGTGGTGTGTGGTGAGAGAAGAAGGTAGTCAAGGTATTGTATTGCACCGTAGTACTGCCGCCTGATGACTTCTACTTGACAAAAAGAGTCGCTGCTTTTTGTAATCATTCGTCCCTTTCTCTCGTCTCCTCTTACTGTTGATTTCTCTTTTGGAAAAATCCAACTTAGATCCCAAGATCACTAGTACTCACTGCCAGGAAAGAAGCTTTAATTTATCCCCCCACCCCACCCCTCAACACACACGCACACCCACAAGAACCTCCCCTCCGCGCTGACCTCCGCGCTGACCTCCCCCCCCCCCCCCACCCCCCCCCCACACACACACACACGCACACACACAAAGGAACCTGGCTTACGCGCTGACCTCCTCCCCCCCACACATACACAAACACACTCACACATACACACACAGAGGAACCTGGCCTACACCCTGACCTTCCTCCCTTCACCCCACCCCACCATCACCACCATCCTCTTACTGTTCATCTCTCTACTCAAAGGGTATTGTGGTGATGAGCCAGGAGCTGGAGAAAGTTGGCGTGGCCCTGGCCAGCGGGCGCGTGCCAGAGCTGTGGCTGACCCGCTCCTTCCCTTCACTGAAACCCGTGGCCTCTTATGTTAAGGAGGTGGTAGAGAGGGCCGCATTCTTTAATGACTGGCTTCAGCAGGGCCCCCCCACTGTGTTCTGGATCAGTGGGTTTTTCTTTACTCAGGTAGGTCATGGGTTGGGTTGTCAATATCGTCCTGTTTCAATTGCCAAAGCCCGTTGCCTCTTATGTAAATGTCCTATGTGAGGGGAGTGGTAGAGAGGGCCTCACTCTTTAACGATCTGCTTCAGCAGGGCCCGCCCACTATGTTCTGGATCAGTGGGTTTTTCTTTACTCAGGTCGGTCTTGGGTTGAGTTGTCAATATCTTCCTGTTTCAATTGCCGACGCCCGTTGCCTCCTATGTGAATGTCCTATGTGAAGGGACTGGTTGAGAGGGCCGCATTCTTTCATGACTGGCTTCAGCAGGGCCCGTCCACTGTGTTCTGGATCAGTTTTTTTTCTTGCTCAGGTGGGTCATGGGTTGGGTTGTTAATATCGTCCTGTTTCAATTGCCAACGCCTGTGGCCTCCCAAGTGAAGGAGGTGGTAGAGAGGGCCGCATTCTTTAAGGGCTGGCTTCAGCAGGGCACCCCCACTGTTTTCTGGATCAGATCAGGGGGGGGATAAGAGGGTGTGTGTGGTGTGGTGGTGGTGTGGGTGGGTGGGTGGGGGTGGGGGTAGGGGGGGGGTAGGTAAAAGAGGGTGGTGGTGTGTGTTGTGTGGGTGTGAGGAGGACAAAGCATGCTTAAGTAGGGACCGGCATATCATATGATGTCGACCAAAGGCGAGTATGATATCATACAAGCTGTATCATATGATATTGTACATAAATGGTCATATAGCACAGGCATACTGCCGGTATCATATGATATCATATAAAACATGATATCATATGATATCATATTTCCGTCCCTAATGCATGAGTGGATGCACATCAAAATAATAGAACAGTTCAAAAGATCAAAAGACAAGATAATTAAATCCACTTGCCCCTTCATTGTCATCTTTTGTCAATGCTGTAAACATAATATGAAGAAAGAGATCCGGCATGCTTACTCCGTGCTGTCACGCGGTAGTCCAAGCTCAGGTGCAGAGGGTCTGCGAAACCAAATAAACCCAACATGGTAGCCATTCTCCAGCATGTACGCATGCATGCAAACGGGAGAGTTCCCTCAATCTCACGCCTGTGGCACGGCGTACTAGTTTTCAATTTTCCGATATGCATACCTACATTAATGGTTAGTCGATTGGTCAATTTTGTTTTGACATGCATACCTACATCGATGGTCAGACAATTGGTAAATTGTGTTTTGATATGCATCCATACATAGCTGGTTAGTTAATTGGCCAATCAGGTTTCGATATGCTAAGGTAGATAGATGGTTGGTTAACTGGTTGGCTGGCTGGTTGGTTGGTTAGTTGGTTAGTCGATAGGCTGGTTGGTTGATAAGTCTGTAGGCTGGCTGGTTGGTTGGTCAGTGGGTAGGCTGGCTGGTTGGTTGGTTAGTTTGTAAGCTGGCTGGTTGGTTGGTTAATTAGTTGGCTGGCTGGTTGGTTGGTGGTTGGTTAGTTGGTAGGCTGGCTGGTTGATTGATTGAAAAAATAAAAAATAAACATATATATATATATATAACTCATGGCTTACAATGCATTCATCTCTGCTGCATCGCATTGCAGGCTTTCTTGACTGCCGCCAAGCAGAACTTTGATCAAGCTCACAAGATCCCCATCGACTTAATTAGATTTGAATTTGAATTTGAATTTGCATTGCAGGCTTTCTTGACTGCCACCAAGCAGAACTTTGCTCATGCTCGCAAGATCCCCATAGCCTTGGTTGAATTTGAAATTGAATTTGAATTTGAATTTGCATCGCAGGCTTTCTTGACTGCCGCCAAGCAGAACTTTGCTCGAGCTCACAAGATCCCCATCGACTTAATTAGATTTGAGTTTGAATTTGAATTTGAATCGCAGGCTTTCTTGACTGCCACCAAGCAGAACTTTGCTCATGCTCGCAAGATCCTCATAGCCTTGATTGAAATTGAATTTGAATTTGAATTTGCATCGCAGGCTTTCTTGACTGCCGCCAAGCAGAACTTTGCTCGAGCTCACAAGATCCCCATCGACTTAATTAGATTTGAGTTTGAATTTGAATTTGAATCGCCAGGGCTTTTCTCAGGACTGCCCCAAGAAGAACTGTGCCCTCATGCTCGCAAGAATCCTTATAGCCTTGATGAATTTGAATTTGGAATTTGAATTTTGCATCGCAGGATTTCTACTGACTGACTGCCAATCCGCAGAAAATTGTTGATCCTCTAGCCGTGAGACTTATTGATTTGAATTTGATCGCCTTCTTGACTGCCGCCAAGCAAACTTTGCCGAGCTGATCCCATCGAATTTTGAGTTTGAATTTGAATTTGAATCGCAGGCTTTCTTGACTGCCAACAGAACTTGCCTGCCGCAAGAACTTGATGATTTGAATTTGAATTGAATTGCTCGCGCTTTCTGACTCCGCCAGCAATTTGCTGGCTACAGTCCCATGCCTGATTGATTTGAATTGAATTTGAATTTGATCGCAGGCTTCTTGACTCCCCACAGAACTTGCTCGTGCTCGAAGACCCCCATGGCTGTTGAATTGAATTTGAATTCGCTTGCAAGGATTGCTTGACTGCTGCCAAGGAAAATTATGCTTCGTGCTCACGAGATCCCCCCCCACTTAATTAAATTTGAATTTAAATTTGAATTTACATTGCAGGCTTTCTTGACTGCCGCCAAGCAAAACTTTGCTCGTGCTCACAAGATCCCCATCGACTTAATTAAATTTGAATTTAAATCTGAATTTACATTGCAGGCTTTCTTGACTGCCGCCAAGCAAAACTTTGCTCTTGCTCACGAGATCCCCATCGACTTAATTAAATTTGAATTTAAATTTGAATTTAAATTTGAATTTACATTGCAGGCTTTCTTGACTGCCGCCAAGCAAAACTTTGCTCGTGCTCACGAGATTCCCATCGACTTAATTAAATTTGAATTTAAATTTAAATTTACATTGCAGGCTTTCTTGACTGCCGCCAAGCAAAACTTTGCTCGTGCTCACGAGATTCCCATCGACTTAATTAAATCTGAATTTACATTGCAGGCTTTCTTGACTGCCGCCAAGCAAAACTTTGCTTGTGCTCACGAGATCCCCATCGACTTAATTAAATTTGAATTTAAATTTGAATTTACATTTCAGGCTTTCTTGACTGCCGCCAAGCAAAACTTTGCTCGTGCTCACGAGATCCCAATCGACTTAATTAAATTTGAATTTAAATTTGAATTTACATTGCAGGCTTTCTTGACTGCCGCCAAGCAAAACTTTGCTCGTGCTCACGAGATCCCCATCGACTTAATTAAATTTGAATTTGAATTTACATTGCAGGCTTTCTTGACTGCTGCCAAGCAAAACTTTGCTCGTGCGCACAAGATCCCCATCGACTTGATTGAATTCGACTTTGAGGTCCATGACAAGGTGCGGCATTGTACATGTATACAATATATACAAAATATACATGCATATATCTTGTATTGTATTGTATTTGTTTATATCTCCATAGGTGCCTAACTCTTGGTCAGCTTGAATTGCATGGTTTTAGCCTATGGCCTCCAGTCCAAAGACAACTATTTTACTGATACTGCTGTTGTTGCTTTGTTCATGTGGGGCATGCTGTCTGTAGGTATGGAATTTTGTCTGGACCTTGGTCTTCTTTTAACTGTAAAAATGCCATCCTCCTTTCATTTCCAGGATTATGTTTGTATGTATGTTACAGTCCAGGGGTAGGCCAAATAGGCTGAAGAGACTTGCCCAACCGTGACGGGGCGTGCCACAGTGATAACTTAATTATACAATTATAATTATATCATCGTCCTAAAATGCCAACCTACTTTCAAACAATTGATTTACCGACAGGGGCCCTGAGTTCTTGCTACAGTGCAGGGTACTTCAAATGGCAAAATTGGCCAGCGCTTTAGCGGACTTGAAAACAAAAAAACTGCGCTTTGTAGTGCAAAAAGCGCAAAAATTGCTTGCAGCGCCCTCAAGGGGTTGCAAAAAACTGCGCTTAAAGCGCAGAGGGGGTCAAAAATTCAGCGCTCAAAAGCGCAAAAGCGCGCGCTTTGAATTACCCTGCTACAGTGACCATTTAATTATACAATTATAATTAGATCATCGTCCCGTAATGCAGCTAATGTAGCAAAAACAACTGACCACCAGCGCTTACAATTACGTTCCTTTATTTTTTTTAGACTGTAAAAATGCACACCTGCTTTCATGTAAGGCCCTGAAATCGTGCTGCAGTGATCATTTAATTATACAATTATAATCTGATCATCGTCCCAAACTGAAAACCTAATTTCATGTGCGGGAGTATGTTTATAATTTGGTATGTAGGCTACAGTCCAGGGGTAGGCCAAATAGGCTTAAGGGACTTGCCCAACCATAACAGGACGTGCTACAGTGATCATTTAATTATACAACTATTTTGGTTACATCATTATAATTATTATTATGATTAGATCATCGTCCCAAACCCCAACCTACTTGCATGTGCAGGAGGGCGATTGTGAAAGCCCTCCCAGAGACGGCATCTACGTGAAGGGCATGTTCATTGAGGCGGCTGGGTGGGACTATGGGAAGAGCGTGCTGTGTGAAAGCGAAGCCAAGGTGGGTTTGATGAGTGTGTTTGTGGGGGCTGGTGTGGGGAAAGGCATGTTCATTGAGGCGGCTGGATGGGACTATGGGAAGAGCGTGCTGTGTGAAAGCAAAGCCAAGGTGGGTTTGGTGTGTGTGTTTGTGGGGGCTCGAGTAGGGGGGGAAGGGGGGCAGGGGGGGGGGGGGGGGGGTATTGTGAGGAGAGCATGCTTTGTGAAAGCGAAGCCAAGGTGGGTTTTATGTGTGTGTTTGTGAGGGCTGGAGTAGGGGGGGGGGGGGGGGGGGGGAGGGGGGGGATATGATAATGAAAGCATGCTGTGCGACATCAAACCCTAGGTGGATTTTATGTGTGTGTTTGTGAAGTAGGGGGGGGGGGGCGGGGGAGGGGAAGGGGGGGAGAGGGGGGGGGGGGGGGGGGATAAGGAAATCATGCTGTGCGACATCAAACCCATGGTGGGTTTTATGTGCGCGTGTGTGTGGGGGGTGAGGGAAGGGGGGGTGGATAGAGAAAGTGCAGCCGTCTTACTAACTGCCCCCAGTGTCTTGATGGTTGGCCCCAGTGCAAGCAAACTGGCTGGCTCCCTCAACCTCGCGCCTCGTAATAAGGCGTACCATTTATGTATGTATGTATTTATTTATTTCTGTATTGATTTATTTATTTGTTTATTGCCCCCTGCGTCCCTCCCATGCAGCTCCTTTTCGTCCCCATGCCTCCCATGCAATCCCTGCCAACTTCCCACTTATTTATTTGTTTATTTCTTTATTTATTTAGTATTTAACCATTTATTTAGTTATGTATTTATGTATTGTCCCCTGTGTCCCCCCCCTGCAGATCCTATTCGTCCCCATGCCTCCCATGCTGTTCCTGCCCTGCAAAACGGACAGCTTCAAGGACGTGCCACAATACGAGTGCCCCTTGTACAAGACAAGCGAGCGCAGAGGCACGCTGTCCACGACAGGCCACTCCACCAACTTCGTGTGCGACGTCCGCATCCCCAGTGACCAGCCAGAGTCGCACTGGGTACAAAGAGGCGTGGCCTTGCTCACTAGTTTGGACATGTAGTTACTGCACATGTTGCTTCTGCTGCTGTCGCTGTTGCTGCTGCTGCTGCTGTCGCTGTTGCTGTTGCTGTTGTTGTTGCTGCTCATGTGGGACATGAGGTCTGTGGGTATGGATGCCTCCTTGTCCTCCTCAACCTCCTCACCAATCGCATCTACCTCTCTCACATCTTGTATGTTCTCTCATATCTGGTATGTGAGTGCAGGGGTGTTCTGTCCATGACAGGCCACTCCACCAACTAATTTGTGCGTGCTTAGTCCGCATCCCCAGTGAAGCCAGGATTCACGAGACAGTTAGGGCCAGGGTTACTTCGCTTTGTGTGACAAACGGACAGCACGGTGACCCTGGGGTATGTCCGCATCCCCAGTGATTAGCCGCAGTCCCACTGGGTTCAGAGAGGCCTCGCACTGCTCACTAGTTTGGACATGTAGTCATTCACGCCTTCCCTAGGGCTAATGACTCGTCCTGGAGTTGTGAACCTCTTGTGGCCATATCGTTTGAGTCAGGGACGGGGTCCAGTGCAGTCTGCTTGCCTGCCTGCCTGCCAAACTGGCCTGCTGCGTGATGACCTGTATGGTGATGACTAACATTTAGACATACCGGTACAGCTATAATCTATGAAGGGGTCCTGTGCAGTCTGCCTGCCTGCCAAGCTGGCTTGCTACATGATGACCTGTAGGGTGATGACTATCATTTAGATAGATTGGTACAGCTAAAATCTATGACGGGTCCTGTGCAGTCTGCCTGCCTGCCCAACTGGCATGCTGCATGATGACCTGTATGGTGATGACTTACATTTAGACATATTGGTACAGCTACAATCTATGAAGGGGTCCAGTGCAGTCTGCCTGCCTGCCTGCCTGCCTGCCAAACTAGCATGCTGCATGATGACCTGTAACACAAACCAGAAGAGGACAGCTTCTGACACGACAGGCCACTACACCACCGAGTGTGCGATGTCCGCATTCCCAGTGATCAGCCGCAGTGCCACTCCTCACTAGTTTAGATGTATATTCATGTATGTCAGCACATGTTGGCAAATGTCAGCATATATATGCCAGTAAATATAGGTAGTAAAACGCTACTACACCACACTCTTGTGTACAGAACGCAATTACTTAGGTTCTGTGCTCATAGAATGGTTTTGTTTGTGATCACACCATAACTCTGTGTTAAATATAGGATGCTGCTGCTGATGATGATGATGATGATGATGATGATAGTTTCATCATCATCATATTCCATTATCCATTACATAATCTTATTCCATTGCCCAGTATATAGAATAGCTAAAAAAAGCCTGTCTTGGGTCACTGGAATGGAAGGTCACTTCATAGTCACTCTATGATTAATCTGCTATAACGATTTCCGTGACAATCATTGCAGTTATCCTGATGACAAGGGAGCAGTGCGCCACGAGCGTGTTTGGGTACAGCACGAAGGTCGAGGTCTGGGCCACGGTCTTCGCCAGCCTCATGATCAGAATGATCAAGTGGTGCAAGATGAGGACCAGGGTACTACATTGTGTCAAATTGGTCAGCGCTCAAAGCGTACAAACGTCAAATTGGTCAGCGCTTTGTAGTGCAAAAAACGCAACAGCTGCGCTCACAGGGGGTTGAAATACTGTGCGAAACGCTCAGTAGGGCTCAAAAAGCGTGCGCGAAATCGCGATACTGCGCACGCTGTGTAGTACCCTGATGTGACACGTGCGTGTGGCATGCCTGTGTGCTTTAAGTATATATTCCGTGATACTATAGCATGCATGCTATGGGTTCCTATGACGTGATGCTGTAGGGTGTTAACGTGCTGTAGGTTTATAAGCGGTGATGCTGCAGTGTGCATCTGTGATATGGGGTTCTACACTGGGATGCTATAGCATGCATGTGTGATTTGGAGTTCTATGCCGTGACACTATAGGGTGTCTCCTTGCTTGATGGGTAGGGTCTGGGTCTGGGTCTGGGTCTGGGTCTGGGTCTGGGTCTGGGTCTGGGTCTGGGTCTAGGTCTGGGTCTGGGTCTGGGTCTGGGTCTGGGTCTAGGTCTGGGTCTGGATCTGGGTCTGGGTCTGGGTCTGGGTCTAGGTCTGGGTCTGGGACTGGGTCTGGGTCTGGGTCTGGGACTGATCGCACACGAGCGCATTTAATTGGAAGGGGTAAGGTTGAATGGTAGACGTGTTGTTATGTCTGTATGTCTGTTGTGTGTGTGTGTGCCTGTTGTGGGTAAGGGTGGAGGGGTGGGGGGGGGGGGGGGGGGGGGGGGGTTCTTGCCGTTTTTTTGTATGTATGTTACAGTCCAGGGGTAGGCCAAATATGCTTAAGGGACTTTCCCAACCGTGATAGGAAGGGCTTCAAATGAAAAAGCATTGATGAACTGAACCCCAAACAAGTGTTTTACCCACGGGGGCCCTCAGGGCCTGAGTTAGTGAGTTCGTGCTACAGTTATCATTTAATTCTACACTCTAATAGGCCGGGTTCCTTGTACACATTTGTCCAAATCCATAAAACTGACCGGTTTGACGTGCCCTGAGTGTGAGGGGTCTGTGAGAGTGCGAGGGAAGCAAATGGGGGTATGGAGGAAATCAAGAAGCCATTACAGAGCTTCACGTTGTAAATTGAAATTGAAATTGTTACATCCGAGTAATGTGCCACTCTCAGGACGTGAAGTTATGGACACCACTGCTTAAGCCGGAACTAGCAGTAATCACCATAGCTTCACGTTGTACATTTGCTCGTTGCAATGAGTGAGGAGTAAGAGGAAGAACAATTTGAATTTGAATTGTTACATGGTTCTTCAGCCAACTCTGGGCTGCCCACCGTCTTTCAAGTCCCTACCATGATACCCACGAAGATTAGTAGGGGGCCCTGGCGGGTCCCCTGGAGGTCGGCCCCGGGGGTGGTGTAATGTTCGTCAAGCAGCAGTGGCAGCCTCCTTGGTGATGGATGCACAAGCAGTTGCTTACTTATCCGTTCAATTTAATATTGGGGGGGTCAAGAATCAATGTAGCATGGCATGGCATTATTATTCAACTTGGTAGCATGTAAGGCTAATGAACTTATTAGCTCACTGACTTCCCGAAGTTCCATGGAGGCAGGTGCAGCAACTCCCGAGGCTACAGTTGCTACTTCGCAACCTGCAGGAACTAGTGCGAAAGAGCAGATTTCCTTGTCAAGCACAATGCGCTGATGTAATGAGCTACGAGAGTCACGAAGAAGCGAATTCTTCAAGGGGAAATCGTAGACATGCTCCAGGTCCCTAGGCTGAGTCCACAGGACAGGAGGGAAACGACAAATGAAAACGCCGCGTCCACAGTGCGCAACCCTGAGATACGCAAGCGAAAAATTGCCCTCAGAGGTAATCCGCCCGGTAGTCGGAAAGATTTCAAGCCAGTCAGATTAACCGGCGGATTTGACCGGCGTTGGGAAATTTGAAGATTTGAGAAAACAGCACGAACAGCACGATTTCGCGTAAGCATCGCGTAGATCTGTCCCCCTAAGGGGGCCGACCAACTTGCACAAGCGGGTCGTGTTATATTCGTCAATAAGCAGTGGCAGCTCAGGCAGGTGCTTACTCATACAAAGAAAGAAGTGACTGTTTCATGTCCCTTAGTTACGTTTCATGCGCCCTAATCCTTGTTTCCAACATAACATTGGTCTAATGATATCCCTAGGTTGGTCTGAAGATATATTGATATCCCTTGTTTGGTTCGAGCATATCCCTAGTTTGGTCTTATACTCAGATCATACCTCTACTTTAGTCTGATCACATGCCTAGTTTGGTACTTTGGTCTGATGATATCCCTTACAGTGACTCACTAATACAACCAGTCCCTGATAACATTATAATATATAGACGACGATGATGAGCCAATGGATCAATGGATGTTGACGATGACATTGGTGACCCTTGCCCTCGGTATTCCGATGTACTGCCTATTTACAGCCTTGCCCTCCGCGGAGGCCTCCGTCTGCCGTCCGCCCTCCCTTGCCTTTCACGTGACAACGGTCACGTGAACTACAACAGTAGTGACTGCTTTCGGGCTAGCAAGTGTTTGTCGTTTCTCCAACAGTACAAGGGCAAAGGTATAGAGTGCTGTTCCACTATCTCAGCATCTTGGATCTTGGTACAAGTGTCCCTTGGAAGCAGGCAAAAAAGTGCCCGTGCAAATCGTTTTGCCTCCGAAGGTCAAAACAATGCCCAATTTTGAGCCATAAACATGTCAATTTTGAGCCCTAAGCCCTAAAGCTGCAGGTGCTGATGCTCTGCTTTTAGTTTGCCAAAATGAAAGGAGATATGTGCAGCCCGATTCTGGAATCTGGAATCGGGCAGGCCTCAAGGCCCGATATTTATCGTGTGCCTACCCAAATGTTACACCTGGGAATCGAGCACCTGATTTGTAAACATTTATCCCTTTCCAAATGTTACAACTGGCTATATGGCGGCCCGATTATAAAAGTACATGACCAAATCCATATGCATTTCACTGATCGGTAGTGACAAATTTGGAGCGAACATGACCAAACGCCAAATTGTTGAATGGGACCATGTTACCAAGTTCAAGTTCGGCAGTTGTAAAAACTAACGTTCTCGCTGGTATGTCTCATGGAGCAAGTGTCACGTGCCGAGAAGCTCGCATTATGATTCATGTAGCAGATAAAAGAGAAAAATGTATACCGGTACGAAGAAAAAAGGCTCGCGTTTGTACTTTTCTTGTAAAAACAATATACTGCCGAAGACGGCGAGCAGGCAAATTGCTGGCTGAAGCTGTAACCAAGTTCTAGTTGGCAAGGAGAAGGTTTGGCGCCATGTACCGCGAAGTTGGCCAAGGACTTTATATATATATGTATTGGTTCAATTATCTTTCTGAACAGTGTGCCCAGTGTTTGAATGTGCTTACATTTTGTTACTTTCTAGTAACTTCCGGTTCTACATTTTCAGGTAATTATTTTTGCTGCATACGACGGCGAACAGGCTACTTGCTGGATAGTGCCATGGAACCTGATCCAAGTCCTTGTCTACTATCCACCTCATTATTACGAATCTACACGTCTTTACTTCTCATCTGACGACAAAATTATCATCCATTCTGATTCAACCAATTTCCTAGAGGAACCATTTATCTTCTTTCTATACACATACCATCACAATAGACATTAACCTCAAAACTGCGACAGTTAAGATTTGTTGCTTCACATCATTCCATCCATTCCAATCACTCCCACTCCAGACATCCAGGACTGCACAGGCTAATTGCCTGCATTTGGCAATGGTCTACAATGAGCAAGGGGCTAACATGCGGCATCATTTCAGGTTCCTTGTTGCTTCATCTCTATTCCCTCTCCCCTTACTTGCACGCACTTAACATTCAGGGCTGCAGTAGTCAGTGATCTGCAATGGGCAAAGAGCTCAACGCTTCAACATTCGACTTCACTCTCACTAGGGTTGGTCCACAGTGTTGGCCAGCATGGTGACAGCCGCATTGATAGCTAGCAGACGACCCGTGAAAGTGGCACCAGTCAACGCACTGATGGATTGATGTGCCAGGAAGGTGCCATACGCCTGGGTATTGGCCTCAAAGGTGGCAGAAGTTCCAACCACCCAGAATATGTTCCTGGCTTGCGCGTTGTTCGTGAGGATCATCTGGCGCCCAGTATTCATCTGTGGATAATCAGAAGAGGTTCAATTCATCAGTGCTTTTTGTTTTTAGACCCATCATATATAATTGGTCCTAACCCTAACTGTCACATTCTTACACAGCCCCCTAATCTGTCACAACACATAGATACATACAAGGAGAACAAACGGTTGGATGCCGGTAGGATGCTGGCTTCAACAGGGATACTGTTTATTGCTTTCTTGCTTTTTAGATAATTGGATAATTTAGCAGCAAAGATAGGTCAGCAGTATGCTATGTATTACAGCTGACAGCAACCATACCAACAGCACGAGCCACGCATAAGTTCGCACTCACCAAGAACGTCGTCTCCATCTGGAAAATGAACACGCCATCAGCATCGCCTCCTCCATCTAAGGTCAAAGAACCCGATGAGATCTCAAGTGCGCCAGCAGTCTTGTACAGGCCAGGGTAATAGGTCTTCCCTCCCATATTCACTTGAGGGATGGTCTCCACACCCAACGTGCGGCCTTTGGCCTCAGTGTATGCCAGAGCAGCAGCATCATGTGCGTATTTAGAGGAAAGGGGACCTTCAGGACCGTCGGAGATATTGTACTCAATCTCATAGTTAGGATCGGCAACATCCACACCAGGACTGACACCAAGGAACCCTCCAACAGGAGAGACACCCTGCATTAGAATGAGCAGAATTCAGTTGATGTAGAGGTGGGAGTTGTTGAAATATAACTAATCTAGCAGCTGCCCAGACTGGTAACGAGGCAGCTTTGCCCCCAAAATATAAGTTAGATGTGTGCATGTATGCAGAGACATGCTAATTATTAGCTGCATGTAGCTAATAATAATCTAACCAACTGGTAACAGCATTACACAAGGGATACTACCATCACCCTATAGGACTACAAGCAAAAATCACAGCATGCAAGCCCTCCACGTGGTCGTAGGCAACTACTTACCGAGTTGGTAACCCTGGTGGCTGCAAGCACAGTGAACTCAGATGCTGCTCCAAGATCAACGAAGTCATTGCCGGTTGGTACACCTTTGTTCAGTAGCTTACGGCCGATGATGCCAGCACTACATGGGCTGCTTGTGGCCAGCAGGAGCACGATGGGAGCGAGCCAGACCATGGCTGCAGACTTGAAGGGCATTATTATCTGCACACCGCGATGACACACATGATGTTAGCTTGAAATAAGTAGTGGGTCTTTTCAGTGGATGATGGATTTAGGCTCAGCCCACAGAATGTGGGACCACATCATAGTATACGTCACTGCACCCCATCACACAACAGCACACAGCAGTCAACCATATGGCCAGGCTACAGTGTATAGTATCATATGATATGGGTTATTATGCCCCTGTTTCCATGCCTCTAAAATAAGGACCTGATAAGGGAGGCAGCTCTGGATTCAGGTGACCTAAACTTACTGAACTGAACAGCGGTACGGGCTATTAGTCTCATTGCACAGGACGGTAGTAGGGGATAGGGGTGGGGGTGGGATTGCACAGGACGGCGGTAGGGGATAGGGGTAGGGGAAGGGTGAGGTGGGTGGGGAGGTCCCTCGACAGATAAAAGCGTCACTCAGGGTTCTCCCACAAGGGCCGTATGCACCTGAAGTCCGTACGCGTATGTAATTCCTGAACAAGTCCTAGACGCGTCGCAAGCGATGCGGGATAATGGCGGTGAGTGTTGCCTCGGAGCGGCAGGTGGCACAGAATGGCGGAATGCAGTGCGAGTGCAGCGTACCAAATCCAGGGATGGTTTGGGACGTAGTCAGGGCCAGGGTTACGTGCCGACGCGTATAACAGAAAGAGCAACACTTCCCTCTTCCCTAACACACAAGCAACCGTAACGACAGACAGCTCGACACAACCGCAACCGGACTGAGGAGGCTCCCGCTCCCCAGAAGGGCGACCAGAAGGGGCAACAAACTAAATGAATACTGCACAAACGCACGAAACCGCAGAAAAAGAGCCATACAAGCCTATCAGCGTACGCGCATGCCACACCGGATGGAATAACCCTTCACCCACCTAGTACAGAGGGCACGAAGCTGGCGACAGCGCGATGGTTTCGGAAGCGAACAGATGACGTGCCTGCGAGGTGTGGAGGTTGGGGTGGGATGGGTGAGGGGAGACAAATCGCATGGGAGGAGGTGTGGTAGGAAGCAGGAGGCTAACCATATACGTGGAGCCAAGCAAGAGTTCAATTGTGCCAAAAATGTGGGACGGGGTAGGCAGCACATGCAAGTCGAGCCTCTAACCATGGGCCACCGCGAGATACGACTGCCGAGTGGAGTGGGTAGGGCAGACAGGGAGGCAGAGCGAGACACGAGTGCCGATCGGGATCAGGTTTGAAAACGATCGGGCGCGGTATCAATAAGTTCGAGGCAACACATGCAAGTCGAGCCTCTAACCATGGGCTACCGCGAGGCACGACTGCCAAGCGGGGTGGGCAAGGCAGACAGGTTGGCAGGGCGAGGCATGAATGCGCATCGGGATCAGCTTTTCACCTGAAGAGGAGGGGGACGAAGAGACCTTGGCAAAGTATATGCCGATGTAAGAACTTAATATGTCTGCTATCTATTTGTACTGTCGACGATGCAAATAATATCAGCTCCTACGCAACACACATCCACACACTACGTAAATATCTACCACGTCATATTCTACGTGTGCGTGTACCCGGATAATCGGTCGATTAGTAAATTATCAAGATGTGTTTTCTCCCACCGGTACTTGTTTTCGTTCAAGTTTTCTCATTCTTGCTTTCTCATTCTTGTTTTCTAAGCTATTTTCTCATTCTTGTTTTCTCATTCTTGTTTTCTGAGCTATTTTCTAAGCTATTTACTTGACTAATATTTGTCTTCCGAGCCTTTCTGTCCTCTTCGGTTGAGCCATGTCAGATATTTCCTACAACATCGTTCCGCTCATTTGTCCGCGTTTTCCCGACACTCGCATGTCCGTTGAAATACTCGCAATTCCGTCGAGATATGTATTTGCAATATTCCCACCCCCAAGAGCCACGTCCCCTCACCGAATCTACCCTGGAGGATCGCGTATCTCCTGGCGTTTGAATTGTCGCAGCAATGTTCAAATCTCGGCCCAAATCTCGGCAGTTGTGCTCGCTCGCGAGGCATGATTGAAAAAAGAGTTTGCAAGCCCCGTTCTGTTGCTACCTCGCGAGCGGGCACACCTGCCGAGATTTGGGCCGAGATTTGGGCCGAGATTTGAAAATTGCTGCGAAAATTCAAACGCCAGGAGATACGCGATCCAGGGTAGATTCGGTGAGGGGGCGTGGCGGCCCCCCATTACGTGATATCCTCCCCTCGAATCCTCCCCTGAACTGCCTGAGCTAACCAGGTAGGGGTAGGAAACCGCAACATATCTAGGGACTGAAGAGTGACCTTCGGCAGTCCCGCAGGAGATTTTTTACTCAGGCTTGCAACAGCTTGCAAGCACCAATACATGCCACTTAAACGAGCAACTTTTTTGTGTAGCGAGCAACTTCTTTGAGCTCGTAGCAACTTCTCGACTTGACACTGCTCTTGAGTGCACAACTTTAGCTACCTCGGTTGGTTGAAGCAACCCCAAGTGCCCCTTCGCTTCTAATTCGATGTTACACCTACTTCGATGCCAGATCTACCTATTCCAACGCTAGATCTACCTATTCCAATGCCAGAACTAGGTACTTCGACGCCAGAACTACTTCGATGCGATACAACTTCGACAAAGCTTTAAGCATGGCGCCCAATTTCGTTACTATGCCGCGACCCTTCATCCGGCGCCTTCCTTCGTTTCCTGCGCTAATTCTGTCGGAGGGTGGAACTTCGATGAGGCACTGTACTCCATTAAGTTCTGAGCTGCATGATGAGTTTCATGCATGATGAGGTCGCATGCAAGGTGAAGTAGGCCTTTCAGGTTGCATGCAAGATGAAGTAACCCTCTCAGAATGAATGATGATAAGGTTGCGTGCATGGTGAGGATGTACGCAAGGTGAGTTAGCCCCTTGAGGTTACATATTGATAAGGTAGCTCCCTGAGTATGCATGATGATGAGGTTGCATGCAAGATGAGGTTGTATGCATGATGAGGTTGCATGATGTTGAGGTAGCCCCTATAGGTTTCATGATGTCGAGGTTGCCTCTTTAGGTTGCATGCTGTTAAGGTAGCCCCTATATGTTGCATGCTGTTGAGGTAGCTCCTAAAGGTTGCATGATGTTGAGATGGCCCCTATAGGTTGCATGATGTTGAGGAAGCCCCTATAGTTTGCATGATGTTCAGGTAGCCCCTTGAGGTTGCATGGTGCTGAGTTAACCCCTTGAGGTTGCATGATGCTGAGGTAGACCCTAAAGGTTGCATGTTGTTGAGGTTGCCCCTATAGGTTGCATGATGTTGAGATGGACCCTATAGGTTGCATGATGTTGAGGAATCCCCTATAGGTTGCATGGTGTCGAGGTAGCCCCTTGAGGTCACATGATGCTGAGGTAGACCCTTAAGGTTGCATGATGCTGAGGTAGACCCTAAAGGTTGCATGTTGTTGAGGTAACCCCTATACGTTGCATGATGCTGAGGTTGCATGATAATGAGGTATCCCCTGAAGGTTGCATGATGCTGAGGTAGCCTCTAGGTTACATGATGTTGAGGTAGCCCCTATAGGTTGCATAATGTTGAGGTAGCCCCTATAGGCTAAACCGTGACTCAGTGCTGCGTGTTACGGCACACAGTCGTGGTTGGTCGGCCCTTGACTATTCTACTTAACACTTTCCTCTGAATGGATATATCAAGGAATGAATGATACAAACTCGGAGAAGACCTTGTAATACCTGGTGTGTAGCGGGAATGGGAGGAGAGGAGGTGGGGGTGGGTGGGTGGGGTGCACATGAAAGAAGGAAGGAAGGAATGAAGGTGAGTGAATCTAGTGACCTGAAATCTGTTTCATGTCCCACAGAAATACCTATACTTAACACTTTCCTCTGAAAAACTCCTCCCTCAATCTGATTTCAGGAACTTGCAGCAATTGGTACGGCTACAACTAGGTAGGATCCTGTGGCGCCATGATATGTGCAGGCTGTTCTCTCCGGCTTTTCAGAACAGCTTCAAGGCAGCTCCTTGGTACGGCTACAACCAGGTAGGAACCTGTGGCGCCATGATATGTGCAGGGCTTTTCTTTTCAGCTTTTCAGAACAGGTTCTAGGTAGCTCCTTCAGCCATGATATGTGCAGGACTTTTCTTTTCGGCTTTTCAGAACAGCTTCTAGGCAGCTCCTTGAGCCATGATACGTGCAGGGCTTTTCTTTTCGGCTTTTCAGAACAGATTCTAGGCAGCTCCTTGAGCCATGATACGTGCAGGGCTTTTCTTTTCGGCTTTTCAGAACAGATTCTAGGCAGCTCCTTGAGCCATGATATGTGCAGGGCTTTTCTTTTCGGCTTTTCAGAACAGTTTCTAGGCAGCTCCGTCAGCCATGATTAGTGCAGGGCTCTTCTTTTCGGCTTTACAGAACAACTTCTAGGCAGCTCCTTGAGCCAGCTTCTGCTTTTCGTTACAGGTACTAGGCAGCTCCTTGGGCCAGCCACTAGGGTAGATACAGGTGCTTAGCCTAGTGGCTGGCCCAAGGAGCTGCCAAGTGCTCCTTTAAGGGCTTCGCCCTAAAAAGGTTTGTCTCGAACCCCGCATATTTCACCCCCCCTTTAAAATGAGGGTGGGCCCCAATTTAAAAAAGAGGTTTGTTTTTAACCCAGGGGGTTGGAATGAAATTACCTTTGTGAAAAATTCCTAGGGCCAGCCACTAGGCAAGGCACCTAGATCTACCCTAACTGCGCCTGCTCTTTTGTACTAGTGGCAAGGCCATTCGAACTGAATCCTCCGGGTCGCTGGTTTGTGTCGGGAGACCCACCTGCTGGGGTGAAAGTCCTTTCAAAAATAAAAAATAAAAAACTGGGCACTGAACAGCTGATGTTTTCAGCTTCAAGTGCACTAGGTTGCGCCAAGTTTCTCCGAGTAGCCAGTCAGGGGAGCTGCCTAGAACGTGTGGCTCATAGCACAAAAATAAAACCTGTGGATATGGGTCCAAACCATGCTACCATGCCCACATTCCAGGCCCACAGAGACCTTGTGGGGATATTCACCCCCAAATATAATCATCCCAGGGGATATTCATTCCCAGAGATATTTGTCCTTCGATATATTTACCCCAGATATATTCACCCCTAGATATATTCACATCCGGATATAATCACCCCAGAGATACTCAGTTATTCACCCCCAGAGATAATCACCCCCGGGATATTCACTCCCTGAGATATACAACCTTAAATATATTCACACCTGAGATATCCACCCCCAGATATAATCACCCCAGGGGACATTCACTCCCACAGATATTCGTCTCTAGACACATATACCCCTGAGATAATCACCCCCAGATATCCACCACCAGATATTAGGGCAGTACATTCCTGAACCACTGTGTACTTCCGTAGAGCAGTACAGGCAGCGGACATAGTCTCCCGCTACTGCTCTCTCATTATCATAGTTTATGCTTCTAGCTCTCTTCTATGTGAACACAGTGTACGCTACTCTGTCCTTCAAATGTTCCCTGGGCTGTTCCGGCCAGCAACGATTTCTGCCAAGGGGGTGCGCTGTGCCAGTCTGTGCCAATGATTTCCTTGGATTCCACATTTCCCTTGAGCAACGCTGATTTGGGGTATAGCTTACTTCATCTTTCCTAGCCCTTCTACTGACTAGTGACTTTTTCATGTCCTTCAGCTACGTTTCGTGAGCCCTAATCTTTATTTCAAACATAACCTTGGTCTGGTGATATCCCTAGTTTGGTCTGATCATATCACTGGTTTGGATTGAGCATATCCCTAGTTTGGTCTGATCATATTCCTAGTTGGTCGGCCCCCTAAGGGGGACAGACCTATGCGATACTTACGCGAAATTGTGCTGTTTTTTCAAATCCTCAAATCCTCAGATCCTCCCAAGAAAGCCGGTCAAATAAGCCGGTCAATTCAGTACTCTGAAGTCTAAGCGACTCGTGCTCGATTCCATCGCAGGGGATGGTTCTTCTTCTTAACCTTGTTGCTTGCAACTTTGTAACTTCTCTGCCCTCGATGAACAGTTGCTATCCCGGTATACGCAAGTTTTGCAGTGTAATACTTGCACAGCAGTTTGCATGGTCGCAAGTCCAATACGCAACATCGCTCCACAACTTCTCTGCCACAATTGCTTGCCCATCCATGTACCTTGCATGGTAGTCTGTTCTGTCATGCGTTGAATTTGCAAAGCAAGTTGAATAGTCGCAACACCAGTACATACATGCAAAGCCTCGCTTGTCCAATAGTCGCAAAGCAGTTTGAATAGTCTGAAAGCAAGTTCAATACCCGCAAGGCAACTCCAATGGTGAAGAGCAGCTTCGCTTCTCAACTTCCTTGGGAGTTGCTGTATCTGCAGAATGGTGCACTTTGGGAACCAGCCTGCTGTCGAAAGCTTGCCCCGGAGAGCACTTATTCGCGTACAGATCTAGGGGTTGCGGACAGTAGACGCGGTGTTTTCATCTGTCGTTTCCCTCCTGTCCTGTGGACTCAATCTAGGGACCTGAAGCATGTCAAACACAATAGCTGACTACCAAGCTCTCATCGTAGACACACGGAAACCATGTTCCACATCCATCAGAAACAGCCCAAGAAAGAAGACATCCGCCTCATCTGCATTCACACATCTGCTACAAAAAATTACATGTACATGCGGCTCTCTCACAGTTCTACAAGTTCTACAAGTAAAAGCATACCATTGGATGCCAAGCCTAGGCATAAAACATAACATGACAATCTACGTTAAATCTTTCAAACGATCAAGTTGTTGGCGATTGCAATTAGCAAATGCATCCCGCTGCGCGTCGTTTCACCTTGGCATACCCACGTGGACAACCTTGACATATTTTACAACATTCAATAAGAAATGTATCAATTTTAGACAACTGATGAACTGAACTACAAACCCAGAAGCCGACGTGTTCCATACCAGTTTGGTCTAGTTTGGTCTAATACTCTGATCATATCTCTAGTTTGGTGTATTACTCTGATCATATCTCTAGTTTGATATAATACTCTGATCATATCTCTAGTTTGGTCTAGTACTCTGATCATTTCTCTAGTTTGGTCTGTTACTCTGATCATATCTCTAGTTTGGTCTAATACTCTGATCATATCTCTAGTTTGGTCTATTACTCTGATCATATCTCTAGTTTGGTCTATTACTCTGATCATATCTCTAGTTTGGTCGAATACTCTGATCATATCTCTAGCTTGGTCGAATACTCTGATCATATCCCTAGTTTGGTCGAATACTCTGATCATATCTCTAGTTTGGTCTAGTACTCTGATCGCATCTCTAGTTTGGTCGAATACTCTGATCATATCTCTAGTTTGGTCCAGGGTACTAAAAAGCGCGCGCGGCAGCGCTATTTCGCGCACGCTTTTTGAGCCCCACTGCGCGAAACCCCTTGTAGTGCGGTTCGGAGAGATTTCGACCCCCACGAAAAAAATCAAGTTAAATACCGATGGAAGCGCATGCAAATGCGAACGCACGCAACCCTTTATTTTTCTCGAGCAGTGCAGATTTCGACGAGTTGTGAAGCTTTCGAGCTTTGGTGTCAGTTGGGGCGGTTGAGGCCTGGGCCTGCCGTTCGTTGAGGCAACCTCGGACAACAAATAGGTCCGAGACGCGCGCATGCTCCAACTTTTGCCGAGCTGCTTTGCTGCTGCGTATTCGGAATGGCTGTTTGCTAGTACTTAAGGCAACATTTGTCATCGAGGTGCCTCTTTCAGCCCTACCTGGCCTAAACGAGGACTAACTCCGACTTGGAGCGAGGAGGCCCCTGAGGAGCGCGGCACTGGCTAGGGAGCTTTTATGTGGTGCTAAGAATAGTGCCTGTTACTCGTAGCCAGCTCGGAGTAGCATGTAGTTCGCTGGTTTTGGGGATTTCGGTTGGGCTGGGAGGGCAGTCGCGGGAATGCTCGCTGTGGATGCGGGACTCAAATAAGCGGACCGGGACACAGTAGAGGTGATGCATGAGGGTCCCCTTCATGATTTCCCAGCGTCAGTAGACTGGTGTTCAAGATTGGCGACCGTAGCAAGGACCGTAGTCCTATTTTTGCTGGTACCACTTCATGGCACTTCTTCACTGAGCGGCGGAAGTAAAGCACCCGGCGCCCGGCGCCAGGCGCCCGATGGGCCTGGAGTCTTGGCTGAGTAGGCCCTTAATGTGTGTGTTTTAGCCTATAATTGGAAGTGAATAGCCCTGGGTCCTCCCAAAGTTGCCCGATTGGACGCAGGAGTTGTCCAATGGGTCCAAGAGGGTCCTGGACCATATGGCCAAGGTGCTGGGTGAAGACATTGGGCGGATCAAATTTGATTGGCCTCCAAAGTGGGTTGGTTTGGTGCAAAAACAGCATGCAACCTATCATGGGCCATATCACACTCCACTTTTTTTTTTAATTTTCCCATCATTACTTTCACAATCATAGGCCCTTCAGAATTTTTATGAAGCGGTTGTGTCAGCCACGAATTTAAAAGCATTTTTGGCGGGAAAATCACTGCAAAAATGAATGTGGGTCCAAAATCGAAAACATGTTTTAGACAAAATGTTCCAAATTTTTATTTTGTCTTAACCATCAGTCCTAGCTAATTTGGATCCAATCGGAGAAAGTCGATTTCGTCTCTGAACAGCACTACCCTGTGGGCGCAGTACGCAGTTCATGCGCTTTTTGCACTGAAAAACGCTGGCCAATTTGACGTTTGAGCGCTTTAAGCACTGACCAATTTGCCAAGAAGTAGTACCCTGGTTTGGTCTATTACTCTGATCATATCTCTGGTTGGAGAGGATATTGTTACATACTCAGCAAAAATCAATGCCGAGACTGAACAGCGCCAGGGCAGCTGGACAGTTTTATAACAGTGAGGGTTTGGTCAACATACCCCTCAGAACCTGATCCAGGAGGTAATCTCCAAAAAAGCGTACGAAAGAGCAAATTAAAAGGCTTGACAACAAGCAAATCGAACTACCAAGGCATAGAGAAACTAGCGAATTAAGCGTATATTGTAGAAGGGCTGAGAGTTGCCAAGGCCTAAAAAGCGAGATTCTACAAGAAGACGCAAGGGACAAAAGGAACAGAAAATTCACCAAACAAACAAGGAGAGAGGCAAAGAGCTCTAAGAAGGCGGCCTGAACACTCCCTATCTAAAGGCAAACACAAGACCAAGCCGTCAGCCAAAACGCCACAAGGAAAAGCACAGCTTAGAAAGGACACTTAACAACCTAAGCAGAACTACTAACACGATAAAAAGCGTGTGGAAAAGCGAAAGACCAAGACCAGCGGGGAAAAATCTCGGGTTGGTTGGCCCCCTATGGGAAAGAAAGATTAGAAAGATTACAAGGGGCTCATGTCCTAGCAGTGAAACAACATCGCCATATCGTCGGACTCGAGAATCCACCCGCCGTCTTCCGGCAGCGGGGCTCGAACTCCGGTCACCGAAGCCTTAATGACCGGGTCTGGACCATACCGCCCTCCAGGCTGGGAGACGGACCTATGCGGTACTTCGGCGAAATCGTCAAATTTTCACATCTTCACATTTCTCCAAGAACGCCGGTCAAAATTGCCGGTTTATCTGACTGGCCTGAAATCTTAGCAACTCGTGTTCGATTCCCGTCGGGGGCGGATTACCTCGGAGGGCACTTTTTCGCATACGCATCTCAGGGTTGCAGAACTGTGGACGCGGCGTTTTCATTTGTCGTTTCCCTCCTGTCCTGTAGACTCAATCTAGAGACCTGGAGCATGTCTACGATTTCCCCTTGAAGAATTCGCTTCTTTGTGACTCTCGTAGCTCATTGCATCAGCGCATTGTGCTTGACATGGAAATCTGCTTTTTCGCACTAGTTCCTGCAGGTTGCGAAGTAGCAACTGTAGCCTCGGGATTTGCTGCACCTGCCTCCATGGAACTTCAGGAAGTCAGTGAGCTAACAAGTTCATTAGCCTTACAGGCCACCAAGTTGAATAATAATGCCATGCCATGCTACATTGATTCTTGACCCCCCCAATATTAAATTGTACGGATAAGTAAGCAACTGCTTGTGCATCTATCACCAAGGGTAGGGTAGGCTGCCACTGCTGCTTGACGAACATTACACCACCCCCGGGGCCGACCTCCAGGAGACCCGCCAGGGCACCCTACTATTTGGTCTATTACTCTGATCATGTCTCTAGTTTGGTCTATTACTCTGATCATGTCTCTAGTTTGGTCTATTACTCTGATCGTATCTCTAGTTTGGTCTATTACTCTGATCATGTCTCTGGTTAAGTCTGATCGCATCCCTAGGTTGGTCTGATGATATGCTCTTACAGTGACTCACTAATACCACCAGGCCCTCAACGTAGATGACGATGATGATCCAACGGATCAATGGATGTTGACGATGACAGTGTGACATTGGTGCCCCTTGCACTTTCCCCTTGGTACTCTGATGTACTGCCGATTTAGGGCTAGGAGGATCCAGGGCTAGGAAAGGCGGACGACAGTGACTACTAGTGACTACGGTAGTGACTGCTAAATTATTTGCTGTGTCGCTCAGCAACTCCTCCTCAACAATACAAGGGCAAAGGTATAGTAGTCTGTACCACTGTCTTGGCCTCCTCGATCTTGGTGCAATAGTCTCATGGAAGCAAACGTGCCCGTGAAGATCGTTTGCCACCTAGGGTCAGAACAATGCCAAATTGTGAGCCCTACATATGTTTAAGCCCTAAAGCTGCAGATGCTGATGCACTACTTTTTTGTTAGCCAAAATGTAAGGAGATATGTGCAGACCGATTCTGGAAGATCAGATTTTTAACGTGTAGGCCTTCCCAAATTTTACGCCTGGGCATCGGGCGCCTGAAGATAAAACGTTTCTTCCTCCCCAAATGTTACACCTGGCATGGCAGCCTGATAATACAAATACATGCCCAAATCCTTGTGCATTTCACTGATTGGCAGCCCTCCTCATGTTGTTTTATATCTTTTTACTCAGACCTCCAAATGACATTCTGAGACAACCATTGAGATGTTTTGTCGACAAGAGCAGTTCATTGGCACCATTTAAGACCCAGGGTGGTGTATGGGTTGGTGAATGGGTGGATAAGATGGGTGTTCATGTGTGGGTGAGCATGGGTGGTATGGAAGGGTGGGTGCATAGGTGGGTCAATGGGTGAGTATGGGATGGTATGGATAGGTATGGTTGGTTGGGTGATGTGGGTGGGTGGGTGAATAGGTGAGTATTTTAACTATCACACAATCCTTGTTTGGGGATTCTGAGGATTCCAATGTGTGCGCCATAGTGTAAATACCCATAATCCATATATAATGTCAAGTCATGCTGTGACGCGGGGATTAGCGTCTTAGCGGTAATACAGAGGAACAAGGTGAAGAGGGAATGCTCCTCTATGTTGTCCGCGCTAGAGGGATCCGAATCGTGTCTTATCCCCCGTTACGTCACCTCGGTGACGTTCGGGTTCGGGTATAGGTTCGGGTCTCTGCGTCAGCATGACGGGGGCGATGCCAGCGTAACGCTGTAGTACGAGACTGCTCCTGGAGTCTCATTCTTCGTTGTCGAGTGGCCTCGATGTGAGGGTCGATATCCGTCACACATGCCTCTTATTTATATTTAATAGGGGGGGGGGGGGGGGGGGGGGGCAGACCTCCTCAGATTTTGTACGCATGTGTTGGTTTTTCCTTTTTTATACTCCTTGTAAAGTAGATAAAAAGAAAAATGAAAGAAGACAAAATGTTCGCGTTTACACTTTCCAAGTCAAAATAATTAACTGCCGAAGATGGTGATCATCCAAATTGCTGGCTGAAGCTGTAACCATGTTCAATTTATGAAGCAGAATGTTGTAAACTTTGTGTGCGTGTTTGTGTTACCAAGTTCAATCTATGGAGCAGAAGGTTGTAAACTATGTGTGCGTGCGTGTGTGTGTTACGAAGTTCAAGTTATGGAGCAGAAGGTTGTAAACTATTACCGGTATTATCTGGGCGCCATGTGAGGGGAAGTTGGCCAAGGACAATCCAGAGACGGAGGAGTGCAAGTTTTCAGTCGAATTTTCTTGCAGTCATGACAGAGAAGGCAGATGCGATCAGAAGACATGTTGAAAGTCTTCATCTCCAGTTGGCTACTTCAAATTCAAGTCTCGAGTTGGCTTGTATCGATAGAGTGATCTGTCCATTATCTGATGTGCAATCTAGAAGTGGACAGCCGTGTGAAGCTTTCCGGAGTATTACAACTTAGACGATACAGAGAAGGGGCAGGAGGATTACTTATCAGTTACATAAGAGATGCTCTGTCAGGCGACAGGGCAGATAAAAGAAGGAAAGGCGACAGTACATCAGGGTACAGTCGCCGCTGCGTGCAGGCCCTATCCGGCGGAAGCACTACAGCAGGTGCAGCCAGGCGGGAAGCCTGGCGCTCCAGGACACTCTTGTAGGACCGTGAGGACCGGTCAATAACATCGTGCGAAGCTACCTCTGTTTAACCATGCATGTTTGAAGTGATTGGATCAAGTGTATTTTGATAAGTGTGCTTACATTTTGATAGGTTTTGGTAACACCCGGTACTACATTTTTCCTAGCAATTATTTTACTGCCAAATACGGCGAGCAGTAATTGCTGGATGGAGCCAGGTAACCTAGTTCAAGTTCGAGTCAGCTAGCCGCAGCGTGAAGAATCTGAATGATTTTACTTCTGACCTGACGAGAAGATAACTGTGCAGCCTGCTGGTTACAAAGGATGCACCACCTTGAATAGGACATAACATTTCCGTGTTCAGCACATAAGACCAAACAGAATTATCATCCAATCCGAGTCAACCATCTACCTAGGGGCGCAACCTTTCGTTTCTGCCTATACACTTGCCATCACAATGGGCAGTGGTCCTCAAGCTGCAATGGTCCTCGAGCTGCAACATGTGCAATGGTCATAAAGCTGCAATGGGTAACAAGCTGCAAGGGGGGCTCAAGCTGGAAGGGCATCAAGCACAAGGGGGGCCTCGAGCTGCAATGGGCAACAAGCTGCAGGGGGGGCTCAAGCTGGAGGGGCCTCAAGCTGCAAGTATCTCAAGGGCCTCGAGCTGCAATGGGCAATATGGCCCTTAAGCTGCAATGGGCCTCAAAGCTGCAGCATGGGCAATAGGCCTCAAAGATGCAACATTTAAGATTCCTTGTTGCTCCATCTATATTCCCTCCCTGCCCCACTCGCACTAAGACATTCAGGGCTGCAATGGTCATTGGTCAATGGTCTGCAATGGTCAGCAATGGACCATGGTCTGCGGTGGGAAACGTGCTATAATGCTGCAACATTTAAAATTCTTGTTGCTTCATCTCTATTCCCTCCCTGCACTCTCACTAGAGGGGAAGACCATCAGAGGGGAAGACCACAGTGTTGGCCAGCATGGTGACTGCCGCATTGATAGCTATCAGCCGACCCGTGAAAGTAGCACCAGTGTTAACACTGATAGATTGAAATGCTAGGAAGGTGCCATACGCCTCGGCCTTGACCTCAAAGGTAGCAGAGCTTCCAATCACCCAGAATATGTTCTTGGCTTGTGCGCCGTTCATGAGAATCATCTTAAGACCGGTGCTCATCTGTGGACAATCAGAAGGGGGACAGATAGTTGGATGCCGATAGGTTTGTCAGTTGGTGGCTTCATCAGGGGAACGAGGGGGGTAGGAACCAACCAGCGCACTACATTTTTCAAATTGGTCAGCGCTTAAAGCGCACAAATGTCAAATTGGTCAGCACTTTAATGAGCAAAAAAACGCGAAAATTCCGCCCTGCGCCCACAGGGGATTGGTAACTACGCGAAACGCGCAGTAAGGCTCAAAAAGCGTGGGCAAAATCGTGCTGCCTCGTTCACTTTGTAGTAGCCAGGGGAACGAGGGGAGTTCGAACCAACTACTGTTTCTTGCGTGCTTACTTGTAAGGGATAATTTAACAGCACAGTGGCAGCTAGGATAAGTCAGTGGTCTCCTAGGTGTTACAGCTAGGATAGGTCAGTGGTCTCCTAGGTATTACAACTAGGATAGGTCAGTGGTCTCCTACGTATTATAGCCAGGATAGGTCAGTGGTCTCCTAGGTGTTACAGCTAGGATAGGTCAGTGGTCTCCTAGGTATTATAGCCAGGATACGTCAGTGGTCTCCTAGGTGTTACAGCTAGGATGGGTCAGTGGTCTCCTAGGTGTTACAGCTAGGATAGGTCAGTGGTCTTCTAGGTGTTACAGCTAGGATAGGTCAGTGGTCTCCTGGGTGTTACAGCTAGGATAGGTCAGTGGTCTCCTGGGTGTTACAGCTAGGATAGGTCAGTGGTCTCCTAGGTGTTACAGCTAGGATAGGTCAGTGGTCTCCTAGGTGTTACAGCTAGGATAGGTCAGTGGTCTCCTAGGTGTTACAGCTGACCGCAATGAGCCGAATAATACTTTGCACTCACCAAGAACGTCGTTTCCATCTGGAAAATGAACACGCCATCGGCATTTCCTTTGGCATCTAGGGTCAAGCTGCCTGATGAGATCGCAAGTGCGCCAGGGGTCGTGTACAGGCCAGGGCCATAGGTCTCCCCTCCGATATTCACTTGAGGGATGGTGATGGCATTGAACACACGGCCTTTAGCGTCAGTGTATGCGAGAGCGGCAGCAGCATGGGCGGCTTTGGCATCGTCGTCGTTACATGAGGGCCCAAAGACGTTGGCATCCGTGTACTCAATCTCGTAGTTAGGATCTGCAACAGCGTTGCCGGGACTGACACCAAGGAACCCGTCGACAGGAGAGACGCCCTACGACAGTCAGATTGAGTAGAGATCAGTCAGTTTCAGGGTAACACATTGGTGAAATCGGTCAGCGTTTATAGCGCACATGCCATTTTTCTGTAGCTGCCTTGAAAACTGACTCAATTTAGAGGTGGGAGTTGTGGAAACATAGCCAAGCTAGCAGCTGCTCAGACTGGGGAGGAGCCAGCTGTGCATTCATCATGTACAACGCTAATATATTATGGGGGCGAAGACATGATGAGGCTAATAAACTAGACACTGGGCAGGCATAATAACTATCGGTATTTTGACCCACCTACTATCAAGTGGATGGCCAACGTAAGGTTTGGTAAAAAAAAAAAAACGTATTAGGGATACAAGCTTGGATAGATCTGCTGATAAAAGATCAGGATCCTGCTGTGCATATCAGTATTACACAAGGGCTACTAGCGTCACCCAATAGGACTCCCCATCCAGGCAAAATTCGAAACATGAAAGCCGTCCTGCACGGCTGCGGGCAACTACTTACCGAGTTGGTGACTGTGGTGGCGGCAAGCACCGTGAACTTTGTCGCTGCACCAAGATCAACAGGATCGTTGCCAATAGGTACTGTTTGCAGCTTACGACCAATCATGCCAGCACTACATAGGCTGCTTGAGGCCAACAGGAGCACGATGGGAGCAAGGCAGACCATGGCTGCAGACTTGCTGAAGGGCATTATCTGCACTCAGCGATAAAACACATGGTGTTGGTTTATTTCAAATCGGCCAGAAAGTACGGATCTTTTCACAGTGGATGATGGGATGGGCTTGGGCCCAGTACACAGCATCACACCACAGAATGCGGGACCACATCATAGTACACCACACGCCAGCTTATCACAAGACAGCAGACCACATGCAATGGCAGGGCTGCTGTATAAAGTATCATATGCTAAGGGTGATTAGGTCCCTGTTTCCGCACTCCTTAAAAAGGGACCTAATAAGGGAGGCAGCTCTGGATTCAGGAGGTGAACTAAGCATAACTCGACTGAACAGGGCTGTTGGTCGCATTGCACAGGCCGGCAGTTGGGGGTGGGGGGGGAGGCCGGGAGGGCTCTTGAAAGCGCCACCCAGGGTTCTGCCATACGGGCATTAACCACCTAAAGTCCGTACGCGTATGTTTTCCTGAACAAGTCCTAGACGCGTCGCAAGCGACGTGGGATATTGGCGGAGAGTGTTGGCTCGGAGTGACAAAGGGCTATCTGGCACACACCTCTCCAGAGACAGGTGGCACCGTAATGCTGTGCTAGTGCAGCGGCCCAAATCCAGGGTTGATTTGCGACTTAGACGGGGCCAGGGTTACGTGCCGACAACATGACAGGCAGACTAACAATTAACAGGACATAGGGGTAACTCTGGGGGCTCCCGCTTCCATGGGGCTCGGCAAAAAAAGTCGAACACGTACGCGTCTCTGCTGGTCCCCAATCGTGGACTAGGCCCTCGTCAGACAGTTCAGGCAAAAATTGCTTTGTTGCACTGCCCGTCAAGTGGGGACCAAATTGTCTTTGAACTTGATAAACAAGCCCTAGGCAGCGTCGCAAGCGAGGCGGAAAATGGAGAGTGGTGGCAACGGAATCGAGCGGTTACGAGACGTTAGTAACACAACTGTTGGCTGACGTGTCAGGTTTCGTCTCGGTCGCACGTGGGTCACACAAACAAACAAAAAACAAACAGTCGGACAACGGAGCTCCGCCAAAAACCTGAATTGTAACTGAAATATGACGAGACCGCACGAAACCGTACGACACAACCGTACAGCACAACCCTGCACCCACCTTGTCTGTTGCAGAGGGCACGAAGAAGCACAGGTTTCGGAGCTCACAGCGGGAGTGCCTGCGGGAGGTGGGGGTGGGATGGGGTGGGAGCCTGGGGGTGTGAGGGGTGAGGGGAGGCGAGCCGAATGAGGGGAGGTGTGGAAGGAGGCAAATAATAGGAGGCGAATTGGCTGATTTGGAAGATGAACCGTATGAGGGGAGCTGCGCAGGAGTTCGATTGTGCAAGGTAGGGTAAGAAACAAGCTGAATAGCTGATAGCAAGCAGGGGAAACAAACTGAGGAAGATTTGCTCTCGTTCTCGATTTGGTCTCTGCAGACTGGCTGACTGGCTTCTCTTGACACCGGTCAGGCACGGTATCAATTAGCTCAAGGCAACCTAAGCAAATCGAGCCTTTCAACCTGGGCTACCCCAGCCTAGCCGCAGCCGCAGCTAGCCGCAACCTAGTCGCAGCCGCAGCTAGGCCGCACCTAGCCGCAGCCGCAACCTCAGCAGTTAGCTAGGGGCAGACAGGCAGGCAGGGCAAGACACGAGTTCCGATTGGGGAGCTTCTCACCTGAGGACGAGGGGGGACGGAGAGAATTTGGCGAAATAACTGCAGACACTAAAGAATCCTACTGCTATCAACTTATATAGTTTGGGGCAGGGGCCCCTGGTTGGGGGTGCGGGTTTGGTTCGGCCTCTACTATGGCCATCCTGTCCGTATCAGCAAGGTTCAGTCCCGTACTAGAACTTGGTGGTCAGCTCGAGGGAAGTCCAGTCAGCCAGATAAAATATCTACCAAATCCCTCTGATATCTACTACCTGCCCAGGTAATGTCGGTAAATAAGTAGTGGGCCATGCTGGATGCTGGTCAATGGCGAATCACGATTCACAGCGTCGTCGTACGCTCGCGAGCGCGCTCGTACGGTCGAGTAGACTGGCAGAGAGAAAAACAGAAAGAAAAGCAGAAAGAAAGCGATTTCGCCTACAACGGCAAATACAACGGCAAATACAACGGCAAATACAACGGCAAATACTGTGCGGCTCCAGAAATGAAGACTCGATCGGAAGGATGACTTGACTGGCCCACGCTGTGAATTGTGAAAGACAGCGAAAAACAGAAAGTAAGCGATTTCGCCAACTACGGCAAATACAATAGAACGGCAATTACATCGGCACCGCTACCTACTGCGGCGTTGTCCTATCAAGCGTATAGCGGCCATCAGGGGCGGGGTATGTCATCATGGGCGGGGTGTGTCACGAGGCGTGGGGCCTAGGATTTCGATTCCGGCCCGGCATGATACAATTTCTAAGTGCCGGGAAGCGAATCTGTCTTTCGAGCCTTCGGGATTTCGTCTTGTCTCTGGTCTTGTCAGACCCCTTGTGTCAGACCAAGACCAGACTTGTGTCAGACCCAGGTCAGACCGACCATTTTTCGCGGGCCCCTCCTTCTGACACGTCAGCTAATGGTCTCGAAAGTAACTGGCTTGAGTCCGCTCGATTCCGTTGCCAAAACTCTCCGCCTATTAGGACTTGTTTCATCAAGCATAACTTCTGGGATACTGAGAGAGAGTTGCAAGTCGGTATTCTAGTTCTCATGGAGCCATCTTAGGCTACTTTGGGGGGCGAAGGTGAGAAAGATGTCTCAACAACACGCTGGACGTTTTTGTTCTGAGGCGCGCACCCCTGCTTTTTAACTCGCCAATGTGACCACCGGTGCCTCAGCTCTACCTCGCAATGGCAACCAGCGGCCCCTGATGGCAACGAGAACAAAGATGTCAGAAAATTGTCCCAATCGGCTCCCGTTGCTTGTCCATGAGTAAGCGCCGATGAATAGACCGAGGGATCGCGCCGCGTGCAAGTCGAGGTCTGTCAACCACCTGCTCATTCTGTCCAGCGCAGAAATTTTAGTTTCTGAAAAACTGTGGCAAGCCAGACTGGCAGTGAGCCCCAGCCCTGATAAGGCTGCGTCTGTACTAGAGGTCTGTACCGTAGTTACCCTGCGCCTACCTGGGAGAGCTAGGCGCAGGGTACGGTATACGTTTCCAACCACCGGCATACCAAGGAGTTTAGGGACCAGTTTGTGAACAGCTTGTTGAACAGTTTTTAAGCTGGTCCCAAAACTACTCCCACAACACAGCGGCGGCGTATGGAAGGGTCCCCTCAACACTACGCCCCTGCAGACATTATTTTTACTCCCACAATAGTTTTCACTAAAAAAATTAACTGTTCGCAACTACCCTACCTTCAGATGCAGATTTAATTTTTCAGCTTCATCTCAGTTTAACCTCAGTTATTTGGCTACAGTAACTGAGTTAAAAAAAAGTCCTGTAAGTGGTGACAAAGTCTGCTATAGCCTCAGTTAAGCCTCAGCTAGCTTCGGTTATGTTAACCTCAGTTAAGCTTATCTTAGGACGTAATGTTCTGTTGTGTATTCGTATACATTGTGCTCAGGCATCAGGGTACTACTAAGTGCGCGCGGCAGCGCTGTGCCTCGCTGCTTTTTTGAGCCCCTCTGTGCGTTTCGCACAGTTTTTTAAACCCCCTGTGGACGCAGAGTGCAGTTTTTGCGCCTTTTGCACTAAAAAGCGCTGACCAATTTGACGTTTGTGCGCTTTAAGCGCTGGCCAATTTGGCAAGAAGTAGTACCCTGCTAGGCATCTCAATGCAATGGCTCATTATTAATCATTATTAATGAATGTTGGTGACGGTGGATTCCAGCGAGCAACCAAGTTGCTGGCTGGAGCTATGTAATCAAGTTAATTGTTACACAATTGTTACATGCTAGAAGCAGGCAAGAGTGACCACATGTGGGTGCACTGCATATATGTATGTATGTTACACTCCAGGGGTAGGCCAAATAGGGTAAAGGGACGTGCCCAACCGTGACAGGAAGGGCTAAATTGATGAACTGAACCTCAAATAATCCCTGAACCCTATGCTGCTTGCGACAGAATCGTGTTGATTTCTCCTAGGATGTTGACCTTCCTTCCATTGAGCAGTCCAGAGATACCCGCCTCTGATGCCCCCTTCATGGATCGGGTTCTTGACATCAGATCCTTCACCTTCGGGGCCAGAGCCACTAGCTGCGCCTTACTCTCTCGTTGTCGGGCTTGGACCTCTTTACTAGCCGCCAACATCTTGGCCTCCTGCCCAGCCTTGCGCTGTAGGTTGTTGACCAGGCGGTCAAGGAACCTGCAGACGGGTGGGTGGGAAGGACGAGGTATGGTGCAGGGGTGCGGATCAGTGTGGGCGGGTGTGGATAGGTGTGGGTGTGGGTATGGGGTGGGTATGAGGTGGGTGTGGGCGGGCAGGAAGAGCTATGGTTGGAGGGGTGCGGGTGTGTGTGGAGGGGTGTGTGTGTGGAGGGGTGTGTGTGTTGAGGGGGGTGGGTTTGGGTGCGTGGGTGTGTGTGTGGAGGGGTTTGGGTGTGGATATGTGTGTGTGGATGTGTGTGTGGGGGTGGGGGTGGTTGTGGAGGGCCAACATGGTTTGATGTCCCTTTCTGTGTTGTGGACGGGTGTTGTGGTTGTGGTTGTAGTGTTGCTAATTTACTAGCCGTCAACATCCACACCCTATGTACGGCAACATACAGCAGCTTGCGTCCAGTCCAGGTTCAGGGTGTTGACCACCTGTTAATGTACATCATTGCTTAACCATGTAGTTGTTGAACAGGTTTTTAACACCCTGAACACATGTTTAACAACCTGGACAGGTACAGGCTGACCTAGCCCCCCCCCCCCCCCCCCCCCCCCCCCCCCCCCCCCCCCTGGAAGTGGGTTGCTCCGCTCAAGTTTTAAGCCTACCTCCTGGACGTGGCGATGACCAGCAGCTGGCGTAGTCGATCTGCCGCGAGACCCGTTAGTGCCTTGTTGCACATCTCTAGGACGGCACTGACCCACAACGTGGTTATTGTTCCTCGTGAAGTGGTCATTGTTTCTCGTGATGTGGTTATTGGTTCTCGCGACATGGTCATTGGGCTCGCGACGTGCGTATTTTGAGACCTACCATCTGCCGTGAGACCTGTAGGTGCTTTGTTGCACATCTACAAAGGTTTTATTTATTTCGAGACCAACCTTCTAGACGTGGCGATGAGCAGCAGCTAGCGTAGCCGATCTACCGTGAGACCTGTAAGTGCTTTGTTGCACATCTACGAAGGTTTTATTTACTTCTAGACCAACCTTCTAGACGTGGCGATGAGCAGCAGCTGGCGTAGCCGATCTGCCGTGAGACCTGTAAGTGCTTTGTTGCACACATTCAGCATGGCGCTGACTCGTGACATATAACCACAGTCCTGTAAGCCCGAGAACCCGCAACTCAGCCCCCCCCCCCCCCCCCCCCCCCCCCCCCCCCCCCCAAGGTGGACGGTCACCTCTAGTGTTAACCCTACCTTCTGGACGTGGCGATGAGCAGCAGCTGGCGTAGTCGATCTGCCGTGAGACCTGTGAGTGCTTTGTTGCACATCTCCAGCATGGCACTGACTCGTGACATGTCCATGTTCTGGATGCCCTCATGCATCAGGGTGGACAGCAGAGTGGTTCCGGTGCTGGATAGGTCAGTCTTTCGCTGCATTAGGAATGCTCGCAGCTCTTGCAAGTCGTCTAGAAGCCTTGCCCTGTGTGGGTGGGTGGTGGTGGTGTGTGTGGGGGGGGTGTTGGGTGGGTGGGTGGGTGGGCAGGTGGTGGTGGTGGTGTGTGTGGGGGGGTGGGGTGGTAGAAGGTGGGTGGGTGGTGGTGGGTGGGGGGGGTAGGTGTGGGTAGGTGTGGGTGTGAGTTTGAGTGTGTGTGTGTGTAGGGGGGGGGGGGGGGGGGGGGGAGGAGGAGGGAAGGTGCAAGTCGTCTAGAAGCTTCGCTCGGTAAAAATGTAGGGTGGGTATGTGAGGTGCGTGTGTGTGGTGGTGGTGGTAGTGGGGGGTGGTAGTAGGTGGTGGGGTGGGCGTGGGGTGGGCGTGAGTGGGTGTGGGAGGGCAACAGGTATCATCAACAAGCTGACTTCTCACCCGGCTGCTTAAGTACAGGGCATTGGAAGTCACGACATGTGTGAGGTGTGTGTGTGTGTGGGGGAGGGGGGGGGGGGGGGGAGGGGAGGGCTACAGGTATCATCAACAAGAAGCTCACCTCTCACCCTGATGCTTAACTGAAGGGCATTGGAAGTCACGACGTGTGTGTGGTGTGTGTGTGTGTGTGGGGGGGGGGGGGGGGGGGGGGGGGGGAGGGCAACAGGTATCATCAACAAGAAGCTGACAACTCACCCTGAAGCTTAACTACAGGGCTGCAAGGCATCACTCTGATCGCTGTCTACATCTTGATGTGGGGTGGGGGGTGGGGGCGACTCGGCGCAAGTGGGTTCAAGTGTGTGTGTGGGTGAGTGTGTGGGGTGGAGTGGGGTGGGGGGGTGGGGGGGTGACAACCACTGTGAACAAGAAGCTGACCTGTCACTCTGCTACTGAACTACAGGGCTCCAAGGCATCACTCTGATTGCTGTCTACATACTCATGTGAGTTAACTGTCTTGTGCTCTATGGCAAGCCATTTCAAAAATACAAATATATGTTACGCTTTAAAAAAGACCTGCAAGGCATCACTCTGATTACTATCTACATCCTCATGTGAGTTAACTGTCTTGTGCTCTAAGGCAAGCCATTCAAAAAATACAAATACATTTTGTGCCTGATAAAAGACCTGCAAGGCTATCTACATCCTCATGTGAGACAAAGTTGTTGTATGTATGTTGTTACAGTCCAGGGGTAGCTAAATAGTATGCATACATATGTACATACATGCATACATATACATACATATATATGTATGTACGTATGTATATAAATATGTGTCAGTCCAGGGGTAGGCCCAATAGGCTAAATAGACTTGTAAAAAAAAGGATCAAATGTACTTCGCATCCTTCTCCAGCCGCAGTACAGCCGCTGGGAGGTCCAGATCCCTCGCACCCATAGCGCTAGCGCCCTCAGGCACCATACCCACCCCGCTCACAGCCTAAAGTCTGGGCAAAAAAACTAGATTTCAGTCTGTTTCACATCAAATAACAATGATCTAACCTGAACTCCGCATCCTTCTCAAGCCGCACCACCGCCGCCGGGGGCCAGATCCCTTGCGCCCATAGCGCTAGCACCCTCAGGCATCATACCCATCCCGCTCACAGCCTAAAGTCTGGGCAAAAAAACTAGATTTCGGATTGCTTCATATCAAATACCAATAATCTAACCTGTACTCTGCATCCTTCTCAAGCCGCACCACCGCCGCCGGGAGGTCCAGATCCCTCGCGCCCATGGCGCTAGCGCCCTCAGGCGCCACACCCACCCCGCTCTCAGCCAAGCCCAGCTTCTGCTTCAGCTCCTCTGCCTTCAGCTCCTCCGGGTCCAGGTCCCAGTCAATGTCTATGGCGGGGGCGCAGCCCCCCCCGGTCTCCCCTGACTCCCCCAATCCTGTACCTGCCCCTGTCATGTCTATGTCCCACTGGATTCCCCCATCGCCCCCCGCTGCGTCCGCAGCCCCCCCTTCCCCCTCCCCACCCGCCTCTGCCCCGCCTGCCACGTCTATGTCCCATGACACCTCTGGTGCCCCCCCCGCTGCGTCCGCAGCCCCCCCTGCTCCACCGCCCTCCTCGTCTACCACCACCATGTCCAGGTCCCACTCGATGGTGGGCGCAGCCCCCCCCTTGCCGCCCTCAGATGCACCAGCCCAGTCAATCTCAGCCCCCCCTCCCCCCCCTTGCTCCTCCTCAGCGTCCATGTCAATCACATCCCAGTCTATGGATATGTCGGCGCTGGTGGAGGGGGGCTCTGTCGTGGACGTGTCCAACTTTGGTCGTTCTGTAGTGCCTGAATGGACCTCGTTCAGAATGGGCAGGAGGGCACCGACCACAGCCCCCTCGCCGTGGACGAACTCGGAGAAGGCCTTGTAGTACCTGGTGGTGATGGGAGTTGTGTGTGAGTGTGTGTGTGTGTGTGTGTGTGTGTGAGAGTGTGTGCGTGTGCGTGAAGGGGGGGGGGGGGGGGGGGGTCTGTGGATGTGGGTGTCAGTGAGTGGGGGTCCGTCGGTGTGGGCTTACATCAAAGAATGAATGATACTAACTCGGAGAAGACCTTGCAATACCTGGTGAGGATGGGGAGTGTGTGTGTGTGTGTGTGTGTATGTTTGGGGGGGGGAGGGGGGGGGGGGGGGGGGGGGGGGAGTCAGTGGGGGGGAACGTCAGTGAGTGTGGGTCTGTGGGTGTGGGCTTACATAAAAAAATGAATGATACTAACTCGGAGAAGACCGTGCAATACCTGGTGAGGATGGGGAGTGTGTGTGTGTGTGTGTATGTGTGGGGGGGGTCAGTGTGTGTGTGTGTGTGGGGGGGGGGGGGGGGGGGGGTCAGTGAGTGTGGGTCTGTGGGTGTGGGCTTACATCAAAGAATGACTGATACTGACTCGGAAAAGGCCTTGTAGTACCTAGTGGTGATGGGGAGTTGTGGGCGTGTAGGGTGGGGTGGGGGTGGGGGGTCATGTGTGTGTGGGGGGGGGGTGGGGGGGGGAGGGTGGGTGGGTGGGGGGGGGGAAGTGTGTGGGGGCGTCAGTGTGTGTGGGTCATTGTATGGGTCCGTGGATGTGGGTCTGTGGGTGTCCGCTTACATCAAGGAATACATGAAATCAGAGGATGAATGATACAGACTCGGAGAAGACCTTGTAATTAGGGACCGGCATATCATATGATGTCGATCAAAGGCGCGTATGATATCATGTCATCGTATGATATTGTATGTTAATAGTAACTTAAGCTAAGTCAGACTGGCGGCATCATATGATAAAATGATGTCATATGATATCATGTTGCCGTTCCCTACTTTGAATACCTGGTGTGTAGCGTAGATGGGGGGGGGGTAGAGGTGAGGGTGGAGGTGGGTGTGGGTGGGTGGGTGTGGGTGGGTGGAGGTGTGTGGGTGGAGGTGTGTGGGTGGGGTGGAGGTGTGTGGGTGGGTATGTGTGGGGGGGGTGGAGGTGGGTGGAGGTGGGTGGGTGGGTGGGTGGGTGGGTGGGGTAAAGGTGGGGGTGGATGGGTGGATGGGGTGCACGTGAAATAAGGAAGGAAGGAAGGCGAGTGAAGCTTTTGACCTGACATCTTTCACTTAACAGTACAAAACAACACAACACTCAACACACCCCACAACACCTCACACCAGGCCCTCCGTTGCTACCTCCTCTTCAGCCGCCTGTCAATGAGCGTGAGTGAGGCTGGGCCGTAACCTCACCTACCACCTCACCAAACCAATTGGTGGAGCCCCCTCTTCAAGGGGGCGGGAGCCCCCATGTTTACCCATTTGTCCGTCCGACCGAAAAATTGCTTGAAGCCTGACACGTCATCCAACGGTCGCGTAACTAACACGCTTCAGTCAGCTCCATCGGTGCCACCTTTCGTTCCGTTGCCAACACACTCCGCCAATTTTCCGCGTTGCTGGCGACGCTGCATAGGACTTGTTGACCTCACATTTGTTTCATGTCTGACAGAAATAACTCACGCAACAGGTTCGACCATCACACATGAACACACAGACACAAACACGACTGCCCCTCTACACACCCACACACTCACACACATCCACACCCACACAAAACACAAACCAAAACTTCTCGCCACAGAAATAAACATACACACACGCAATCAAAAATAAAAATACACACACAAACACACACACAAATAAACATACACAAACAAATAAGCACTCACACAAATAAACATACATACACGCACACACAAATACACACGCACACACAAGTAAACATACACACACAAATACACACGCACACACAAATAAACATACACACACAAATAACATACAGACACGCACACACAAATACACACACAAATAAACATGCACACGCACACAAAAATACACACACGCACACACAAAAATACACACAAGCACACACAAATAAATATACACACGCACACACAAATAAACATACACACACAAATACCCCCCCCCCCCCCCCCCCCACACACCACACACACCAACAAATACATACATACATACACACACACGGAGTCTCTCCTTACTTAAAAGCATCCCCCAGCACCTCCCCCTTCAGGCTCTCCACCACCGAGGACAGCAGCTCAGGAAGAACACCACCTCAATCACCACCACGCACACACAAACACACACCAAGTAAATAATAAATATAACACCTTATTACAAGGCGCGAGGTTAAGGGGACCAACCAGTCAAACACACAGTTTCTCCTTACTTAAAAGCATCCCCCAGCAACTCCCCCTTAAGGCTCTCCACCACCAAGAACAGCCCCTTCCATCACACATACACACACACTCAAACGTACGTACACACACACAGGCCAAGTCTCTCCTTACTTAAAAGCATCCCCCAGCACCTCCCCCTTAAGGCTCTCCACCACCAAGAACAGCCCCTTCCATCACACATACACACACACTCAAACGTACGTACACACACACAGGCCAAGTCTCTCCTTACTTAAAAGCATCCCCCAGCACCTCCCCCTTAAGGCTCTCCACCACCAAGAACAGCCCCTTCCATCACACATACACACACACACACACACTCACACGTACATACACACACACAGGCAAAGCCTCTCCTTACTTAAAAGCATCCCCCAGCATCTGCCCCTTCAGACTCTCCGCCACCGAGGACAGCTGCTCAGGCATAAGACCACCACACACACACGAACACACACCAAGTAAATAATAAATAGAACGCCTTATTACAAGGCGCGAGGTTAAGGGGGCCAACCCGTCACACACACAGTTTCGCCTTACTTGAAAGCGTCCTCCAGCACCTCCCCCTTCAGGCTCTCCACCACCGAGGACAGCTGCTCAGGTAGCTCGATGCTAGTGAGCGCTGCAAGCTCCATGCGCAGTGACTTTCCCTCAATCCCCATCTTCTTGCACTCTAGTTTGAAGGTGGCAGCACACTGTGAGGCACTTTTCAAATACTCGGCGTTCTTTTCCTCTCGCAAATCAGGACACTGGGATCCAGCGGGCGGCCTGGTGGGTTGGGGGTGGGGTGTGGATGGATGGGTTGGGGGTACTGGATTGTAGGTTTGGTGTGGGTGTGTGTGGGGTTTGGGTTGTTGTTGGGGTGTGGGTTTGGTTTTGTTTGTGTTTGGTTTGGTTTTTTGGTTTTTGGGTGGTTGGATTGGTTTGGTTTGGTTGGACAAGGATTGTGGTTTGTGGTTTTGGGTTTATTTGTTTGTGCGGGTTTGGGTTACTGGGTGGTATGTTTAATTTATATAGTGGTGAGGTTTGTCCTTTGACGTTGGTTGTTTTTCTTATTTCCTTCGTTTTTTGTTTTTTTTTTTTTTGTTTTTTTTTTTTTTTTGTGTTTTTTTGTTTCTTGGTTGTGTTTGGTGTTGTGCTTCTCTCTTGCTGCTGTTTTTGTCTTTCTGGGTTGTTGGGTTTTTGTTTTTTTTTTGTGTTTTTTCTTTTGGTTGGGTTTGGGTGCTGTTTCCTTTGTGGTTCCTTTTTTTTTTTGTCTTTCCTGGCTTGTGTCTTTCTTTCATGGTTTTTTTGTTTATTATTTGTGTGTTCTTGGTTTATTTTCTTTTGGTTTTTTATTTTGGTGTCTGGTCGTTGTTTGTTTTGGTGACTTTCTGGTGTTGGGTTTTTTTTTATTCTGGTGGTGTTTTTTGTAGGTGAGGTAAGGTTGTGTGTGTAGGGGGGTGGGGGGGGGGGGGGGGGGAGGTTGGTGATTTGGTTGGTTGATTTGGTTTTTAGTATAGGTTTGGGTGCATCCTGTCTTCAGAATTGGCCCACACACCACATACCTCAACCCATCCCCACTCCCACACCTACTAACCTGCTTTTGAAGAAAGGGGATTTAGTAGTCAGTATCCTGAAGCATGGACTGTGCTGCGTCCCAGTCTCCCAGAATGGCTCCACCCCCACACACCCCCACACAAACACCCCACAAACACCTAAACCCACTAACCTGCTTTCGAAGAAAGGGGATTTAGTATTCAGTATCCTGCGGCATGGACTGTGCTGCATCCCAATCTCTCAGAATGGCTCCACCCCCACCCACCCACCCACTTCCACCCAACCTACCCCTACCAACCTGCTTTTAAAGAAAGGAGATTTCGTAGTCAGCATTATTATGCAGCATGGACTGTGCTGCATCCCAATCTATCAGAATGGCTCCACCACCACCACCACCACCACCACCACCACACACACCACCACTCCCACCTAACCTCGTACACCCACTTACCTGCTTTTGAAGAAAAGGGATTTCGTAGTCAGCATTTTGCAGCATGGACTGTGCAGCATCCCAGTCTCTTAGAATGGCTCCCCCTCACCCCACCCTACCCCACCCCATCCCCCCACTCCCACCCAACCCCCACACCTACTAACCTGCTTTTGAAGAAAGGGGATTTCGTAGTCGGCATTCTGCAGCATGGACTGTGCGGCTTCGCCCAACCAGACATCTGCAGGTACAAAGGAGAGACAGGGGTGATGCAGTGTTTCATTGGTTTAGGGTTTAGAACCCTTAACCCTAAAACCTACAACCCTGAGACAGGGGTGATGCGGAGGGTCATTGGAGGTTGGCCCCAGTGCAAGCAAATGCAATGGCGGCGTATGGCAATCCATGGTGATATTGCAACCAGACATGTGCAGGTACAAGGGAGAGACACTGGTGATGTGGTGGTTCATTGGTGGTCGGCCCCAGTGCAAGCAAACGGGCTGGCCCCCTCAACCTCACACCTCGTAACAAGGTGTACTTTTTTTGTTTACTTATGGCTGCAGTGGTTGATTGGCGGTTGGCCCCAGTGCAAGCCAACAGGCTGCTCCCAAAACCTTATAAGGCGTACTATTTTGTCATTTATTTGCTTATTTATTTATTTATTTATTCATGGATGCAGTGCTTGATTGGCAGTTGGCCCCAGTGCAAGAAAACGGGTTTTGGTATGCCTGGAACCTGTATATGGGTTTGGGTACCCATTGGATTTTGGTATGCCTATAAATCGTGATTGACGGTTGGCCCCAGGGCAAACAGACGGGCTGGCCCCCTCAACCTCACGCCTCGTAATAAGGCGAACTATTTATTTATGTATGTATTCAGTGTTTGGGCACGGGTTTGGGTTTGGGCATGGGCATGGGTTTGGGTATAGGTTTGGGTGCGTGTATGGGTTTGGATATGGCTTTGGTTTTTTTCACACACACATATTCCCCCCCACACACACCACCACCACACACACAAACACATCCCACACACACCCTACACACACCCAACCTCCCACTCATTCCCTTTCTCATACACCTTCATAATCTCATCCCACGTGGCTGCAGCTCTTTACAGTCCACCAGATATAGTAAAAAAAAAAAATGTCATTAACCCCCCCCCCCCCCCCCCCCCCCCCCCCCCCCCTCCTCCCACCCAAACACCCAACCCCACTTACTTCCTTTCTCATACGCCTTATCAATCTTATCCCAAGTGGCTGCCGTTCCCGTGAGTCCTCGGAACATAGTCCTCTTAGCCTTTGCACTCATAGCTGTCTATATCTCCTTTCCCCTGATGTAGTCTGGGGGGAGTGAACGCCCACCACCACCACCACCACCACCACCACACACACACACATCCCCCCCCCCCCCACCCCCCAACCCCCACACGCACTCACACACATCCCCCCCCCCCCACCCACCCACCCACCCCCCCAACCTCCAACCCACACACACACATCACACCCACACAATACCACCCACACACCCACACTACCCCCACCCAACCCCACTCACTTCCTTTCTAATACGCCTTGACAATCTTATCCCAAGTGGCTGCCGCTCCCGTCAGTCCTCGAAGCATAGTCCTCTCAGCCTTTGCACTCATCGCGCTCGATATCTCCTTTGCCCTGAAGTAGTATAAGAAAGCGTCCCCACACCCACACCCACACCCGACACACCCACACACAAACACACACACTCACTTCCTTTCTCATACGCCTTGACAATCTTATCCCAAGTGGCTGCCGCTCCTGTCAGTCCCCCGAACATAGTCCTCTCAGCCTTTGCACTCATGGCACTCGATATCTCTTTCGCCCTGAAGTAGTATAAGAAAGCGTCCCCACCCCCACCCCCCCACCCCACACACCCACACACAAACACACACACTCACTTCCTTTCTCATACGCCTTGACAATCTTATCCCAAGTGGCTGCCGCTCCTGTCAGTCCCCCGAACATAGTCCTCTCAGCCTTTGCACTCATGGCACTCGATATCTCTTTCGCCCTGAAGTAGTCTAGGGGGGCCTCCACCCCGCCCTTGGTTTTGCTCAACACCTCAGTAGGAAGCTCTTTAACTGACTCGATCATCTTGACCTGGATGGCGGCCACTCGCTTGTGCCAGTCGCCTGGCAGCTTCTGTCGGCTCGTCTGGTGGTGGTAGTGGTGGTGGTGGGGTGAGGTGGGGTGGGGAGGAGTGGAGTGGGGTGGGGTGGGGAGGGGAGAGGGGAGGGGAGGGGAGGGGAGGGGAGGGGAGGAGTGGAGTGGGTAGGTGGGGTGGGGTGGGTGGGAGGGGGACGGGGGGGGGGGGGGCGTGTGTGTGTTTTAGGGGGGGGCACAGGAGGTTAGGGCACTTATCATTTACTGGGTACAGGGGGTATGGCTCTGTTTTGCCCAGCTGTGCTTAGCAGCTTCCAGGCAGCTCCTTTACTTCCTTATTAATCTTTGACTGGCACAGGGCATGGTTAGGTGTGGTTACATCGTCTATCAGCCTTCAGGCTGCTCGCCGTCTGTGGGTAGAGTAAACATGGATAGTGCGAACACTGCTGCGCCACACTACGGAGTACAGAATGTAATCACACAAGTGTAGGACATGGTACAGGGTGTGGGATGCAGGGCATGTCCAGGGCATGGGAGACCAAACTTCCTCTCCAGGGTATGGCAGGAAGGGCGTTTTAGAGGGCATGAAAGGCAGAAAGCTTCCTCTGATAAACTTAGAAATTGAAGTTGCACAGGTCATGTTTAGTTGCCGTAGTGCACTTCACAGCACTACATACGCGTAACTTCTCCACCCAGGCCTGTCGGATCTGCGCATAGGCGCGAGGCGCAAATTTCAATGCGCGCGACTTACAAGCCATTCTGAGAGCTTCTGGTAGTTGATATCGATGGGCAGCTCGTTATCACCCCCAGGACGGTCCACGCCCTCTCCGACCTTCCTCGCAATTGCTGGGTCGGGCGCCATGATGCAACTTTGTGAGTGGTGAAAGACCTGAGGCAAGAAGCGCACGGAGGGGACGTTGCAAGTCAAACGAGGTTGGCTTGTTCTCTTGGACTGTACTGCGCTTGTGAGGGTAAGCTGCTCTGAGGCCCAACGAGCCCAGGTGCTACTGGGGCAGTACTAGGGTTGTTCGAGGATACTTCCATACGTTTCTACGTTTTGACGTAACCTGTTCTCAAAATATACGTTTTAAACAACCGAGGCCTATGCCAGATCATCTTAACTTAGCCACCCCGGACTGCTTTTGGCATGGACAGATAACGCCTACCATAAAGCCTTGCACTGGTTATGACAGTCCTTCAGGCCAAAGTTGACAAACGCTGGGACCGGGAACAGACAACCTAACAATCTAACATACACCTTTTTTTACTGCCGAAGACGGCGAGCAGCCAGATTGCTGGCTGGAGCTATTTAACCAAGTTCAAGTTCAAGCTCAAGAAGCATTTAAGAAATCCCAAAACACGAAACTTGCGTGGTTAGAATGCTTCTTGAGATGCGAGGAGGTACTTCTACATCCTACCTACTCAGCTAATCGTGTTATGGGATGGCTCTTGCCATGTTACAGTCCAGGGGTAGGCCAAATGGGCTAAAGGGACTTGCCCGACCGTGATAGGAAGCTATGTGCATATACCGGGAATAGACTGTAAAAAAATCGTACAGCAGGCAGCTACTCCTGCTAGACAGACAGCTGTACCCCCCGTAAAGCCATGTTATCAAATTCTGTGATCAGGAGTGTGGTGTGGTGGTGTTTATGCTACCCTTCTTGACTTCGCCCGCACAAGATGGCTGATACCATGACCATGCAATCAAATCAAAACAGCCCCCCAAATCTAGCCGCTCAGTAACACACCTGCAGAGCGAAAAACGCTACTCGCGGTACCTGAGTCGTGACTTGGGTAGTTCAAGCTTTTCTGAATATATGTAGGGAACGGCAGTATGATATCATACGATATCATGTCATCATATGATATCAATCATATCATATGATTAGGGCTGTCAAGCTTTGTATCGTACGATCTTTATTTCATCGTGTATCATACGATACATCGCGATGCATCGTACGATAGTATCGATTGTATCACACATGACTATCGGTTTTTCTATCTTCTTCAGGATTGGTTCATTTTACTTGATTTTGATTGTATGGACGTTTAAATGGTATTAAACTATTGACTGTAATATTCCCTTCATCTCAAACTGATTTCCCATCAAAAAGGGTGTGCGATGTCGATATCGTACAATATATCACGATATATCGGTGCTGGCGTGTGGTGCCAACTTGGGAAGTTTACTCCACCCACAGACGGTGAGAAGCTTGAAGGATGATAGACCATGTGACCAATCGAAGCCAACCCATGCCAATCCAAGCCAACCCATACCAATCCAAGCCAACCCATACCAATCCAAGCCAACGATAGACCATATGACCTGGGATACAAACACAAGCCAAGTTAGCCAACCTCTCATTTCTATATTCTACAAAGCTCCCGATACACTCAATTTTTTCACAGCTCCATCTGTGCTGCTAGATGCTGAATCAACCATGATAACGGAGGCCGCTAGAGCATGTAACCGAACCCAGCCAAATCTACTTCTAATTTCTACGAATCTACTCTATTTACGGTACTCAAATACAATTTAGAGACATCCGTCTGTGCTGCCAGATGCTGGATCAAGCATGGTTACGAAGGTGCATAGAGCATGTAACAGAACCTAACCAAATCTAACTCTCGTGTCCACGCATCCGCTCTATGTACTCCAAGACATTTTACACAGCACCATCTGTGCTGCCAGATACTGGATCAAGTGTGGTTATGGAGGCGCATAGACCATGTATCCAAACCTGACCAAATCTAACTCTCGTGTCCACTCATACGCTCTATGTACTCCAAGACATTATTCATAGCTCCATCTGTGCTGCCAGATGCTGAAGCAATCATGATTATGGAGGCGCTTATACCATGTAACCGAACCTAACCAAATATTACTCTTGTTTTTACGCATCCGCTCTATGTACACCAATACACCTTCCACATCTTTATCTGTGCTGCCAGATGCTGAATCAACCATGATTAAACGAGGCTCATATACCATGTAACCAAAACCAAAATGATCTAACTCTCATGTCCACGCCTCTGCTCTGTGTACTCCAGGACATTTTCACAGCTCCATCTGTGCTGCCATATGCTGAATCAAGCATGAGTAAAGGAGGCTCATATACCATGTAACCGAACCTAACCAAATCTAACTCTCGTGTCCACGGCTCCACGCCTCTGCTCTGTGTACTCCAGGACATTTTTCACAGCTCCATCTGTGCTGACATATGCTGAATCAACCATGATTAAACGAGGCTCATATACCATGTAACCGAACCCAACCAACTCTAACTCTCTCGTCCACGCATCTGCTCTATGTACTCCAGGACATTTTTCACAGCTCCATCTGTGCTGACGGCGGCTGAATCAACAACGATTAAGCAGTCTACCCTAGTGCTCCCGTCTGATGTCCACTTGTAGCAGCCATCATATCTGCGCAGACAAGCAAGTATGTATGAATGGGATTATATGGGTGTATGGAATTATTTGGGTGTATGAGGTTACATGCATGAATGAGATCATATGGGTGTATGAGATTACATGTGTGTATGGAGTCTAGTGTGTATGGGATTATCTTTCATCTATATTATGGTGTATGAGATTACAGTGGCTATGGTCTTATATTAATATTTATATGGGTGTATGAGATTACATGTGTGTATGGGTATTTGGTGGTATGAGAATTACAGGGTATGGATTTATAGGGTGTATGAGGATAATGTGGTTATGGGATTTTATTTGGGTGTATGAGATTACATGTGTGTATGGGATTATATGGGTGTATGAGATTACATGTGTGTATGGGATTATATGGGTGTATGAGAACCATGTGTGTAGGGCTATATGGGGGTATGAGATTACCCTGCGTGGTATTGGGATTATATGGTGTATGAGTTGAGATTAACTGTGGTAGGGGTTATTATTTATAGGGTTGTATGATATTACATGTGGTAGGGTTATGTGTACTCATGATAATATGTATTGCTGGATACAGCACACCTGGGCAGACAAACAAGTATGTATGTATGGGATTCTATGTATGTATGGGATTCTATGTATGTATGGGATTCTATGTATGTATGGGATTCTATGTATGTATGGGATTCTATGTATGTATGGGATTCTATGGGTGTATGATATTACATGTATGTATGGGATTATATGTATGTATGGGATTATATGTATGTATGTATAGGATTATATGTATGTATGTATGGGATTATATGGGTGTATGATATTACATGTATGTGTGGGATTACATGTACGCACAATATTATATGTATGCATAAGACTACATCATATATGGGCAGACAAGCAAGTACGTATGTATGGGATTATGTGGGTGCACGATAATATGTGTATGTATGGGATTAAATGGGTGTATTATTTTACATGTATGTATAGGATTATGTGTACGCATGAGATTATATGTATGTATGAGACTACATCCTACCTGGGCAGACAAGAAAGTACGTATGAATGGGATTTTATGGGTGTATCATATTACATGTGTGTATGAGACTACATCATACATGGGCGGACAAGAATGTGCCTATGAATGGGGTAATATGGGTGTGGGGGGAAGCTAGTACCCACAAAGCCAGATCTCCTCGAGTGTAGGGTTTAGGGGTTTAGGGTTAAGGTTTAAGGGGTTTAGGGTTATAGGGTTAAGGGTTTAGAGTATAGGAGGTTGGCTTGTGGGTATTGGCTTTGTGGGTACTAGCATCCCCCCCCCTTAAATGGGTGTATGACATTACGTGTATGTATGCTATTTCATGTGTGTTTGGGGTTATATGGGGGTATGATATTACGTGTATGTATGCTATTTCATGTGTGTTTGGGGTTATATGGGGGTATGATATTACGTGTATGTATGTTATATCACGTGTGTTTGGGGTTATATGGGGGTATGATATTACGTGTAGTATGTTTATCATGTTGTTTGGGTTATATGGGGTATGATATTACGTGTATGTATGCTATTTCATGTGTGTTTGGGGTTATATGGGGGTATGATATTACGTGTATGTATGTTTATATCTTGTGCGTTGGGGTTATATGGGGGTAAGATATTACGTTGTAGTATTATATCATGTGTGTTTGGGTTAATGGGGGCCTCTGGTATTACGTGTATGTATGTTAATATGTGTGTTGGGGTTTATGGGGTGTGATATTACGGTATGTATGTATAGCATGTGTGTTTGGGGTTTATATGGGGGTATGGACATCCGGTAGTGTTATATCATGTGTGTTTGGGGTTAATGGGGGTATGATATGACGTCGTATGATGCTATGTAGTGTGTTTGGGGTATATGGGGGTATGATATCCGTTTATTGTCTGTATCTAATGTGTGTTGGGGGGTTATATGGGGGTATGAATTAGGTATGGTATTTAATCATGTATGTGTTTGGGGTTATATGGGGTATGTATAGTGTATGTTGTTAACTCATGTGTGTTGGGGTATCGGGGGTATGATCTTACGTGTATGTAGTTACATCATGTGTGTTGGGGTTATATTGGGGGTAGATATTACGTGATATGTTAATCATGGTGTTTGGGGTATATGGGGGTATGCTATTACGTGTATGGTATGTTAGATCATTGTGTGTTTGGGGTTATATGGGGTATGGATATTACTGTATATGTATGTTATATCATGTGTGTTTGGGGTATATGGGGTGTATGTATATTACGTGTATGTATGTTATATCAGTGTGTTTGGGGTGGTTATATGGGGGTATGGTATTACGTTGTATGCTATGCTATTATCAGTTGTGTTTGGTGTTATATGGGGGTATGATATTACGTGTATGTATGTTATATCATGCGTGTTTGGGCTTATCTGGGGGTATGGATATACGTGTATGTATGCTATATCATGTGTGTTTGGGTTATATGGGGGTATGATATTACGTGTATGTATGTTATATCATGTGTGTTTGGGGTTATCTGGGGGTATGATATTACGTGTATGTATGCTATATCATGTGTGTTTGGGGTTATACTGGGGTATGATAATTACGTGTATGTATGTTATATCATGTGTGTTTGGGGTTATATGGGGGTATGATATTTACGTGTATGTATGCTATTTATGTGTGTTTGGGGTTATCTGGGGGGTATATGGTATTACGTGTATGTAGGTCGATATATGTGTGTTTGGGGTTATATGTAGGGAGTATGGTATTACTCCGTGTATGTATATCTTTTGTGTTTGGGGTTATATGGGGGTATGAATACGTGTAATGTAGCTATTTTATTGTGTTTGGCGCGTTATATGGGGGTATGATATTACGTGTATGTATGTTATATCATGTGTGTTTGGGGTTATATGGGGGTATGATATTACGTGTATGTATGCCTGTTTCATGTGTGTTTGGGGTTGGGTTATATGGGGTATGGTATTACGTGTCTGTATGTTATACTTGTGTGTTGTGGGGTTTAGGGGGTATGGTTCCGTGTATGTATGTTATATCATGTGTGTTTGGGGTTATATGGGGGTATGATATTACGTGTATGTATGCTATTTCATGTGTGTTTGGGGTTATATGGGGGTATGATATTACGTGTATGTATGTTATATCATGTGTGTTTGGGGTTATCTGGGGGTATGATATTACGTGTATGTATGCTATATCATGTGTGTTTGGGGTTATACGGGGGTATGATATTACGTGTATGTATGTTATATCATGTGTGTTTGGGGTTATATGGGGGTATGATATTACGTGTATGTATGCTATTTCATGTGTGTTTGGGGTTATATGGGGGTATGGTATTACGTGTATGTATGTTATATCATGTGTGTTTGGGGTTATATGGGGGTATGGTATTACGTGTATGTATGTTATATCATGTGTGTTTGGGGTTATATGGGGGTATGATATTATGTGTATGTATGTTATATCATGTGTGTATGGGGTTATATGGGGGTATGGTATTACATGTATGTATGCTATTTCATGTGTGTTTGGGGTTATATGGGGGTATGATATTACGTGTATGTATGTTATATCATGTGTGTTTGGGGTTATCTGGGGGTATGATATTACGTGTATGTATGCTATTTTATGTGTGTTTGGGGTTATATGGGGGTCTGATATTACGTGTATGTATGTTATATCATGTGTGTTTGGGGTTATATGGGGGTATGGTATTACGTGTATGTATGCTATATCATGTGTGTTTGGGGTTATATGGGGGTATGACATTACGTGTATGTATGTTATATCATGTGTGTTTGGGGTTATATGGGGGTATGATATTACGTGTATGTATGCTATTTCATGTGTGTTTGGGGTTATATGGGGGTATGATATCACGTGTATGTATGTTATATCATGTGTGTTTGGGGTTATATGGGGGTATGATATTACGTGTATGTATGTTATATCATGTGTGTTTGGGGTTATATGGGGGTATGGTATTACGTGTATGTATGTTATATCATGTGTGTTTGGGGTTATCTGGGGGTATGATATTACGTGTATGTATGTTATATCATGTGTGTTTGGGGTTATATGGGGGTATGATATTACGTGTATGTATATTATATCATGTGTGTTTGGGGTTATATGGGGGTATGATATTACGGTATGTATGCTATATCCAGTGTGTTTGGGGTTATCTGGGGGTATGCTATTTACGTTACGTATGCTATTTATGTGTGTTTGGGTATTATATGGGGGTATGGTATTACGTGTATGTTGTTTATATCAGTGTGGTTTGGGTTATATGGGGGTTGGTTTACGTGTATGTATGTTATATCATGTGTGTTTGGGTTATATGGTGGTATGATATTACGTGGATGTTGTTATCTATGTGTTTGGGGGTTATAGGGGGGGTATGGAATTACGTGTATGATGTATTCATGTGTGTTTGGGGTTTTATAGGGTAGGGGTATGATATTACGTGTATGTATGTTATATCATGTGTGTTTGGGGTTATCTGGGGGTATGATATTACGTGTATGTATGCTATATCATGTGTGTTTGGGGTTATACGGGGGTATGATATACGTGTATGTATGTTATTTCATGTGTGTTTGGGGTTATATGGGGGTATATATTAGTGTATGTATGCTATTTCATGTGTGTTTGGGGTTATATGGGGGTATATTGATTACGTGTATGGGTATATCATGTGTGTTTGGGGTTATATGGGGGTATGGTATTACGTGTATGTATGTTATATCATGTGTGTTTGGGGTTATATGGGGGTATGATATTACGTGTATGTATGCTATTTTATGTGTGTTTGGGGTTATATGGGGGTATGATATTACGTGTATGTATGTTATATCATGTGTGTTTGGGGTTATATGGGGGTATGATATTACGTGTATGTATGCTGTTTCATGTGTGTTTGGGGTTATATGGGGGTATGGTATTACGTGTATGTATGTTATATCATGTGTGTTTGGGGTTATATGGGGGTATGGTATTACGTGTATGTATGTTATATCATGTGTGTTTGGGGTTATATGGGGGTATGATATTACGTGTATGTATGTTATATCATGTGTGTTTGGGGTTATATGGGGGTATGGTATTACGTGTATGTATGTTATTTCATGTGTGTTTGGGATTATATGGGTGTATGATATTGCATGTGTGTATAGGGTTTTATGGGTGTATGATATTTGTGTATGTATGTATGGGATTATATGTATGTATGATATTACTTGTATGCATGACATTACGTGTATATACATACACAATATGATATCACATGTATGTGTGAGATTATAGATTGATGTGTATGCAGAGACTATACGTATGCATAATATTTTATATTATATGTATGCAGACACTATATGCAGAGACTATATGCAGAGACTGTATGCCTGTATGAGATTATACATTTATTTGTATGAAGAGACTCTACGTATGTATGCGATTATATATGTATATGTATGCAGAGACTACATGTACGTATGCGATTATATATATACGTATGCAGAGACTATACGTATGTGTGCGATTATATATGTATGTGTATGCAGAGACTCTACGTATGTATACGATTATATATGTATATGTATGCAGAAACTATCCATATGTATGCGATTATATATGTATATGCATGCAGAGACTATACGTATGTGTGCAATTATATATGTAAATGCATGCAGAGACTATATATGTATATGCATGCAGAGACTATACGTATGTGTGCGATTATATATTTATACATATGCAGAGACTATACGTATGTCTGATATTATATATTTATATGTATGCAGAGATAATACGTATGTATGAGATTCTATATTTATATGTATGCAGAGATAATACGTATGTCTGATATTATATATTTATATATATGCAGAGACTATAAGTATGTATGAGATTATATAATTATATGTATGCAGAGATAAAACGTATGTATGATATTGCATATGTTTGTGAGACTATACGTATGTATAAGACCATACATATGTATGAGATTACATGTAAGTTACAGTCCAGGGGTTAGCCGGGTAGACAATGTTCAAGAGCAAAGAATGTGTTAGCCTTGGGGGGTAGCCGGGTACACAACAGGGGGTAGCCGGGTAGACTATAAACAAGAGCCAACAAAGTGTAAGCCTAGGGGGGTAGCCGGGTACACAACAGGAGCTAGCCGGGTAGCCAATGGACAAGAGCCCAGAATGTGTAAGCCTGTAGTGGTGGTTGGCCCCAGTGCAAGCAAACGGGCTGCCCCCTCAACTTCACACCTCGATATAAGTGACAGGAATATATTGTCAAACAATGTGGCTATGAGAACATCTGATCAGATATGTGGCACACAAATCCCCCCCGTCCCTCCCCTCCTCCAAAAACAATCCAGCGGCTGTGTCAGATGTTCTCATAGCCACATTAGTTGACTATGTATTCCTGTCCATGAGGCATACGATTTATTTATTTATGTAGGACAGGAGTGACCATACATATATTTGTATTTATTTATTTGTATGTATATACCCCCCCCCCCCCCCCCCCCCCCCCCACACACACCACACCACACACATACCACACCACACCACACCACACCACACACACCACCCTCACCCCCTCACCCCTAATGCCATAACTGCTCAAAAACTCTTGGAGTTGTTTCCAGCTGCATGGATTGTGTGACTATATTTACGCTTTATATGTCTTGCCCCGCCACTCTAGTCTCTCCTGCCATACACTGCCCCCCACCCACCCACCCACCCCCACACACCCCCACACACATACACACCCCTATTGCCGCACCTGCTCAGTAGCTCCTGTAGTTGTTGCCAGCTGCATCGCTTGTGTGACCGTGTTGACTCTTTATCCTTCTTGGCCTGCCGCTCTAGTCTCTCCTGCCATACACTGCCCCCCCCCACACACCCACACACCCACGCCCACACACCCACCCACACATACACACCCCTATTGCCGCACCTGCTCAGTAGCTCCTGTAGTTGTTGCCAGCTGCATGGCTTGTGTGACCGTGTTGACTCTTTATCTGTCTCACCCCGCCGTTCCAGTCTCTCCTTCCACATGCCATCATCACTGCAACAGCACTCCACCACCAACACGGTGGCATTGTGCTACAGACAGGCAGGGTATTGTGGAGTGTGTGTGTGTTGTGCTATGGACAGGGTGTCGTCAAGCAGATTATAGTTTAGCTTGGGGTGGATGGGATGATCGGAGTCCTGCGAGGTCATGGGTCTGGGTTTCATTACATGGTCTAAAAAAAAAAACTTCAGCCTGCTCACCATCTGCAACAGCACTCCACTACCAACACAGTGGCGTTGTGCTACAGACAGACAGGGTGTGGTCAAGCAGGAGTGGGTGGTTTAAGTGTTAGGCTTCTGGGAAAAGACGAGTGATGCATGCACTTGGGTTTGATTTCATGGTCTATCAGCCTTCAGCCTGCTCATTGTCTGCAACAGCACTCCACCACAAACAAGGTGGCACTGTGCTATAGACAGGCAGGGTATTGTGGGGTGTGTGTGTTGTGCTATGGACAGGCTTGGTGTTGTGGGGTGAGTGTGGTATGCGTGTGGGGTGGGTGGGTGGGTGGTGTGCGTGTGGGGGGTGTATGTGTTGTGCTATGGACAGGCAGGGTGTTGTGGGGTGTGTGTGTTGTGCTATGGACAGTCAGGGTGTTGTGGGGTGTGTGTGTGTTGTGCTATGGACAGTCAGGGTGTTGTGGTGTGTGTGTGTGTTGTGCTATGGACAGGCAGGGTGTTGTGGGGTGTGTGTGTTGTGCTATGGACAGTCAGGGTGTTGTGGGGTGTGTGTGTGTTGTGCTATGGACAGTCAGGGTGTTGTGGTGTGTGTGTGTGTTGTGCTATGGACAGGCAGGGTGTTGTGGTGTGCGTGTGGTGTGCGTGTGGGGTGGGTGGTGTGCGTGTGGGGTGGGTGGGTGGGGTGCTACGGACAGGGTGTCGTCAAGCAGAACAAATAATGATAACGCCTGGTGGGGCGTGGTATTAAAGGAACCCGTCGTACACGGGCAGAGAACGGTCTACCACCTCAACTGGACAAGCTACCATCGCGGTTGACAACGACCTGCAACGCTCAGGGCAACCGTAGGGGGAATCGTCAAGCAGATTATAGTTTAGCTTGGGGCGGATGGGATTATCGGAGTCCTGCGAGGTCATGGGTTTGGGTTTCATTACATGGGCTACAAAAAAAAACTTCAGCCTGCTCACCATCTGCAACAGCACTCCACTACCAATACGGTGGCGTTGTGCTACAGACAGGCAGGGTGTGGTCAAGCAGGTGTGGGTGGTTTGAGCGTTAGGCTTATGCGAAAAGCCGAGTGATGCGTGCTCTTGGGTTTGGGTTTGGGTTTGGGTTTGATTACATGGTCTATCAGCCTTCAGCCTGCTCACTGTCTGCAACAGTAATCCATGCATCAGCATTCCACCACCAACATGATGGCAAAACCCAACAGACAGGGTGTGGTCAAGCTTTGGGCTAATGGGATGAGCCGAGTGATTCATGCTCTTGGGTTTGGGTTTGATTACATGGTCTATTAGCCTTCTGTTGCTCACTGTTTACAGACATGCAGGGTGTGGTCAAGCAGGTGTGGGTGTGTTTCGAGCTTTGGGCGAATGGGATGAGCCAAGTCCTGCATGCTCTTGGGTTTGGGTTTTAGTACATAGGCTATTAGCCTTCAGCCTGCTCACTGTCTGCAACAGTAATCCATGCATAAGCACTCCACCACCAATATGGTGGCATTGCCCAACAGGCAGGGTGCGGTCAAGCAGGCGTTTCTTTAGCTTTAGGCAAATGGGATGAGCCGAGTCCGACAAGCTTATGGGTTTGGCTTTTAGTACATGGCCTATCAGCCTTCAGACTGATCACTGTGTGCAACAGTAATCCATGCATCAGCACTCCACCACCAACATGATTGCATTGCACAACAGACAGGGTGCGGTCAAGCAGGCGTTTGTTTAGCTTTGGGAAAATGGGATGAGCCGAGTCCTACAAGCTCATGGGTTTGGGTTTGATTACACGGTCTATCAGCCTTCAGCCTGCTCACTGTCTGCAACAGTAATCCATGCATCAGCATTCCACCACCAACATGGTGGTATTACCCAACAGACAGGGTGTGGTCAAGCTTTGGGCTAATAGGAAGAGCTGAGTGATTCATGCTCTTGGGTTTGGGTTTGGGTTTGGGTTTGGGTTTGGGTTTGGGTTTGGGTTTGATTACATGGTCTATCAGCCTTCCTCCTGCTCACTGTCTGCAACGGTGTGCCATGCATCAGCACTCCACCACCACCATGGTGGCATTACCCAACAGACAGGGCTTTTCAAGCTTTGGGCTAATGGGAAGAGCCGAGTTATTCATGCTCTTGGGTTTGGGTTTGGATTTGGATTTGGGTTTGGGTTTGATAACATGGTCTATCAGCCTTCAGCCTGCTCACCATCTGCAACAGTAAGCTATGCACCAGCACTCCGTGACTCACATGGTGGCATTGTACTATAGTACAGTTTCTGTTTTTGGCTACGAGCAGCAGCTTCTAGGCAGCTCCCTTTCCCCCTCCTCAGTCCTAACCTGGAGCTAGCTAGTGCAACTGGGAGCTAGCATGATGGGCATTACAGTGAAGCTAAAGGCTTTGGAATTGATGCAGTGGCTGGGTATTGGAGCTGGCTGGAAGCTGCTGCTAGTAGCCAAAGCAGAAACTGTACTGTAGTACAGGGCCACCGTGTCAGTTACGGAGTGGCTGGGTAATGGAGCTGGCTGGAAGTTGCCATATGTAGCCCAAAATAAGCAGTGTGCTACAGGTAGGGCGTGGTCAATAAATCATACAAAGGACATGTAAGTAAACAAAAAGAGTAAAAGAATGCACTACAAAAGGTAATGATAACGCCTGCTGGGGCGTGGTGTTAAGGGAACCCGTCGTACGCGGGTAGAGAGCTGTCTTCTACCTCAACTGTACAAGCTACCATCACAGTTGACAACGACCTGCAACGCCAAGAGCGACCGTAGGGGGAATCAAACCCCCAAATCTTCGTCCTTAGAGCAATTTGGTCCACCACTAGACCAATGTATATCACTGAAAGGGGCTAAAGAATGCACTAGGTGTCTCACTGTTTAACACTGAGAGAAAGAACTGTGTGTTTGTATGTATGGTGTGTGTGCATGGGGGTTGGGGGATGGGGGGAGGGGTGGGGGAGAGCTTACGTGTTCTAAAATCTGCTGTGTTTGTTTGTGTGTGTGTTCGTGTGGTAGGTGGGGCACTTACCCGTATTGCAATCTCCTCTGCCCTACCATAGAGCGGGACACTTGCCTAGGGGCAATCCACAATGACTCCAGACAGGGTCTGTGTGTGTTATGGTGATGGTGATGGTGGTGGTGGTGATGGTGATGGTGATGGTGATGGTGATGGTGATGGTGATGGTGATGGTGATGGTGATGGTGATGGTGATGGTGATGGTGATGGTGATGGTGATGGTGATGGTGATGGTAATGGTGATGGTGATGGTGATGGTGATGGTGATGGTGATGGTGATGGTGATGGTGATGGTGATGGTGATGGTGATGGTGATGGTGATGGTGATGGTGATGGTGATGGTGATGGTGATGGTGATGGTGTTGGTGGTGGGTGGGGTGAAGGGGGGGGGGGGGGGGAAAGCACTAACCCGTTGTGCAATCTCCTTTGCCCTCTCATACAGCTGCACAGTTGCTAAGAGGCAATTAATGGTCATGGTCATGGTGGTGGTGGTGGTGTGTGTGTGGGGGGGGAGGCACTTACCCGTTGTGCAATCTCCTTTGCCGTCTCATACAGCTGCACAGTTGCTAAGGGGCAATCCACAATGACTCCAGGCAGGAGTTCAAGCTGCGTCTCAGCCATACGGAACATGATGGAATACGACAGCCTGTTCCAGTCGACCTACAGCATTGATTAGGTTGCAAAACACTTGATAATAAGGTGCAATTTAGATTAGGTTGCAGACGAGTTTAGTCTTGGTTGCAAAACAGCTTAGATTAGGTTGTAAGACAGTTTAAATTAAGTTGCAAAACAATTCAGATTAGGTTGTAAAATAGTTTAAATTCAGTTGCAAAACAATTAAGATTAGGTTGTAAAACAATTTAAATTAAGTTGCAAAACAGTTAAGATTAGGTTGTAAAAAAGTTTAAATTAAGTTGCAAAACAGTTTAAATTAAGTTGCAAAACAGCTTAGACTAGGTTGTAAAACAGTTTAAATTAAGTTGCAAAACAATTAAGATTAGGTTGTAAAACATTTTTAATTAAGTTGAAAAACAGTTTAGATTGGGTTGCACATCAATTTAGGTGCACGGGTGGAAGGTGTGTGGATGTATGTTACAGCCCAAGGATTTCAAAAAATGTGTAAAACAATTTAAATTAGGTCGCGAAGCAATTTGGGTTGGGTTGCAAAACAGTTTAGATAATGTTGCAAACACTTAACATTAGGTTGCAAAACAGTTTAGATTGGGTTGCGAAGCAATTTAGGTGCATGGATGGAAGGTGTGTGGATGCATGTTACAGCCTAGGGATTTCCAAAAAGTCGCAAAACAATGTAGGTTAGGTTGCGCATCAATTTAGGTTGGGTTGCAAAACAGTTTAGATTAGGTTGTAAACAGTTTATATTAGGTTGGAAAACAGTTTATATTAGGTTGCCAAGCAATTTAGGTGCATGGGTGGAAGGCTTGTGGATGTATGTTACAGCCCAAGGGTTTACAAAAGGTTGTAAACAAATTTAGATTAGGTTGCGAAGCAATTTAGCTTGGGTTGCAAAACAGTTAAGATTAGGTTTACAAAAGTTTACATTACGTTGCAAAACAGTTTAGATTAGGTTGCCAAGCAATTTAGGTGCATGGGTGGATGGTGTGTGGATGTTTGTTACAGCCCAAGGGTGGATGTTTGTTACAGCCCAAGGGTTTCCAAACAGTTGCAAAACAATTGATATTAGGTAGCGCATCAATTTGAGGTACAGGGTTGGGTAATATTTCCAACACTGTGGACTTGATTCCTGCGCAGTAAATGGAATACAAATCAATTTGATGTATGTTACACCCCAGGGGGTTCCAAAAAGTAAAAAAAAAAAGGGTTGCGCATCAATTTGAGGTACAGGGTTGGGTAATCTTTCCAACACCGTGGGTATGAATCCTGCGCAGAAATGGAATACAAATCAAATGGATGTCTGTTACAGTCCAGGGGGTTCCAAAAAGGCTGAGAAACATGAACTGGCTGAACCTTGTCCTCGCATGTTCACCCATACTGCATCCTCGTATCTTCCTACATGTGCTCACTCTAGGCCATGGTACTTTCATCTTTGCAGCCGGGGTCCTCCTTTCAGCTGAGAAACATGAACTGGCTTCACATTTACAGCCCAGGAGTTTCTAAAAAGGCCAACGGGACTTGCCCAACCTTGAATAATCAAGAATACTCAAAACTAATGATATGGCTTTAAACCATGCAGCCATGCCCCATGCCAGGCCCACAAAGCCCTTGCATAGATAGCAACCCACTTCTCTTTGTATATAATAAATAATGTTATTAATGATATTCATAATAATCTTATATATATGAGAAATAATTAGGGATCGGCAATATGATATCATATGATATCATGTCATCATATGATATCCTTTGATATCATATGATGCCGGCGGTCTGACTAGGTAACTTTGGCCTGGGGCACCATATCATACGATATTAAATCATATGATTTTCGTATGATATCATATGATATCATACTCGTCTTTGGTGAACATCATATGATTTGCCGTTCCGTAGAAATTATTGATCACTGATGACTTGTGCAGCTTCCTCTCACTGTAGCAAGAACTCAGGGCCCCCGTTGGTAACACGATTGTTTGGGGTTCAGATCATCAGTGCTTTTTCTTTTTAAGCCCTTCCTGTCACGGTTGGGCAAGTCACTTTAGCCTATTAGGCCTACCCCTGGACTGTAACATACATACATACACACATGCCCAGCTACCTCTGTGTGGTTGGACCTGTGAGGTCTATACAGCTGCATACAGTCCTTGGCAGCATCCTTGTCAATCAGAGAAATGTGCAGGCTATAAAAAGCACTAAAACGCTGTCCCTGGAGGAAGTCTAAGACCATAAAGCTAGAAAAAACCCACTTTCAGATTAAAAAAAACTGTCTGTGTGTAGTTGGAGTTGGAGCTGTGACCACTATACGGCTGCATTAAGTCCTTTTTATTTTTCATGTTTTCGCCTCGAATTTTTTAGAACAATTCTGCACACAAACCTATGTAGGCGCACAAGTCTGGATGGTACAACTGTGAAATGTTGAAAAATGTTACCCGATCATTCTTGGTCCCTGGCGTCATCTATGCCAATCAGAGGCATGTGCAGGATCTTTACAATAATCTTATATATGGGACAAATAATCAAAACAAAACAACAGAAATATGCGATATTTACAATAATTTTATATATATGACAAATAATAGATCACTGATCACTTATGCAGCTACATACCTCTGTGGTTGGAGCTGTGACCGTTGTATATAAATGATATTTACAATAATTTTAAATACATAACAAATAATCAATCACTGATCACTTGTACAGCTACGTACCTCTGTGTGGTTGGAGCTGTGACCGCTATATATACATGATGTTTACAATAATCTTATATATATGACAAATAATCAATCACTGATCACCTGTACAGCTACGTACCTCTGTGTGGTTGGAGCTTAGACCACTGTCTATAAGTGATACATACAATAATCTTACATATATACAAAATAATCAATCACTGATCACTTGGACAGGTACGTACCTCTGTGTGGTTGGAACTGTGACTGCTATACTGCTGCATGCAGTCCTTGGCATCATCCTTGTCAATCAGAGGCATGTGCAGGCGAGCAGCAAGGGCGCGGGCCAGGGAGGACTTCCCCACGCCAGGATGGCCCTTCATGAGGATGAGCTGCTTTGGGGCTACCATGTTGCTAGAAGACGGGGTATGGTAGTTGTTGTTGTGAATATAAGAGAGGGAGGGGGGGGGGGGGAGGGAGGGAGGGAGGGAGGGTAGGGAGGGAGGGAGGGAGGGAGGGAGGGAGGGAGGGAGGGAGGGAGGGAGGGAGGGAGGGAGGGTGGGTGGGTGGGTGGGTGGGTGGTGGGAGAGGGAGAGAGGGAAAGAAGGAGAGAGAAAGAGGAAAGGGAGAGTGCGTCTGTTATAGTTCTACACACGCTCCCGATCGAGTCAAGTCTAGGGCAGGCAGGGTCGGATGCATGTAATGCCGTACCTCTCGTTGTCGGACCCGGTTCTGATCTGGCCATACACGGAGGGGGGAAGCTACTCCCGAGACGAATCCTGGGCAAATCGAATCTCCTGTTCGAACGCACGTGGCTCACCGTTCGAATTCAAACCCACAATTCAAGTTCGAACGGAGGAATCCGGTTCTGATCTGGCCGTACATGGGTCGCGGTCCTTGCCGGTTCGGACAACTAGGTCTCTCCATAAGGATCCATCTAAGGGATAGAAGACGAGACATCCATCTATCTAGGATAGAAGTCGTTAATCACCACTGAAGTGACTTCTATCCGACTGGTGGAAGTCTCGTCTTCTACCCCTTAGATGGATCCTTATAGAGAGACCTAGTTGGTCCCAGGGGCCTCCACTAGATCGGAGAGGGTAGGGGGAGAAGCTAGCCCGGAGAAAGCTAGCCCGGAGAAATCTCTGGCAAATCGGATCTCCTTTTCGATCGCAAGTGGGTCGTAGAGAGGAGGGAGGTGGAGGTGGCCGGTTGCTTCCGAGGCAAACTGTCTTGAAGTTTCTTGCTTGCCCTAATCATAGTTTCACAGCCAAAATCAACTACGTCATGAGCCCAATCTACGTATCAAACTAAAACAATTCCCAAATCTGCTTTTAATAATACGCGAAACATAACGTTTTTAACAAACTTACTACCATATTTCCTGGTTCTCCTTGTTTTAGATCTTGCCAACGGGCTTATTCAGATCTTCTAAACAAGGAGACTCTGTTATGGCGAATTGGCGACTACTGCTAGTTTCGGCTTCCGCAGTGGTGTCCTTAACTTCACGTCCTGAGAGTGGCACATTACTCGGGTGTAAAAAAATCAATTTCAATACTACCATATTTATTCTGACCATATCTATGACAGGTCACTTTTTCCGAAGCACATTTCGTAGGCGCTACTTCTCGGAATCGGGATTCGACGACGCTAGGCTTTGCAATGATCATCAATTCGCGCAATTTCCTGATTTGAGATGTCCACTCAAACCAGATTTGCCGAATTCTCTAACCCCCCTCTCCTCCCCAATGATCAACAACAACTGCCGGCGACCAAGCATCCCGATTCCGGGCAAGAAGCACCTTGGAGAAGTCCAAATGCAGATTGCCCGCAGGAGGGAGGTAGGGGAATGCGAAGCCCCCAACACCAGTGCTTGGAACCCTGTCCACACACTCAATACCAAATCTGCGAAAGTGACAGATCACCCCAACATTAAAATATCCTCACCTTTCAGTGGACAACCTGGACAACAAGATCCTACAGGCAGCATCCGTGCTGAGAGCAAAAGCTCCAAGGATTTACCTAGGACCCACGCTGAACCAAGTTCTGCCAAACCTACAAATCATCCCAACCCTAATCAATCAAAAAATATCCTGAACAAACAAGACAGACGAAATCTTCCTACTTCGAACTCTGTCATCCACCTTATCATTGCCCTTCTTTTCGTCAACTGTTTGAATATCACCACCGCTTCAACAGTCTCTCTCCGCACTCCTTTGTCTTTCTTCGCACCTAACACTTACCCAGCCACCAGCATGTATTCAATGGGAGCTCAACAAAACAGGGTGCAACAAGGTAAGATCGATAGGAAATCGAACCGCCGCGAGAAACAAGCTGCTAATTCCCGCCTCGCTTTCCCACCTTCTCACGACACCGCCGCATACCTCGTTCCCCTGGCTACCACACCGCGCTATCTTATAAACTGCAAACATCTCAACACTACACTCATTGGCCATCTTCGAAACCCCATATTCTCTAAGCCTCTCACAGCTACTAATACCGCCCCTCGCGGCGTGGGTGCAAGTCCCGATATGCCCCTCGTGGCATTGTCGTCTCTGACGATTAATACAGCCTTCCATGGCGTGGGTGCAAGTCCCGATGTGCCCCTCGTGGCATCATCGTCTCTGACGATTAATACAGCCTCCCATGGCGTGGGTGCAAGTCCCGTTGTGCCCTTCATGGCATTGTTGTCCTCGACAACTCTAATCAATGATGAAGCTACAAGTCCTTATGCTCACAACCAACTTTACAATCAACCCTGGACAACTGTGTCCTACAACTCTTCTCTCATCCTCTGCAAACCTAACGCAATTTCGACCCCCCCTGCAGCCCTTATCGCCCATCGCTTCACCATCCGTTCCAAGGGTGAAGAGATCTACAACAGCGAAGAGAAGCCGATGTCCACTCCTCCCTACCGTGCTAAATTGAAAAAATTGAAAATTTGACTTCCAAGTAAGTCACACTGCGGGGAACAGTTGACCCTACTAAGGAACCGTGCTAAATACACCAAGAAAGCGAGGGACATCCAGCTAATCGCTGAGAGACTCAAGTCCTCCCCCCAACCTCCGTCCCCCCTTGGAGAGTCAACCTTCCAGCATCTTGATCCTTTTGCTGACACGCTCTCCAAATACAAGATCCTCCCGGTGCACAACACCACCGACAATATTAATGAGGAGTTCTATGAGCTAACACTTAGTGGCATCTATGGACGAGACCCTAGCATTCTTGCTGGAGGTCCCCTCTCTACACCCCAATCTCTGACCTTTCCTGCCGGCGCACACCCGTGCACTGACGCAGCTGCGGTGGTCCGGATCACGCGCGAGATCATCGCGAACAGACCCCAGGACGGTCTTTTCAAAAGTGGAGTAAGTAAGGACCAAGTTACTAACACCTCCCTGCCTGGAAAGCCACCAATTTGGTCAGTCAAGCTGTTTGCTGACAACGACAGGCTGTCCCTGGCTGGCCTGGCTATCATGGAGGACTTTACCAACTTTGCAGTCCTCTCTACAGTCAACAAGCTGGAGAAGGGGGTTCCCAGGATCACCACTCCACAGGTTACCAACCAATACATCTTGAACTGCAAAACGCACTTCTGCAGTGAGGAGGACTCTCTCCTCCACCCTTACCTCCCCTCAGATCCTTCATCTAAGATCAACTGGCACAACCGGCAATGTGCTATCTCCATGCTGGTTGGACCAACCATCCTGTCTACCATCGGTGGTACCAGGATCTGTACAGCTAACCCACCTGGCAGCAGCCAAACAGGGAGATCCAGTGCCCAGGACGGGCTGGATACTGCTAACTCAAACCTGAGGGAGATTCCCTACATCTTCCCCAATCCCGTAGCAGAAGGCAGCGACTCCACTATGACTGACCATGAAGATCAGTCCGATGGCTCTAAAAGGCAGAGGACTGAGCCTCAAATGGAACCCCACCTACTCCCACACCACCCCTTTCCTGAAGAAACTGACTTCACTTCAGTTGCTTGGATCATGGAGCAGCTGTAACGGTACAGAACCCTTCACGGGTACTCTGGCCGTCCAGCAAGGCATACGGGTACACCTCACCCGTAAGCCACGTGACGAACGCACATGATACAGTACCATACCCATGTACTGCCTCATCTCTCACAACACACACGTTGCGCACATAGACACGAGCTACTCGGAACGAACCCTTCTACTCCTTCCACGAAGACGTTCTACCCGATCAACTCTACATCCCCTACTTAGGTAACACCCTACTGTTCTGTTAGCTTACGCATATCGACTTACACATAAACATACATCACGTAGACTGTTCCACTAGAATAACCCCCCAGGCTGCTAAGTGCATCCTGAGCTGTTACACAGGTAGCGGAGCTGGTTTCGTTCCTTAGGGACCTCACGCATACACATACGCACGCATACGGATTTTTCTTCGAATTAATCGCACCCGCCAGGACATCCTGTCGGCTTTCTGGCATTTGCTGCTCGCTGTTCCTGCTCTTCCCTGTAGGCTTCGAGTACTCGTAGCGCCTGTTAGGTTCTCGCAGTGAACTGTCCTGTTCAGCTCGACACGCCCTAGGCCGCCTGCGACCTGTCTTGCATGGGCATCTTTTCCTAGCCTGCCCTACCCCTGTATGGCCTACGCGCTCGATTCTTGCTTTCACGACCTGTCCTTTTGGTCATAGCTTCTAAAGCTCCATTCCCGAGCATCTTGAGCGGGGTTTGATCAATTGGGCAGCATCGGCTCCATTTGCCTCCTAGGCCGTACTTGCTTTAATTAGCGTACTTCACGAGCCTGTCCTGCGACTCTTCCTGCTTGCTGCATCGTCTTTTGTTGCTTTCCACCTGCACGTTTGCTCATCCTGTCGCGCAATTCGGTTCGTCGTTGTCCTTCCTGGTTGCCCTGTGATACGTGCCTTGGCAGTGCTTTTATCCCTCATCGTATTCTGGACGAATGCGTCATATACAGTTACGCTTGAGGCATTATCAGCTCGTTACGCTCGCAAAATTTACGAGTCACTGTGGCAGGTGAATTTTGGCATCCTGGAGTTGCGAGTAATTCTCCCTCTCTCGCCCACCACTCATTCCTGTCCAGCCTACTGACTTGTTCTGTTGCTTACGCAGAATGGCATCACATAAAACCACCAAGGTAAACGACGACGCGGCTGACCAGCCTACGATGTCAGTGGTCGACACCAATCCCGAAGGGATGGGGTCTTCTGACACTGAGCCCGACACTGAGCTCGGTGCTACGTTGGATGAGTCCGCGTCCGCCGAAGCGCGGCCCTCTGTGTCAGTGGGTACGCTGCAACCGCTGGTAGACGGCCTCAATGATCTGGCGGCACTCTCGGGTGCCCCGCCCGCTGCCCCGCCTCCGCGCGCAGGCATGGCTCCGACGACGACGCCGCTGTCTGAGTCTTCCCTTGGGGAACTCAGCGCTCGCTATGAAGCGGGCGCGGAGCGCAGGCGTCACGCAAGGGTTGACGACCTCAATGGTCTGGCGGCACCCTCGGGTGCCCCTCCCGCTGCCCCGCCTCCGCGCGCGGGCATGGCCCCAACGACGACGACGACGCCGCTGGCGCAGCCTTCCTTCGAGGAGATCAGCGCTCGCAATGCCGAGGGCGCGGAACGCAGGCGTCACCAGCATATGGGTGACCACCTGATCGCTGCGGAACAAATTGGTCAACTCCGCGCGCAGCTTGACCAGGCCTCCATCGCCAACGCAGCTCTCACCGAGCAATTTGTGGCTAAGGTAGCCGCTACGAACGCCGAGGTCGCTGACCTAACGCATCGCCTCGCCGTCTCCAGCGCGGCTACCGAGGCCGCATTGGCCAATGGCGACCCTACGGAGAGGCAAGAGCTGTTGACCAGCCACTACTTCCTCAGCAGAGATCTGGCTATAAGCCAGAAGGCTCTGGCCGGCTTCCAGGTCGCTTCCGCTGAGGCCGCGGCGACCGCAAGGTCCTCCATGGAGGTTTGGCGCATCGAGCTGGCGGCTAAAGAGTCCGAGCTCGGTGCGGCGCAGGCCAACCTCGCTCAGTCTCAAGCAGGTGAGCGCAGTTTGACGCCTGACGAACATATGACGAACATACCATTCTCGGTTTGCAATCCATTTGATCATATTGAGGACTCACCTTCTCAATTGGTTACCCCTCCCAAGGTTTTGCCCGTTAATCGAACCCTGTTTCATAATCTGCCGACGCCATTGTCTAACTCGCCACGTTTTTCCCCCCATACAGCGCTCGCCCCCGCTCTCGCTGAGAACGCGCGCTTGACTGAGGTCGTCGCGCAGCTGACCCGCGAGATCGTCGCCTCTGGCGAGCGCCCAATGACTGCTCCCGCGGCTGCACCTCTCGCCGCCATTACCATGGCTGATGTCATGGCCATGATCGCAGCGAGCCAAGCTCCTGTGGCGCGCAACGAGACTGTGCCGATGGACACTGAGGACCCTGGCGGTTCTTCCAGCGGCGCCCGCTACGTTGGGTGTGGGAACGGCAGGACTGTGGGGTGCAAGCATGCGCTCCCTCAGGCCGCTCGCGAGGACGACGCTGCCGCTCAGGTGACCATCGCTGCGCGCAAGCAGGCGTTTCTGCGCGGCCGCGAGATCAAGGCGTCGCCCACCTATGCAAAGGCAGCGAAGTCGGATGGTCTTCTCCATTACCACTCCGCTGACCACCCTGTCGCGCCGTATGCCGACGCCAAGTTGGCGGTGCATATGAACGCTTACGCAGACAGCCTCGTCCTTGACTGCGACCCCGAGGACATCGTGGATGCGCTGCAGGCGGTTGATGACCTCCGCGACAGCATGACCCGTTTGTACACGGCGTGCAAGATGCGCAAGCAGAGGTGGATGGAATTGATGCCTATGAACATCAAGGACATCGCAGACAAGGACGCTGCCCTCAAGGGCACTAAGCTGAAGCCACACTACCCTGCGGCGGAGGCCAACTACGACATAATGGACGAGATGTTGCCTCGTGCACCAGACAGGCAGGTGCGGGTTACGGGGACTTCAGGGTTGTTTGATAAACTAGCTGTCGCTCAGTTAGCCCCGGCGTTTCATCCAGAACCCTTTCGACTCCCCGACGTATATGCCCCTTCGGGTGACCTTACTGGCAAAATGCAACGTGGTTCGATGCCGCGGGGGGACGCTACCCCTTCCCCGCCGGCAGCGCCTACCGCCGCTCCCTTAACGCCCGTCGGCCCCTTTTCGGTCTCTGATTACTCGTCATCGGACCACGACTTCGCCGATTCCCCAGGTTCGCCTCTCCAAGTTCCACCTGGCGACCCGACCTCTATTCGCGCTCCTCGGGCTACTCTGCCCGAGCACCCAACGACGCCAGCGGTACCCACAATGGCTTCCCCAGCCGCTGTTCGACCTCGTGCAAAGCGCGCAGCTACGCTGTCCGCAGACACACCTTCTCCGACGCAACAGGTTCGCGCGGGAACACACCTGGCCCCAGAAGGCCCGCCAGGTGAACCCGACCCGATCACCCCTCCTCCCAATAACCGCGCCACTCGTCACTCTGATCACGACACTGGGTTCGCCAAGCGTGTTACCAAAATGAGAAAGGAATTATGTCTCATTGAACACAAACTGTCGGACAGATGCTCTAGGGCTAAGTTGCGCCGATGGGTATTCAATGTGGTCACGATCATGGAGCTCCAGTTCTCCGACGGTTACCTTGGTTCGTTCGAGCGCATTGTTCCACACCTGTCGGGCGCTTTTACTGGCCAACTCCGCATCACGTACGACGAGGCATGGGCTAGCGATGAGTTGGACGGGTTAGATTTCATGGGAATCGTCGCATGGGCGGAGTTGCTCCTCCTGCCCGAGCTATTAACGGAATCACACGTCGCTCTCACCAAACTACACGAAGGTGGCTTCCGCCAAGATACTCGCTCCTTGCAGAATTATTACCACGCCATCAAGTCTGAATTTCGCAAAGTCCCCGAGCTGACCGAACGCGAAAAGTTAAACTTGTTTCGCACGGGACTCTCCGATGAACTCCGCGCCGGTGCACACGCTCGGCGCGAGTCGGGTACTATGTTCGAAACGATGGAAGATTTGTTCCGCTATCTGCAATTGGACGAAGCGAGGAAAGTTGTCGCCGCTCGTGGCAAGTCCTTGACGGACAAGCACGATCGCCATCAGAGGGGAGGTTACGCTAACCAGAAATCGAGGTATCCATTCAAGCGCCCAGCGGATACTAAGTACCCGGGTAAGGACCTTGCTTTCAATCGCGTCCAATTTACCAAATCACCCCCCTCCGATACTGACACGGATTATTTCTCTTCGCAAAGAGGAGCCACCGACGACGGCGGGGAGATGAACTCTCGCCCAGCCAAGAGCCCCAAGCTGGCGCCAAACAGTAGTCGCAACCCGGCCGGTGGCCGAGGTGGTGGAGGACGTCGTGCGACGCAGCCGGCGCACAACGGCAAGCTGGGTGGATCGCCAAGGCCGCAGGTCCTCAGTTTTCAAGGTGCTGATCGCACGTTCGGGAAAGGCTCTATTAGCCGCGGCGCGGGCCGTGGTGGTCGCGGAGGATACGGACAGGGTGCTGGTCGGGCCCGTTCACAGCCCATCGGGCTGCGGACCCCCGACTTTTCGGGTCAAGACCCCCAGAACGCCATGCATATGAACAAATCGGTCAGCGTCGGGCAGACCATCTGGCTTCAGAATGGTGCTCGCTGCTTCTTCTGCTTCCGCTACATGAGGACATGTGCGCGGTCGCTGAATGCTGACGGACGCTGCCGCACGCGGGACTTGCCTAACTGGCCGGCCCTCAATGAGACTACGTGTCTCGACTGGGCCCTTGATGGCAACGGTCCCATCCCGATTTGGGAATAGGAATCGGCCGGTCAGGTATTGACAACCCTGGATCGTGTACTTAGCGGCGATAAAGTAGTAGTAGTCGAGCCACTTGAGCTCTTGTTACAGGTTCAAGAGGAAGTGTTTTCAAACTTGGGCTTAACCCCAACCATTGATGTAACTTCTACTAATCCCTTGTCGTCCCCTTGTCCACTGAAGTTCTCTACGGAGTTTGGCATGCGTGTCTCCATCGCAAACGAGTTCATATACGCTCACCCCATTCCGGAAGACGTCGTGTCGGTGTTAGAACACTATTGGGAATGCAAAAACGATGCACCCTTCAACACATCCGGTATGTTCATCCTCCCAAAAAACGCAAGTAACGATAAACATATCTCCAGTCTCCTCCAAGGTATGGAGTTGTTCAAGGAATATCAATCGTTCGATCACCATATGAAACCCCGCCCCAAGGGGTCACCTTCGAATAAGGTCGCCATCCAAGTATGGTATGACCCCCCCGACTCCGAACGGGCCGTCCAAATCAAAAAGGATTGGCATGCGATCGACGACGTGACCAAGGCAGTATACTTTGGCCCCGCACCTGAGGAGGGCATCCCCAGTCCGGTTGAAACCCGTCTAAAAAAACACTGGTGGTCGGAGGCATTGGATCCGAAAGTTCGCGTAAAACAAATCGCTGCCAGACGGTCAACGAAGTGCATCCGTCGCAATCACGCGCAACGAAATACGAATTATTCCCCCGTGCTCATGACGCGAGCCAATCGGGTATACGAAGTCAACTCCGCTGCTGCCCCCGATATGCTATTCAACGCCCGATCAGGAGCGAAGCAATTACTCACATTGGCAGACTCCGGCGCGACAGGTTGTCTTATGGAAAGGCAAATGGCTGAGGATCTCGGTTTGCACATCCGCCCTTGGGAAAACGAACGCGACGGATTCACTTGCGCTAACGACGGGATTATCAAAATCCGCGGGACGGTCTCGCTCCCTATACACATACAACGATTATGTGGCAAAGCGTTCGCCATGTCGTCGACAAAACTTCCGGTGGATAGACCTAATCTCGGGTCACCCCTCTTCCTCCCTTCTCTCCCCCCACCCCCCCCCACCTTCCATTCCTCAATCTCCTTTCCCCCTTTTACCAACTTCTTTTTTTTCTTCTCGTTTCCGCTTTCCTTCCCTCGACCCTTCTTCTATGTTCACGTCTACCGGTCGTGTCTCCTTTTCTTCTTCTTCTCCCATTTCTTCCTTTCTTTTTCCCTCTTTCCCCCCCCCCCCCACCTCTTCTTACCCCCCCCCTTTTCCTTTTCTTTTTTTTCTCCCTCGTTGGCGCTGGCTCCCCTCCACCCACGACCCCTGCACTTCTTCCCACTTGCGGCGCAAGGACCGTTGCTCCGCTCGCCTGCCAACACCTCGCTCCAACCGCAGCACCGGTGTGCTTTGGCCACTACATACCCACAGGCCAAGAGCCGGATCCGCCCACAGGTACTTCCCCAACTTACCTAATCCTCGGGTCCGACTGGATGCGCGACGAAAAGGCCGTCCTAGACTACGATCGCATGACCATTGTCGCTCAAACGGTTACGGCTGCTGTTTGACACCTATCAACAGGGCCAGCGGGACGAAACGGCTCATTCTTCTTCATATGGCACTTCGGGCAAGCCGACTGACGACCAGTCATTACTGGTCGCAAGGCAGCAAGCTTTTGAAGCTGGCGCTAACCATGTCATGGTTAATGTCCGCGAATCCGAGCGGATTTACCGGCGTCTAACGTAACTGCCGATTGAACGGGCGAAATTGCTGGCAAAATGATTGCCTTCCGACGGGCCTTTACCTGGTCCCCCGGTGGCAAGCATGGATTCGAAAATTGGATCCGCGAAACATACGGGACCACGATGATAAAACACTCATCTCGGCCAACGACCTGCGCGCTCTCCTATGGCAAGTATCGCAAAGTCTTCAAACAATTTGCCTATGGGGACTCCTAACCATCGAGTTATTCCTCACGTCATCAAAACGCAAGACAATGCTTACGCACCATATCGCAGAAATCGTCGCATGAGTCCAGCCGAGACTTTACTATGTGAAGAATACGTCTCCGACCTGTTGCAGCAAGGATTCATCGCCCCGAGCGCGTCCCCGTACGGTGCCGCCAATTATGATCATAGCGAAACCGGGGTGGAACAGGATACCGTGTTGTTTGCGATTGGCGAGCACTCAACAACATCACGATTAAAAATAGGTATCCCCTTCCCCGTATCGATGAGAACATTGATCGTCTAGGTGGAGCTACTTTGTTCAGTTCCCTAGACCTCACGTCTGGTTATTACCAAATACGTATTTCGGACGAGGACGCGCCGAAAACTGCGTTCACTACCCCAATGGGTCAGTTTGAATTTAAAGTCCTTGGGATGGGTTGGCAAATGCGCCGGCCACATTCCAAGCGGTCATGAACCAGATATTCGCGCCCTACTTGCACAAGTTCGTCGTGGTCTACTTGGACGATATCTTGGTTTACGGACGCACTCCGGCGGAGCACTTAGCCAACTTGGCCACAGTTCTCAACGTCCTCCAGGACAACGAATTCTACACGAAACTATCCAAATGTTCATTCAACCAAACGGAAGTTAAATTCCTGGGTCATTACATTGGACGCGACGGCATTAAAGTTGATCCACGCAAGGTTAGCACAGTCAGTGACTGGCCTACTCCAAAAACGGCGAAAGAGATCGGCTCATTCCTCGGTTTGTGCAATTATTTTCGCAAATTTATCCAAGGCTATTTGTCTCTCGCTGCCCCGCTTCAAACCTTGTCTAACATCAAGGGTGAACTCGGCTCCTTGTTCAAAGAAGAACATCTCGTCTCATTCAAAGGCCTCAAGGAAGCTTTGCTATCCGCTCCAGTCCTCGCGCTGCCGGATTTCAGCAAACCTTTCGAAGTCATTACCGACGCATCTTTGCTCGGTACCGGCGCGGTGCTCTTGCAAGATAAACACCCCATCGCCTTCGCCAGCAAGAAGTATATCCCAGCGGAGCTGAACTATACTACGACGGAACAAGAGATGCTAGCAATTGTTCACGCGTTGACCGAGTGGCGATGCTACCTCGAAGGTTCCCACATGACATTGGTCACTGACCACAATCCGCTCACGTATTTTGACACAAAGGCGGTCCTTTCACGACGCATGGGCCGATGGCAGGAGGACCTGGCGCCCTTCAGCTATACTTGGGAATATCGCGCGGGTCGCAATAATATGGCAGACCCGGTCAGTCGCAATCCTAACCTCTCCGCCCCCGCCGACGTCGCGGTTGCGCACCAGCTGTTAGTTTTCTCTCTCTTGGTCAGCGAATGCAGGCCTCGATCGAGAAAGCAGCGCCCGATTGCAGTCGGTCCCGCGGTTGTGGATATCCTTCCCCGCCCCCCGACTGTCCTCCCCGTCCCTTCGGTTCCGGTCAAGGAAACGCGACGACGCAGTCGGCATACGCCCGCCGCGTCGACTCCCTCCTCTTCGTCCATCATGGATCGAATTTTGGCTGGATACAAACGAGACTCGAACTTCACGCCGGGCTGCAAGCGCCTTCGCGATAAGTTTTCGAGGAACGGTTACTGGTTCAAGAAGAACAAGTACGGACGCGAGTTTTTGTGTGCCCCCCTTGACGCAGCCCTTCGACTGGACATTATCCGCGAAGCTCACGACCCTATGTACATGGGCCATTGCGGTCGCACCAAGACATTGGAGTTGGTCACCCGCACTTTTACTTGGGCCAAAGTCACGGCAGATGTTACGGCCTTCGTCCAACAGTGCCATAAGTGCCAAACGAACAAGCCCGGAAACGCCAAAACCTAACGGTACCATGGTTCCCGTGGAAATTCCTGAGAAATTCTGGGAGTGTGTCTCCACGGACCTCATCACGGCGCTCCCGCCTACGTCTTCTGGCTATGATGCCATCGCGGGTATTCGTCGACAGACTGTCGAAAATGGTTCATGTCGAACCTTGTCACACTACGATAAACGCAGAGGGCATTCGCTTCCCTATACCTGAATCGTGTCATCCGCTATCATGGTATCCCAAAGAAATGCTGAGTGATCGCGATGCGCGATTTACCCGGGCATTTCGGCGTGGCTCTCCATCGATTAATGGGCACGCGACAGGCGTTTTCGACGGCGTTTCATCCTCAAACTGACGGTCTGACGGAACGCATGAACGAGTCATCGAGGACATGACTCGCCACTACGTGGGGCCATACCACGACGATTGGGATAAGTCCTTGGCGCTGGTGAATTGCAATCAACAATTCCTACCAAGAGTCCATTCAGAACACCCCATTTCGGGCGTACCTTGGTTACGACCCTACGACGCCGCTTAGAGCGGAGGGTCGAATCGAAATGTCGGCTGCCAACAATTGGTGGGCCGATCACATTGAACGACAAGATCAATGCAAGGCATGCATTGCAAGCCGCTCAAGATCGGCAGAAAGCCCATTACGATAAGCGACGAACGGAGGTTTTCTTCAACCTTGGGGATAAAGTTCTCTTGTCCACCCCGCAATATGAAGTTCAAAGGCAACGGGTAAACCAAAATTTACGCCTCGTTTTGTTGGCCCCTATACGATTACGGAATGCATTGGTCCACGCAACGAGGTCACCGGAGTCGTCCGGCAGGTCACGGCGTTGCCGCTTGGCTTTGCCCAAGATGATGCGTATCCACCCCGTGTTTCACGTGGGTTTGATAAAGCATTGGCGCTCCGATGGCGTTGTCCATGTTGGACAACCGCTGGAAATTTGACTCCGACGGCGCTCCGATTGGAATATCCAATGCATCATGCGCGAGAAATCGCGTGTCATAGGCACTTCAGCAAACGGCCGTCTCGAATACTTGGTCCGATGGCAAGACTTCGGTATTGAGCAAGACACTTGGGAACTCGCCCAAAGCGGTCAAGAAAAGTGCGCCTCACGTCGTCGATGCATGGAAATCACGTGTTACGCCCGTTATGTCCCGACGTACGTCGAATATAAACGGGCCCATCATCAACCATCGCACTCGACGCATACGACACGGCGGTTAGATTGCTTTATTTATAAGTTATCTTTCCCGGAGTACTCAAAAGGGATGTTAAATGGTTCTATCCGAAACCAACTTGATTCATCAAGTATATTTTGAGCACGGCACATACGACTACGACATGTATTCACATCCCGGCCACTTCCTTATGATCAGATGCGGGGTCCGCATCTCTTCTGGAGGGGGGGGAGTGTAACGGTACAGAACCCTTCACGGGTACTCTGGCCGTCCAGCAAGGCATACGGGTACACCTCACCCGTAAGCCACGTGACGAACGCACATGATACAGTACCATACCCATGTACTGCCTCATCTCTCACAACGCACACGTTGCGCACATAGACACGAGCTACTCGGAACGAACCCTTCTACTCCTTCCACGAAGACGTTCTACCCGATCAACTCTACATCCCCTACTTAGGTAACACCCTACTGTTCTGTTTAGCTTACGCATATCGACTTACACATAAACATACATCACGTAGACTGTTCCACTAGAATACCCCCCAGGCTGCTAAGTGCATCCTGAGCTGTTACAGCAGCAGGTTCACTACCTTAAACCAACTGGATGGGTCCCAGCCTGAGAAGCCAGCATGGTTTCCCAAGCTGGAGACATCCTGCGCATGGCTGCAGAGTTTGAGGAATGTGAGGACCAAGTGTCGGCCCTTAGGCTTCTCAACTTCAGATACTCGAAGACTGGGAGAGACGGCAGGGTTACTGAAGAGTTGCACTTTGCAACTCAAGAGGACAAGGAACACTTTGATCCTTCCTTCCCCTCTACATCTCCAACATGCACTTCTCTGCCTATTTTACTCACTCCAAGATTCATTCTGATGTCTGCAACTCTTCCTTGATTCTGAAGACTGCGGCCAACACTGCCCTTCAGATGATGAATGGACTTTCACCACGGAGGTGAATCGGCTGTGAAGGCAACATTGACCTCATGGACAAAAGAAGTGCTGTTGACTCCACGGTTGACAACCAGGGACACTTCGCCTCTCCTATTTGGAATGCTGTGAAACAAGGGATCAGGCTATGCCCAGAGCACGCACTGATCACCAGGGAGTCATCCCTATGAGATGCTCTCAAACTACGAAGTCCAACTGGCTACAAGAGGTGCATCGCATCCTCCTGTCCAGCAGACTAAATGTCCTACCGCATTTGTCTGCTGCAAAAGGCCAAGTCAAAGTCAAACCGGCATCAAGTTCTAATTCGTCCTGGCCTTCATGCCTGACCTGGACACCCTACCAAGAAGGAACCATCCCCAGGACTGGGTAGCCCTGGCTGGCTACTCATTGCAAGGGAAATTGGCCAGGGACAGCATGGCGGGTGTCCCCCTGACCTACCCAATTGGTGCTGACATGGCAGCTGGAAGGAGATCAGAACGCTCGACATCTCCTCTATGGAAGAATGGACTAGTTCGTCCATTGCCTCTCATGGCCAAGCCAAGACCTATGGAATGGCCTGCCCATGGCCCAGGAATCCCGCTGAGCTTGACCTTGCTCTCCACCCAGGGATTGGACTATGCTCCTAACCCGGAAGGTCTACCACCCGGATTGGAACTGCCTCCATACTTACACCCCCCTTCAGTAACCCACTCTAAAAACCTCCCCTTGCAGTTCCCGTTTTGACAGGCCAGCAGCACATAACAGACTTTAATTGACAGGCAGGCCACCCCTGCCCCACAGCAAGGCGGAGACCAGCAGGGGGCAACAAGGAAAGGAGGACAGCCAGTCCAACAAACAGTGGAAGAGAGACAAAGAAGACGGTTGGAAGAAGCCCTAGGGATTTAGGGTGCACCCTGTTGGACCCCTGCTTTTTAGTCATAGGACCCTTATAGACTCTTTGATTGTTCCTCTCCTTATGGCTACTTGTTGGATACTCGGGTGTACAAGCTTTTGACAAACAGTAAGAGTACACCACCTATTGACTAACCGTCAATCGTG
>JACBWV010000610.1:124240736-124297161 GCA_013435795.1 Chlamydomonas sp. ICE-L | reverse complement strand
AAGTGATGACCTAAGCATGGCTTACGTCACAGGCAATGGAGGGGAGGCGAAGAGCAAGGGGCAGGACAATGATGACCCAAGCAGGGTTTGCATTATAGCAATGAAAGGGAGGGGGAATGGCAAGGGGCGGGATGTTATTGACTGATTTTATATTCAGTCTCTGAGTCGGCCATAATGCACACCGGTCCTTTCCTCCCGGTCTGACTGTTGCCTGCCGCCAGGCTCGGCTCGCTGTGGCCTGCACGTGACTGCAGTACCCTGCAGTACACATCTCTATTCTATATGATTGCGCCTTTGCGCTTATAGTATCTTCTCCTTATCGAGCCTATGCCGTTGTAACAATCTTACATTAACAGGTTATGTGCGCCATCTTTAGACGCTAACGAGAACAGCCGCTGATTTCCGCGTTCGGATTCCGTTCCCCTCTGACTTGTCGAAGGCCCGAGTTTAAATAGCACTGGACTCCCTGTGCGGATCCTACTTCCCGTGCTCCGCCTGCCGCTTCCTACCAAGATCCTTGGATCTGCCACTGCGTCCTACGACTGGAGCAAGCAAGAGCGACCACAAGTCACACGAAAAATCTATGAAGTGAGTATAGGACGAAGCCCTCACCGAGACCCACACAGTTCTGTATTGATCTCAGACGATCAATTTGTCTACGCCTCCAGCTTAACAGAAGCTTATGTCGTCGAACATTGCCGCTTGGCAACGTTCACCCCTCCGGTAATCCGCTGGATCCCTTTGGATCGCCGATTCCCACACCACTCCATCCCTCTTCCCCTGCCCCGCCCTCGTAACTCCCCCTCTCCCACCACTCTGACTTACAACGCCCAGACTCCTACGCGAAGACCTCACATGCAACCGCCCAGATATTCACTGGTAAACAACCTCTTACACCTGGCGCAGCCCAGGCCAGAATATCCTCCTTGCCCATCAGATAGGGATACCATTGCCATTGCTTTCGACTGCCAACAAGCGGTCGTCGCTGGCGAGCCTAATGACTCTGATGGTACCCTGCTGATGATACTTACCCTCCTGTTGCGGCTGCTGACCCGGCTGCTCCGGCTGCCCCTAGGATTGGTGTCCCAACAGGATCTCGACCTGGAGAATAACAAGGCCTTCAAGTCATCATAGACCATGTAACAGATGGCATCCAGCAGGCCATTCATGCCAACACAGATATGGCCACTAGAGCCTTCAGGTTTCTAGATGCCCTGTACTCTTGGATGGCAGCAGACTAGAGCATACACCCTGACTGCCATAATGGGATTACGTGACCTCTACTGAATCCCTGCAGACTCACCTCTCCAGGGCAGCTGATCTGTACTCCCAGATTCCCAAGATACAAGGCCTCACATCGTCTCTACCAGCCACCTTCCTGAACCTCATGTCAGGGGACTGAACTCCGCTCTGAATATGATGGTTACTCAATCAGTTCAACCCTACTGCTTTACCACCTTTCCATGCTCCAAAGTGCCCTCTTCAACTGGTGCTTAGTGAAGCAAGTTGACGCTGCACCATCTCCCGAAGAGGCTGAGCTGGCAGTGCAGCCTACAGGGCCAGGAAGCCTTTCAACAGCAAGCACCTCCCATTCAGAGACAGGACCATCAACAAGAAGATACCTGCTGGAACTGTGGGGGAATGGCCATAGCTCCAGAGAGTGCACCAGTGAGGACACTGATCTGGCTTTCAGGCCACAGACTCAGACGAAGCTGACCATGGATCTAAGTCAGTTCTCAAGAACAGATCAGGAGATGACGGCGCTGACGACAAGAAGACCCACAAGAAGACCAGTCCAGACAGGAGGCGTCAAAGAAGATACCCAAGCAGGGGACGCCATGCCTATGTTGCTGATGGTGATCAGTCCACCTCCCCCAACTCTGACAGTGAGGTTGAAGAACACAACTTCCTGTCCCTGGCACTGGATGAGGACAACCTCCAGCCCCGAGATTTGCTACACCAACCAGAGGCCAGTCTGCTTCATCCTTGCCACCTTACCCCTGGCCTGGGCTAAACAGCATTTTTGGACACATAAGGCTGATGAGACTACACTTATAGAAGATGGAGAAGTTTTCCAGGCAGCACAGCAGACAGAATGGATCATAGATACTGCAGCACACTCTCATGCAACAAGAAACATCTCCCATCTGCATGGCATTCAGGACCTTCAACAGCCTATTAAGCTGCAGCTGGCAGATCAAGACTCTCCACCTATCCTCTGCAAGCAGATAAGGAAGGCCAAGATCAAGGGTCATGGCAGGACTCTGATTATCCTGAACAATGTGCTTCTTGCTGACTGCAACATGCCCAATATCATTAGCATTCATGCAGCCACCAGACTCTGCCCAGACCTCCAAGTGAACCTGTCCAAGACTCAAGCCACACTCTCCATCCCAAGACCATCTGGTACTAAACTGCTCCTCTCATGCCCCAAAAGGCATGGACTCTACCTCACCCAAACTTCACCAGTCACTACCAGAAAGCCCTCTATCCCTATGGACTCTACTATTGTCTACATCATGATGGTTACAAAGCCTCCATCAACTCACACTGACTCTGAGACAGGGCAGTACCCACCCACTCATGAGACCTCCCCCAGTAGAGCTGATCAAGACTGCCAGGATACCCCCTCTACCTCTGCACCGTCTGCACCCCACACTGATTCTGAGATAGGGCAGTACCCACCCACTCATGTGGAGGCAGACCAGGACCTCCCCTCTACTTCTGCTCCATCTGCATCCCACACTGCTTTTGAGATAGGGCAGTACCCACCCACTCATGTGGAGGCAGACCAAGACCTCCAGGACCATCCTCCCACTTTCTGCCAGTCCCATTCCCCTTTCATTTCAGACAACCTGGCAGCCTCTGATGATCCTGACAGTGATGACATGCCAGAACTCATCCATCCGGAAGTACACAAGCCCCAAGATGACCCTGGACTAGGAGTAGATGACCCTCTTGAAACCACTTCAGATCTCCAACAACAGGTGGACAACTTGGGCCTACAGAGAGCCAGAGCAGAGATGGAACTCCTCAGTGACCAGATCAGAACCAACTATGAGGAATATGATGGCCCCATAGATGGGGACGGGCCACTCAAGCCATCTGATCTTGACACAGCCACTACCTGGGACCAATGGATACTGGTCAACAGAAAACCAGTCATTGGACTACCACTGGGAGAAGTTAACCAGAATGTCAACCACATCCACTTTTCCAACAACTCTAGCCTTAGCCTCACACGTTTTGGATGCACCCTCCACCACCTGAACAGCAGGCCTGCTTCACCAGCTTTCAACATCCAGCCCAGGCCTCCACTGTCCAAGCTCATCACAGCATTCACCAGCAAGTTCCCTACCCTGCTGGCTTCTGAAAAAGAACAGTTCCCACACAGGTCAATGCACAAGGAGCCATCTGATGCCTGCAGTCCTATCATCAAGCACAACAGCAAACTCCAGCAGATGGTGCAAGCCTACCCCACTGTTTCTACCACAGCCAGACCCACTTTACAGTGGGCCATTTGTCTCCAAGCTGCCATGGTCAATGCACATGCTCACACCCTCTCATTCAGACCTAAGATGATCATGGACCCCAGGAGCTGTGCATATCCTGGAGGCAAAGTGCTATGTGTCAACCACCTCAGCATGGACTGGAGCCCCATGGACTTCACCTTTATCAACATTCTTACCCCCCCCAGCCTAGCTCCTAAGTCATTTGACCAGTTCCTTGACCAAGTCTGCAAACAGCTCGCCCTTGATGGCTTTCCCAGCAAGCCAGGCACTTAATTCAGTTGCCTCTTCATCTTTTGGATAGACTTGAACACTCTAGAATTTATTAGATAACCTGCCTACTGTACTGCCCCATGTACTTCCACAGGCAGCACACCTTCTGAATTTAGAATTCTTCTCATCTCTCCCTGATGTCTTTGCTCTAATTTAGGGCCTACCTAATGTAGCTCACCCAAATTATGGGGGGACTAGTCCAGACATCATGTCTAAATGACAAATCCTCTAGTCTCGAATCATGAAACTTCTCGTAGCCAAGGATATCTTCACAAGCCTTCACCAAGCCACATATCCTTGTATCCAGCTTCCCATAGCAGCCTATCTGCTCTAGCCTGCAGCCTACCTGCAGTTTCCTTACACCTTCTCAGCAGCCTTTCTGCTACCTAGCCTGCAGCTTACCTGCCAATTTCTTGCACCCTCTCAGCAGCCTTCCTGCTACCTAGCCTGCAGCCTACCTGTAGAGCCACTTACCCAGCCAGCTACCCCAGAAGACTAACATTTCTTTGAAAACCCCTGCTGCAGTGATTTCTCCCTTGCAGCTACTAGAAATTCCCAAAGTCTCCCTAGTTTTAATATTTTAATTTTCTTATGCCCCTCAGTTAATTCCAGGAATTCTTGAGCTCAAGAATACCTTGAATTGGGGGGGATGTTATTAACTGATTTATATATCAGTCTCTGAGTCGGCATAATGCACACCGGTACCTTTCCTCCCGGTACCGTGTTGCCTGCCGCCAGGCCTCAGGCTAGCTGTGGCCTGCACGTGACTGCAGTACCCTGCAGTACACATCTCTATTCTATATGATTGCGCCTGTTGCGCTTAATAGTATCTTCTCCTCTATCGAGCCTATGCCGTTGTAACAATCTTACATTAACACGGGACAGTGATGACCTAAGCAGAGCGTGCATTACATAGCAATGGAGGGGCGGCAGAATGGCAAGGGGCAGGACAGTGATGACCTAAGCAGGGCGTGCGTTACACAGCAATGGAGGGGAAGCAGAATGGCAAGGGGCAAGACAGTGATGACCTAAGAAGGTCGTGCGTTACAGAGCAATGGAGGGGAGGCAGAATGGCGAGGGGCACGACATTGATGACCTAAGCAGGGCTAGCGTCACAAAGCAATGGAGGGGAGGCAGGATGGCAAGGGGCGGGACAGTGATGACCTTAGCAGGGCGTGCGTTACAGAGCAATGGAAGGGAGGGAGAATGGCAAGGGGCAGGACAGTGATGACCTAAGCAGGGCTTGCGTCACAGATCAATGGAGGGGAGGCAGAATGGAAAGGGGCAGGAAAGTGATGATCTAAGCAGGGCGTGCGTTACAGAGCAATGAAGGAGAGGGAGAATGGAAAGGGGCAGGACAGTGATGACCTATGCAGGGCGTGCGTCACATAGCAATGAAGGGGAGGGAGAATGGCAGAGGCTGACAAGTGAAAGAGACAGAGGCAGTGACAGAGGCAAGGGCAGTGGCAGATGCAGTGACATATATAGACAGAGACAGAGGTAGCGACTGAGACTGCGGCACATGTGCACGACTTCTCATCAGAATTCCGTATGCCATGCTGTTGCGAAACCGCACTTACTAGCAAGCTTCAATTATCACAGACGTTGGTGTCCAGCAGCCTCATGTGTTCAGACAAAGGAACATCATAACTAGGAGGGAATACAATTCCTATCAACGGATTGAGCTTTGGTCCCTGCAAATAATGAAGGCAGGCATAGTTTTATTTAGATGCACCCTTTACTTACTTCTTATTTGAAGATAGTTGGAAGAACCCCACCACCCCACCCCCGGATGTTGTGGACCGGGCTTCTCTTGTGCCGACAATGGCCTAGCGCTCAAACAGACAGACATGCAAGTATACATGCGTTCAACAGAAAGGCATGCAGGCAGGCAACCAAGCCACTATTCCATGTGCTGAACACACTGTGTCCAGAACCTGCAAGCTACAGCAACCCCTGCAATTCAGCCAGAATGTCATTCCCTGGGTTGAGCTTACAAATTTCTGGAGCACTTCGGTTAGTAAGTCAATCAGACAGATAAACACTCAATGATGTTAAGTATGCCTATCACCATCCAGACAGGCAGCCAATCAGTCACGAGCGAGGAAGACAGAAAGGCACGTATGCAGACATGCATGCACAAAAGGCAGGCATGCAAGCATATGGACACCGCGTTCAGAATACCCTAGGCCACACTGTTGCGAAACCGCAACTACAAGCAAGCTTCAGACCGCTACCAGACAGAGCATGGGTCCCTGCAAAATGGAGGGCAGGCATAGTTTCATTTATTTACACCCTTTGCGTCGTTTTGGCATGTTGGTCGGAAGATCCCCCTGGAAGTAAAACCTGCCTCAAGCTCAGGTACCCGAACCTCAGGTCCTACCCCAGCCTTGAATTGTCCACCCTTGTCTGAGTTAACCAAGCAGAATGGATCCGGAAGACCCAAGCTGCATGCTATGGACATGGGTTTAGTGCGTCAGCCAAACAGACACATTGCATGTGCAATGGGGCAGGAAGCAAGAGGCAAATGTGCTCTTCAACCAGTCAACCGTAACGCTTGAAGAATCCTCGCATACAGGACATCAAGAAAATCAAGGTACAAAAGGACGACCTTACCATGCAAGATCCATACAAGCTGCCACCATCTTTCATGCAGGGTCTCAAGGGATAATTGCCACGCATGGGAGCATCTCCTGATACAATGCTCAAGCGCACCATGCAGTCAGGGCAGTGTATGATCCCACTAGAGTGTAAGGCCCCGTGTCCAGCTCAACACAGGCCCAGGTGAGAACAGATGGAATTATGACTTACATATGAGTTGGGAGCAAGTTTTCCTAGCATCCTACTTTGCACAGTGCCAACTAATTATTGTAATCATGCTGGCCTCTAAAGCTGAAGTCATGCTCCTGGCTCATTACACTCCACAGACCACCACAATCGTCAGTGTCCAGCGCAACGTCGGGTGGGCAGCCGAGATGCTGCAATGGGCGCATATCCTGGAGGCAAAGTGCTATGTTTTAACCACCTCAGCATGGACTGGAGCCCCATGGACTTCACCTTTATCAACATTCTTACCCCCCCCAGCCTAGCTCCTAAGTCATTTGACCAGTTCCTTGACCAAGTCTGCAAACAGCTCGCCCTTGATGGCTTTCCCAGCAAGCCAGGCACTTAATTCAGTTGCCTCTTCATCTTTTGGATAGACTTGAACACTCTAGAATTTATTAGATAACCTGCCTACTGTACTGCCCCATGTACTTCCACAGGCAGCACACCTTCTGAATTTAGAATTCTTCTCATCTCTCCCTGATGTCTTTGCTCTAATTTAGGGCCTACCTAATGTAGCTCACCCAAATTATGGGGGGACTAGTCCAGACATCATGTCTAAATGACAAATCCTCTAGTCTCGAATCATGAAACTTCTCGTAGCCAAGGATATCTTCACAAGCCTTCACCAAGCCACATATCCTTGTATCCAGCTTCCCATAGCAGCCTATCTGCTCTAGCCTGCAGCCTACCTGCAGTTTCCTTACACCTTCTCAGCAGCCTTTCTGCTACCTAGCCTGCAGCTTACCTGCCAATTTCTTGCACCCTCTCAGCAGCCTTCCTGCTACCTAGCCTGCAGCCTACCTGTAGAGCCACTTACCCAGCCAGCTACCCCAGAAGACTAACATTTCTTTGAAAACCCCTGCTGCAGTGATTTCTCCCTTGCAGCTACTAGAAATTCCCAAAGTCTCCCTAGTTTTAATATTTTAATTTTCTTATGCCCCTCAGTTAATTCCAGGAATTCTTGAGCTCAAGAATACCTTGAATTGGGGGGGATGTTATTAACTGATTTATATATCAGTCTCTGAGTCGGCATAATGCACACCGGTACCTTTCCTCCCGGTACCGTGTTGCCTGCCGCCAGGCCTCAGGCTAGCTGTGGCCTGCACGTGACTGCAGTACCCTGCAGTACACATCTCTATTCTATATGATTGCGCCTGTTGCGCTTAATAGTATCTTCTCCTCTATCGAGCCTATGCCGTTGTAACAATCTTACATTAACACGGGACAGTGATGACCTAAGCAGAGCGTGCATTACATAGCAATGGAGGGGCGGCAGAATGGCAAGGGGCAGGACAGTGATGACCTAAGCAGGGCGTGCGTTACACAGCAATGGAGGGGAAGCAGAATGGCAAGGGGCAAGACAGTGATGACCTAAGAAGGTCGTGCGTTACAGAGCAATGGAGGGGAGGCAGCAGAATGGCGAGGGGCACGACATTGATGACCTAAGCAGGGCTAGCGTCACAAAGCAATGGAGGGGAGGCAGGATGGCAAGGGGCGGGACAGTGATGACCTTAGCAGGGCGTGCGTTACAGAGCAATGGAAGGGAGGGAGAATGGCAAGGGGCAGGACAGTGATGACCTAAGCAGGGCTTGCGTCACAGATCAATGGAGGGGAGGCAGAATGGAAAGGGGCAGGAAAGTGATGATCTAAGCAGGGCGTGCGTTACAGAGCAATGAAGGAGAGGGAGAATGGAAAGGGGCAGGACAGTGATGACCTATGCAGGGCGTGCGTCACATAGCAATGAAGGGGAGGGAGAATGGCAGAGGCTGACAAGTGAAAGAGACAGAGGCAGTGACAGAGGCAAGGGCAGTGGCAGATGCAGTGACATATATAGACAGAGACAGAGGTAGCGACTGAGACTGCGGCACATGTGCACGACTTCTCATCAGAATTCCGTATGCCATGCTGTTGCGAAACCGCACTTACTAGCAAGCTTCAATTATCACAGACGTTGGTGTCCAGCAGCCTCATGTGTTCAGACAAAGGAACATCATAACTAGGAGGGAATACAATTCCTATCAACGGATTGAGCTTTGGTCCCTGCAAATAATGAAGGCAGGCATAGTTTTATTTAGATGCACCCTTTACTTACTTCTTATTTGAAGATAGTTGGAAGAACCCCACCACCCCACCCCCGGATGTTGTGGACCGGGCTTCTCTTGTGCCGACAATGGCCTAGCGCTCAAACAGACAGACATGCAAGTATACATGCGTTCAACAGAAAGGCATGCAGGCAGGCAACCAAGCCACTATTCCATGTGCTGAACACACTGTGTCCAGAACCTGCAAGCTACAGCAACCCCTGCAATTCAGCCAGAATGTCATTCCCTGGGTTGAGCTTACAAATTTCTGGAGCACTTCGGTTAGTAAGTCAATCAGACAGATAAACACTCAATGATGTTAAGTATGCCTATCACCATCCAGACAGGCAGCCAATCAGTCACGAGCGAGGAAGACAGAAAGGCACGTATGCAGACATGCATGCACAAAAGGCAGGCATGCAAGCATATGGACACCGCGTTCAGAATACCCTAGGCCACACTGTTGCGAAACCGCAACTACAAGCAAGCTTCAGACCGCTACCAGACAGAGCATGGGTCCCTGCAAAATGGAGGGCAGGCATAGTTTCATTTATTTACACCCTTTGCGTCGTTTTGGCATGTTGGTCGGAAGATCCCCCTGGAAGTAAAACCTGCCTCAAGCTCAGGTACCCGAACCTCAGGTCCTACCCCAGCCTTGAATTGTCCACCCTTGTCTGAGTTAACCAAGCAGAATGGATCCGGAAGACCCAAGCTGCATGCTATGGACATGGGTTTAGTGCGTCAGCCAAACAGACACATTGCATGTGCAATGGGGCAGGAAGCAAGAGGCAAATGTGCTCTTCAACCAGTCAACCGTAACGCTTGAAGAATCCTCGCATACAGGACATCAAGAAAATCAAGGTACAAAAGGACGACCTTACCATGCAAGATCCATACAAGCTGCCACCATCTTTCATGCAGGGTCTCAAGGGATAATTGCCACGCATGGGAGCATCTCCTGATACAATGCTCAAGCGCACCATGCAGTCAGGGCAGTGTATGATCCCACTAGAGTGTAAGGCCCCGTGTCCAGCTCAACACAGGCCCAGGTGAGAACAGATGGAATTATGACTTACATATGAGTTGGGAGCAAGTTTTCCTAGCATCCTACTTTGCACAGTGCCAACTAATTATTGTAATCATGCTGGCCTCTAAAGCTGAAGTCATGCTCCTGGCTCATTACACTCCACAGACCACCACAATCGTCAGTGTCCAGCGCAACGTCGGGTGGGCAGCCGAGATGCTGCAATGGGCGCAGCTATTCCATGCGGATTGCTGGCTGCAAGATACGCGGCCTTCATCAGATGCAATGACTACCTACACAGGTCTAACGTGATCGGATCGGTTGCGGGCAGCAACGGAAGCGATGTAAGGTCATATTTCAAACAACAGATCGGACGCACTAGCTCGTGCTACTGCACTAGTCCACGCCGAAGGGTGTGGCGCAGTAATCCTGAAAAGAAAGCAGAAAAGAAAGGAGGAAAGAAATCAGGCCGCCGGAATTACAATTGCAGCACAAAGAACAATGGGAAGCGAGGCCGACATTACCCAAGTGATGAGGGAGGAGCTATGAGAGATAGACTGAGGGTTTGCGTGGCTTGCAAGCCGATAGACCTGGTCAAATATTGCAATGGCCCTAAGATTGCACAGGTCCACGTATGTACAGGTCAGCCGTACCTAAACCGCCTACAGCGGAGTAGACGCAGTAAGGCGAAATGCCTTAGACTTGGGAGACATTTCGCCATGCCGCGACCAATCCGCCTTGGCGAAGTGTACGTGGAAAGAAACTCGGCGAAAACATCTACCAAAATAACTACGAGCACTGACAGGTTATCGAGGGGTCATCGAATCTTCCCGCAGTTAGACTCGGTTACACTAATACTTCCGTACATGTGACGTCAGCTTTCATCACATGGATTTATATCACCCTTGTTTCGCCCTACATTAGCGCCTCTTTCGTCGCCTGCAGCGAAAGCACATCGGTGCCTTGGAGCGCACATTTCCTCAATGAAAGCTATTCCCTTAGAAAGCTGTTCGAGCTAATACTCCGTTGCCGAATTGTTCATCCTATCTCGGAATCGATGGCTAACCTTCGCAAGTTCGCAAGAATGACCCCGCTTAAAGGTTGCTACGAAACCCACGAGAGACAGAAGGTTGTTTAGCTCGCCGCATATTAAAACTTAGGAGTTAACGAGCAATCGAGAAATCATTGGCCACGCTTCAGTCTTCGAAAAGTCCTGGGTGACTAGCGGAATCGATGATCTGCGCTTAGCCGATCGAGATCGTTCGCCCACCCTTCTCCTATATTTCACTGCTGTTCCGCTGCAAAACGGGCCTTTCTCCTACATTTCGCGGTTTTCGCTCTTCCCCGAGTGTATATCTGTGCACAGGCAACCTTGAAGGATTGCGGAACGCTGTGTGTGATCTAGTAAGTCAGCAACTTACGTCAAAGATCTACTGAGACTTCTGGACTGCGTGTACTGGTCGTCTTGGACGGAAGGTAGAGACAACTGGAGTGTTGTGTGGGCAATAGGCAAGGCAGCGCAGGTAGTAGATTCCAGACGACGCGTGGGCAATCCAGAGCCAAAAGCAGTACTCGAGTCGTCGAGCAAGTCAGAGGGAAAACTATCACCTTGTGCGAAGCGGGATATCGGCTTGGCACAGGCGCAGTGGCGTTTCTTCGGGTTAGCGGTCGGGCCTATGACCTTTCAATCGATAGAGTAGTTACACAGTGAAGACTGAAGTAGAAATTGTTAAAGAAGCCGACAGGAGCGGCTATATAGAAAGGAAAGTCAGCATGTGGAACCCGCAGACATGTACAGGCCATAGCTAGCCTATGGCATGGCGGCAGGCAACACGGGTCCAGGAGCCATCAGGATCCGGTGCGCACTATGCAACTCAGTGTCCGGTGTAACGGACAATAACATGTAGGGCCTGCTGGGGAACTGCAGGTCATTTGCGTACTTCTAGGGAGCTGCTGGTTAATCAACCGGACTCTATCGGGAGCTGTCAGGTGGGTAGGAATTGCTGGGAGGAAAGGTGCAGACCAGGATGGCTGCAGATCAGGGAAGCTGTCTATCAGGGTGGCTGCTGATCAGTTCAAATACAATTGTGTGACATGCTGATTTAATTCCGGAAGCGAGGGTATCGCTCATTTTCTAGGGATCTGCATGCGAATGAAGGTTAATGTAATCATTGCGTGGTGAGTGCACATAAAAGAGCGGTACTGCGATAGGGGCAGATCAGTGTGCGGATCAGATCACTGTAGCATGAGATTATCACATCAATGCATTCCCCCCGTTCAGCGAGGGTACCGCTCACTCACAGCATGGGCAATACACTAATGCATTGCAGTACATCTAGGCACATATGTCAGTGAGTGGTTGCATAATTGTACATATGTACGTCACTACATTTGTGCAACAGTGCATATACAAACATCAGTACATGAGAATGCATCATCCATGATCAGATCATAACATATCACCAGGTCAGATCAGATCATTACTACATTAATCACCTCAGAGGTCAGTGCACAAATGCATGTGCATATATGGAGTCACTGATTATTTCATTTGCAATAATGTAAAATGAAGAAAATTATCAATCATGATTGCGTCAGATCAAAGCAACAATATACAGATCATTATAAATCTGGTTCATTGATCAAAGTGGTACATTACTCAGATCACGCCAGATGAGTGCCTTCTACAGATCATACAGATCAGATCCGATCAACGTTATGAAGATCAGTCACTCAGATCAGTACAGATACTCAGATCATTACATCCCCATTCGATATTCCTCCCCTTCCCTCTAAATGAAGTCAGCATTTACCCAATGCCCATAGGGAGGCGCAGAGCCTTGTAGTTCCTATTGTAGTAGGAAGGGTGGGGCAGGGACAGCATGCTGCGGAGGGAAGATGTGGTGAAGATGTGGGGAAAGCCAGTGCTATGATCAGTGGGAGTTGGTGGTAATGCAAGTGAATATGCAACGATGGGTGCATTACTGCGGGTGACGTGAACACTAATCTGTTCCTTGTCATCTTCAGGAGGAAGTGGTGGGACAGGTGGTGAAGGGTGTGTGAGTGTGAATTTGTCATCCCTATCAGTTGTCATTGATGGGGTCAGCACTCTAGTGGCGTGGATGGCAGGATGGAAGGCTGTGAAGGTAATAGCACTGTCATCTAGTGATGATGAGGTTGGTGTAGTGGAAGAGGTGTTTGCGTGCTCAGTGAGTGTGGGTATGTCTTCATCACGTGTACTGGATGTACTTGTTTTGTCGCTATCACGTGTAGTGGATGTATGTGTGTTGTCGCTATCACGTGTAGTGGATGTACTTGCATAGGTAGTGACGTGCTCAGTGAGTGTGGGTGCGTCTTCATCACGTGTACTGGATGTACTTGCATATGCACTAAGGTCCCCCCCATGCAAGTAAGCATTAGCAGGATCTGCAGGTGCATGTGTTGTGCCAGGTGCCATGGTTTGGAGTGGTGGTTTAGGGACAGAGTGAGCAGATGTGGCCGGGGCCATATGTGGGACGGTGGCATATTTAAATGCGACGGTCGGGGCTGCAAGTGCTATGGCAGGTGCTATGGTAATGTAGCCAGGGAGTTTGTGCAACAGATCTTGTGCATGTGCTGTGGCTGTGTGGTTAGGCAAGTACCCCCCATGAAATAAGGCAATTTCAATCTGTGGGTGAACAAGAGTGACACCCGGAACATCATCATCAATTTGGACTCCAGCAAGGAAGTCTGCTGAATCTTGTTATAATTGGACAGTTTCTAGGATAGTGATAGGATCAGTTTAGAGGGTGGCATGATCACTATCGTCATCATCACTAGCACTATCATCAGCATCAATAGCATTGCCATCAAGGTGGACGATGTTCTTGGTGATATTTTGGGCAATACACCAGGCTTGGACAGCAACGGGATAGCATGACAGTGGTATGTTGGAAGGCCAGTCATCGTCATCACTATCACTATCGGTATCATCATAAGTATGGAAAAAGACAGTCTTACTCGGGAAGGAAGACTGGGCAGATCGTCTCATGGTGGAGTGGAGTTGTTGATGTCCACACTCATGGTCAAGAGGTGCCCCCCATTCCGGCAGCGGATGCTAATCAGCGCCGGAATTGGAGCAGTCAGGTTGTTGATCGAGAGAGTTGGAGGTGGAGGCCAACTTGGAGACAGGGGAGAGGCGGCCGAATGGTATTCGGGTCGTAGTCAGGAGGAGTCGTAGAGCTCGCTTCAAGCAGGGTATGCAAAGGTGGCGAAGGTAGGAGAGCTCAGAGCAGGGATGAGGAAGAGATAAATAAAGATCTTGTAGGAAATCGAGAATGGGATTGACGATTTCGGAGAGGGAGAAATGAAGGCCCGGTGAGGAATTGAAGCTCGACGAGAGATAGAAGCGGTAGAGGGTGTGACGAGCGGACAGGAGGAAGTGGAGGTCTTCTACATACAGGAAGTAGATGACGGGATTGGACGGGCGGGCGGGGGGGGCGGGGGGGGGGGGGGGGGGGGGGGGGGGGGCTTGCGAGGCCGGCGGGGGTATAGGAGACGGTGGGGGGAGGGAGGAGAGGGGAAGTGATTGGTAGGCGCAGGGGTGTGGTTTGGTTTGGTTAGCTGGGTTGATCCAGCGAAGGGTGCCTGAGCGATGACAAGCTTTCTGGGCTTGTGATCCTCTTCTTCTGGATTTGCGGGGGCAACAATCAAAAGCACAGCGTATACCGGGGAACTCGGGATCAACGGGCAAGGACGACAGATTTTGATGCAGCTCAAATCTGATGCAGTGGAAGACGCGACGGCGTGGTAGGCGATAACCTTTAGCTTTCCGGAGTGTTATATCGTAAGTAATGACGTAGGGAAGGGACTAGGGCAACATATGCTTACATGCGGGATACCATGCCAGGCGACATGGTAGGTATAAGAAGGGAAAGGCGACAGTACCTCAGGATACTGCCGCCGCTGGATGCTGGCCCTATCGGGCAGAGGCACTACAGGGGAAGCTTCCAGGCGGAGGGCCTGGCACACTAAGACACTCTAGCTGGACCGGGAGAACCGGTCTATAACAATATGTGAGTGCAGCCCTGTTAGTTGTTTTCCTCTAGTTGAGTCAAGGATTATGGCAGTAGGGCCATTGTTAGGTACATGGGTTTTCAGTTAAGTGAGATATAGTAGTGATAACGCCTGGTGGGACGTGGTATTAAGGGAGCCCTGCATTACGGCGGTCGGGAACGGGCTGCTATTTTATATGGACAAAGCTACCATGGCGGATGACGGTAATCGCGAACACTGAAGCGCACCCATGGGGATTCGAACCCGACACCTTCTTTGTTCAAGGAGCTCAACCATTGAGCCATTGGCCAAAACGGGGATAGTGAGAAATAGATCAGTAGATCAGAGTTGATAACTGTATATCAGAGTTGATTACTGTGTAGATCAGAGTTGATTACTGTGTGGATCAGAGTTGATTACTGTGTAAATCAGAGTTGATTACTGTGTAGATCAGAGTTGACTACTGTGTAGATCAGAGTTGATTACTGTGTAGATCAGAGTTGATTAATGCAGATCAGAATTGATTACTGTGTAGATTATAGTTGATTACTGTGTAGATCAGAGTTGATTAATGTGTAGATCAGAGTTGATTACTGTATAGATCAGTGGATCAGAGTGCAATGTGTGGCCTACTGGCCCAATCAAAATTGGCAAGGCAGGAAGCGAACTACTAGACCTGGGTTGTTCAGGACCCTGCGTCCTCCATTGCAGACGCAACGTCAAACGGCCCATTGCGTCCCAGGATGCAACGTGGGGGAAGGTCCATTGACCAGAAGGAAGGGGCCGTTGCGTCTAAGGCAGCAGAGCTGGGGGTCCTCCTGAAGTATCTTGCACTAGAATATAAAATACCCCAATACTGGAATACCGACCGGTATGTTCTACCCTGATAGTTACAGGGTATTCAGCCAACCGGTATACCGACCTGGAAATACCCCGATACCGGAATAATACCGACTGGTGTGTTCTACCCTGATTGTTTCAGGGTATTCAGCCAGCCCCAGGCTCCAAGTCCTCGATACTGAAGCTCTCGAATAACATATCCTGCAACCTATGATGCTTCCAATGTGATTTAGGTCTCACATATGAATATATGATATATATTTAGGAAACGGCAATATGATAGCGGCCAGGTTAGGCTAAGTTTACCATTTACGGTATGTACAACATCATATGGTGTGAATGAAAGATTGTTACAACGGCATAGGCTCGATAGAGGAGAAGATGCTATTAAGCGCAACAGGCGCAATCATATAGAATAGAGATGTGTACTGCAGGGTACTGCAGTCACGTGCAGGCCACAGCTAGCCTGTGGCCTGGCGGCAGGCAACGCGGTACCAGGAGGGAAAGGTACCGGTGTGCATTATGCCGACTCAGAGACTGATATATAAATCAGTCAATAACATCCCCCCCAATTCAAGGTATTCTTGAGCTCAAGAATTCCTGGAATTAACTGAGGGGCATAAGAAAATTAAAAATATAAAAGCTAGGGAGACTTTGGGAATTTCTAGTAGCTGAAAGGGAGGAATCACTTTAGCAGGGGTCTTCAAAGAAATGTCAGTCTTCTGGGGTAGCTGGCTAGGTAAGGAACACTGCAGGTAGGCTGCAGGCTAAGTAGCAGAAAGGCTGCTGAGAAGGTGCAAGGAAACTGCAGGTAAGCTGCAGGCTAGGTGGCAGAGAGGCTGCTGAGAAGGTGTAAGGGAACTGCAGATAGGCTGCAGGCTAGAGCAGATAGGCTGCCATGGGGCTGGACTAAGTGCTGCAGAGGGCTGCAGATAGGCTGCAGGGAGACTGCTGGGAAGCTGGGGAAGTAAATTCCAGGCTTGGTTAAGGCTTGTGAAGATGTCCTTGGTTACGAGAAGTGGCATGATTCGAGACTAGAGGATTTGTCTTTAGACATGATGTCTGGACTAGTCCCCCCATAATTTGGGTGAGCTACATTAGGTTGATCCTAAATTAAAGCAAAGACATCATGGAGAGATTAGAATAATCCTAGATTAAGAAGGGGTGCTACCTGTGGAAGTACATGGGGCAGTACAGTAGGCAGGTAACCTTAAAAAATTCTAGAGTGTTCAAGTCTATTCCAATAGATGAAGATCAATGTTTGTAACTGGAATTAAGTGCCTGGCTTGCTTGGGAAACCATCAAGGTCAAGTTGCTGGCAGATCTGGGCAAAGAACTGGTCAAAAGACTTGGGAGCTAGGCTGGGGGAGGTAAGGATGTTGATAAAGGTGAAGTCCATGGGGCTCCAGTTCATGCTGAGGTGGTTGACACATAGCACTTTGCCTCCAGGATGGGCACAGCTCCTGGGGTCCATGATCATCTTTGGTCTGAATGAGAGTGTGTGGGCATGTGCATTGACCATGGCAGCTTGAAGGAAGATGGCCCACTGTAGAATGGGTCTGGCTGTAGTAGAAACAGTGGGGTAGGCTTGCACCATTTGCTGGAGTCTGCTATTGTGCTTGATGATAGGGCTGCAGGCATCAGATGGCTCCTTGTGCATTGATCTGTGTGGGAACTGTTCCTTTTCAGAAGTCAGCAGGGTGGGGAACCTGCTGGTGAATGCTGTGATGAGTTTGGATAGTGGAGGCCTTGGCTTGATGTTGAAAGCTGGTGAAGCAGGCCTGCTGTTCAGGTGGTGGAGGGTGCATCCAAATCGTGTGCGTGAAGCTAAGGCTAGAGTTGTTGGAGAAGTGGATGTGGTTGACATTCTGATTAAATTCTCCCAGTGGTAGTCCAATGTCTGGTGACCTGTTGACCAGTATCCATTGGTCCCAGGTAGTTGCTGTGTCCAGATCAGATGGCTTGAGTGGCCCGTCCCCATCTATGGGGCCATCATATTCCTCATAGTTGGTCCTGATCTGGTCACTGAGGAGTTCCATCTCTGCTCTGGCTTGTTGTAGGTTCAGGTTGTCCAGCTGTTGTTGGAGGGCTGGAGTAGTGTCTGGAGGGTCATCTACTCCTAGTCCAGGGTCATCCTGGTGCTTGTGTACCTCCGGATGGATGAGCTCTGGCATGTCATCACTGTCGGTATCATCAGCAGAGTCTTCCAGATTGCCTGCAGTGGAAGGGGAATGGTACTGGCAGATAGGAGGGGGATGGTCCTGGAGGTCTTGGTCTGCCTCCACATCAGTGGGTGGGTACTGCCCTGTCTCAAAATCAGTGTGGGGTGCAGATGTTGCAGAGGTAGAGGGGGAGTCCTGGAGGTTTTGTTCTGCCTCCACATGAGTGGGTGGGTACTGCCCTATCTCAGAAGCAGTGTGGGGTGCAGATGGAGTAGAAGTAGAGGGGAAGTCCTGGAGTTCTTGGTCTGCCTCCACATGAGTGGGTGGGTACTGCCCTATCTCAGAAGCAGTGTGGGGTGCAGATGGAGCAGAAGTAGAGGGGAAGTCATGGAGGTCTTGGTCTGCCTCCACATGAGTGGGTGGGTACTGCCCTATCTCAGAAGCAGTGTGGGGTGCAGATGGTGCAGAAGTAGAGGGGGGATCCTGGCAGTCTTGATCAGCTCTACTGGGGGAGGTCTCATGAGTGGGTGGGTACTGCCCTGTCTCAGATCCAGTGTGAGTTGATGGAGTCTTGGTAACCATCATGATGTAGGCAATGGGAGGGCCCACAGGGGTAGAGGGATTACTGGTAGTGACTGGTGAAGTTTGGGTGAGGTAGAGTCCATGCCTTTTGGGGCATGAGAGAAGCAGTTTGGTACCAGATGGTCTTGGGATGGAGAGTTTGGCTTGGGTCGTGGACAGGTGAACTTGGAGGTCTGGGCACAGACTGGTGGCTGCATGAATGCTAATGATGTTGGGCATGTTGCAGTCAGCAAGAAGTACATTGTTCAGGATGATCAGAGTCCTGCCATGGCCCTTGATCTTGGCCTTCCCTATCTGCTTGCAGAAGATAGGTGGAGAGTCTTGATCTGCCAGCTGCAGCCTAATAGGCTGTGGGAGGTCCTGAATGTCATGCAGATGGGAGATGTTACTAGTTGCATGAGATTGTGCTGCAGTATCTATGATCCATTCTGTCTGCAGTGCTGCCTGGAAAACTTCTCCATCATCTTCTATAGTGCATTCATCATCAGCACTTATTTGCCCAAAGAATGCTGTATTAGCCAGGGGGTCAGGTGGCAAGGCAAATGAAACAGACTTGCCTCTGGTTGGTGTAGCAAATCTCATGGGCTGGAGGTTGTCTTCATCCAGTGCCAGGGACAGGAAGTTGTGTTCTTCACCCTCACTGTCAGAGTTGGAGGTGGAGGTGGACTGATCACCATCAGCAACGTGGGCATGGCGTCCCCTGCTTGGGTATCTTCTTGGGCGTCTCCTGTCACTGGTCTTCTTGGGAGTCTTCTTGTCGTCAGGATCCTTGTCATCTCCTGATCTGTTCTTGGGAGGTGACTTAGATCCGTGGTCAGCTTCATCTGAGTCAGCTGGCCTGAAAGCCAGGTCAGTGTCCTCACTAGTGCAGTCTCTGGAGCTATGACCTATTCCCCCACAGTTCCAGCAGATCATCTTCTTGTAGGAGATAGTCCTGTCTCTGAATTGGAGGTGCTTGCTGTTGAATGGCTTCCTGGCTCTGTAGGCTGCAGCTGCCACCTCAGCCTCTTCAGGAGATGGTGCAGGGTCAACTTGCTTCACTAAGCACCAGTTGAAGAGGGCGCTTTGGAGCATAGCAAAAGTGGTGATAGCTGTGGGGTTGAATTGATTGATATACCCATCATATTCAGGGCGGGAGTTCAGTCCCTCGACAATAAGGTTGAGGAAGGTGCTGGTAGAGACGATGTGGAGGTTTTGAATCTTGGGAATCTGAGAATACATATCAGCTGCCCTAGATAGAGAGATATGTCTGCAGGGATTCAGTGGAAGTCATACGGATTCCAAGTATGGCAGTCAGGGAGGTGTGTTCTAGCCTGCTGCCTTCCTCAGAGTACAGGGCATCCAGAAACCTGACAGCTCTAGTGGCCATATCTGTGTTAGCATGAATGGCCTGCTGAATCGCATCTGATACATGATCTATGATGATCTTGAAGGCCTTGTTGTTCTTCCAGGTGGAGATCCTGGTGGGGACACCACGAGCCGGAACAGCTGGATCAGCACCCGCAACAACAGGGTAAGTAATGTCATCAGCAGGGTAACCATCAGAGTCGGCAGGCTCGCCAGCGAACACCGCCTGTTGGCAGTCGAAAGCAACGGCAATGGTATCCCTATCTGATTTGAGGGCGAGGAGTATATGCTGCCTGGCGCTGCGCCAGGTGTAGAGGTTGTTGCCGGTGAATATACGTTGAGGTTGCATGGTGAGGTCTTCTGTGTAGGAGTCTTGGCGTTGTAGGTCGGAGTGTTGGGATAGGGGGAGTTACGAGGGCGGGGCAGGGGAAGAGGGGATGGAGTGTGTGTGGGAATCGGCGATCCAAAGGGATCAAGCGGATTACCGGGGTTTGAACTTTGCCAAGCGGCAATGTTCGACGACAGGAGCTTCTCTTAAGCTGGGGTCGTAGACAAATTGATCGTCTGAGATCAATACAGCACTGTGTGGGTCTCGGTGAGGGCGTCGTCCTATACTCACTTCATAGATTTTGGTGACTTGTGGTCGCTCTTGCTTGTTCCAGTCGTAGGACGCAGTGGCAGCTCCAAGGATTCTTGGTAGGAAGCGGCAGGCGGAGCAGCGGGAAGTAGGATCCGCACAGGGAGTCCAGGTGCTTATTTAAAACTCGGGCCTTCGACAAGTCAGAGGGGAACTGATTCCGAACGCGGAGATCAGCAGCTGTTCTTCGTTAGCGTCTAAAGATGGCGCACATAACCTGTGAATGTAAGATTGTTACAACGGCATAGGCTCGATAGAGGAGAAGATGCTATTAAGCGCAACAGGCGCAATAATAGAATAGAGATGTGTACTGCAGGGTACTGCAGTCACGTGCAGGCCACAGCTAGCCTGTGGCCTGGCGGCAGGCAACGCGGTACCAGGAGGGAAAAGGTACCGGTGTGCATTATGCCGACTCAGAGACTGATATATAAATCAGTCAATAACATATGGTGCAGTTTGTATTATATATTTATATCATATTCCCCTTTGTTCAAAATCAGATGATATGCCGGTTGTAACAGCACAGGATGCTCTATAGCAGCCTGAGGGGTTAGGACTAGCTGCGTATGACGTTATGGTTAGGACTACGTGTATGGTTATATGCGTGGGACTAGTAGTAACAGGAGTAGCGTTTACCTTAGGTAGGGATGTAGAGTAACTCGTAGGTGAACGTCTTCGTAGTGAGTAGAAGGGTTCGTCTAGAGATGCTCGAGTCTATGTGTTCACCGTGCGTGGTGAGAGCGATGAGGCAGTACATAGGTATGGTACTGTCTCACGTGCGTATGTAACGTGGATTACGGGTACCGAGTATCCGTATGCCTCGCTTAACGGACCAGAATACGCGTGAAGGGTTCTGTACCGTTACACCGGTCGCTACATATATTGTAACACCCAAATTTGGATTTGTGTAAACAGTGCCCCCCAAAATGCCCCTCTAAGTAAGCCGCAGGGGCAAAAAACAAAATGTATGACCGCATCGTTCAGTTGTGTAGGCCTCACAGAGAGAATCAATAAATTGGTATTATTTGTTCATTTGGCTCCAGTAGAAAAAAGCTCGTTTGGCTCAGTAGAAATCAGTTGTGGGCCTCAAAAGTGTGGGGGATGGGTGACTGGGTGGGTGTTGAGGGGTATCAGCATGAATAGCGGTGCTCTCGCTTGTTTTATGTCTTGGTGACTCCTTGTGTACTCCCTTAGAACTATCGGTCCTGACAGTACTATGTCAGCTTCCTGTTGACGGCGTCATGGGTTCTTCTGACACGCGCTGTCTAGCCTGTACCCTGATCAGGTTCCAGGCTACCGCCCCCTTTCCTCCACTGGTGCCCCTTAATGGGTCTCCTGTGCTTGTAACTTATTCTCGTCTCCGCATTTATAGATTGGCGTGCTGCACACACAAAGTCCACTCTCCGGAGTGTTATCCAAGCTGATAGGTTATACGGCCCTTCATTTACTACCACTGCTTTGCGATGCAACTTCCGCGAGGACCTCCCGCCATTTTGAGAAACTACATGACATGGATGGTCTTTCCTGGACGCGCGGGATGCGCAGTATCATTCTCAGCGATGGCTGCGACCAATCCTTCCAACGGAGGAAGGCTCCTCTTGATGATTGGCTAGACGTTTGTGCACCAGCTGCCTCTGCTAGCGGTCATGAGAGTCCTTCCGCCATCGTGGAAGTAACCCCCCCCCGGTCATTCCTCCATCTTCTCTTCTTTTTCCTCCCCTGCCGTCTGTCGCCTCCTCCCGTCTGTCGTAGATGACTGTGACGTGCAGACTCAAGTCGGCGACTAGCCTGGACATCGGTGGAGATACCCCGTCTTCGTCTGCTCGCGTCCTTGACGTCGCTAACCTTTCTCCGGTGTTTGAGGCTCTGCCTGCATACCGGAGGTTGCCAAGCCGACCAAGCTCCCTGCTGATGTCTACGTCGTCTTTGCCCCCTTTGCTCTGCCCAGCCGACGGTCGGCTCCTGGCATGAGCTTGCGCTCTAGTGGCTTTGTGCTACCTTCTGGAGAAATTTTTCGATCAAACTGGCGGATCGCCGGCACTGCCGTAGGATTCGCCAGAGGAGGACGACCTACGCGTCTGGACCTGGAGATTCTGGAGGTGGTAGGAAGCAGGGGGGTATGGTCAGCACCACTACGGGTGCTGCTCCCTCTACCCCCCAACCGGGTGAGTCGAGCGATAGAGGGGGGGACTTGAGATTGACTGATCATCGACGGCGGGATATTAGGACCTTTACATGCCTCGGCTCTGCTCTTCGCATCCTAGCGATAAATGTTCGAATTCTGCCCTTGCGATTTGCGATTTTCTGCCATTGGTGCGATTTTCTGTCATTCTCGTCTCCTTTTTCCCATACCTCAAATCTCGACTTCGACCTAACGCTTCCCCACCTTCTGTGATCCCAGGTCTCGCAGCGCCGGACTTCGCCCATGCTACAGGCCGCAGTGGACGCCGTCCTGGCCCTAGTCCAGCGGCCGTGGAGGATCTTTGGCATGATATCTTGGTGGATATTTTTCTCTCTTAGGCTCCTTGTGACCCCTGGGTGCGTTCCGTGGTTCGACAGAGGTTACTACTGTGTCTTCCCGTGCCCCTGGTTCCCCCCTTAGGTGTATGCCTTAGCTACGTGAGTTTGAGTTCAAGTGTTTGAGTTCTGATAGGGCTTAGGAATTTTTAGTTAAGTGGTATAGAGGCATGGTTGATCTCGATTAGTTGGGGCATGCATGAGTTGTTGATGATGACACTGCTCAGCATGGTGCTAGTGTGTTATCTTTGCAATCGCGTGTTCATCTAGGGAGACAAGACTCCTTCGGAGCTTTTCTTTGGGGTTGCACCTGATGTGTCGTTGTTGCGTTTGTTTGGTTGCCCTTGCTATGTAATCTTAGTATTGGGCAGTCACGCAACAAGCTAGTTAGAAAGGCATTATTTGGTAGACTGGTTGGGTATTCCCTGGTGAGTAAGGGTTATTATATTTGGGTTTCCAATGTTGCGCCAGTTAGTAGTGAGTAGTGATGTACTCTCTATCTCCAGTTCAGTTCTAAACTGTCTTTCTGGGTTCTCCCATTAGTATGGGTCCCCGTGCCCGCTTGCATCCCTCCTGTCATCAAACGGTGATATGTTATGTGTTACCGGTAATTCCCTACGCCCTTTAACAACCCCAATTGTTGTTGGCTGGCCTGGCTGGGATGTATCATTGTTGCATTCTAGACCAGGGCCTGATCTTGCTGTATTGTGTGTGAAGTTTTAGGGCGGGTGGGAGTTGGATATCCAACTATAATCTTAGCCGGATCTCAGGGGGTCGCCAGGCCCTCCTCTGTGCCACGTTTTAGCGGTGAAGCTTTAGGATTTAGACAGCCTTCGATCATAGTGGTACCTGGATCAGGTCCATTGACTAATAGTCGCCAACCTCCGACCACCTCGGATGGCTCGCGGGTGTCGATAATTCCGACGCCTCCTGTCGTCCCTGGTGGATTACTCGGGTCAAGCCCATGTGATGATGTAGCCGTTGCCGAATGGGTAAGTGATGATCTTGAACACTGGTCTAGCTTGATACTGCGTATGGCTGGGGTGTTACAGTCAACCCAGGATTCATTGTTTTAGGTGCTGCTGGTTCTCATACGTAGGTTAACATGGCCCTATGTGTGAGTGCCTATTCCTCAGCACCTCCTAGACTGACTTATAGGGTAGTCTAGATTGGTGGAGCGTTACGACGCTTTGTTTAGGCAGCTTCCTTTCAGCTGTCTTTCTTGGTTTTGGTGGAAGGTGGTACTTAATTCAGACCACCGTTATAGCGTCTTGATGGTTTCTGACTCTTAGTTCCATAGGCAGATGGTTCATTCGGTGGAGCTCATCATAGATTAGCTATTTCTTTTTACTCCACACTGTTTTTCAATCACCAGCCCCTCACGTGATTAGAACTTTTTGTGGAGTGTAGTAGTTGTTTCCCTTCGGATTTTACTGTGAATTGGTGGGCTGGGTAATCTTGCAGTTGTACTTGCAGATGTACCGCCGCTCACCTCTTTCTTGTTTTCCGAGTGTATTTCAAGCGCCCTTTCAGTCCATCCTTTGCAATAAATTCTTTGAAGTCCTTTTTATGCGTTTACTATTTTTCAGGTGGACAATAGGTTTTATGTATTATGGTTGTACATCTACCCTTCTATTGTTCATTGAACTGTGTTTCCTTTGTTGGTTACAAGTTTCTTGAAAATTTTAACTTCGCATCCTTTGGATTTTTTCAGTTGCTGCAAGTTTGGTTTGCTTTAGTTAGGCGCTTGGTTTGTCTTGAGTGCATGAGTTCTTTGCGGTGCGATACCCACCTCCTAGAATGTTTTAGTTAGTGCCGTAACTGGGGATTTATGATAATTAACATTCATAAATCTTCTTACTTCCATCTTTGGGTAAGAAACCAGTTCATCATGGTTTTTTCATCCCAACCTAGTCATGAATTCTATGCTAAGAATAGTTTTTAAGGTAGTGGATTTTTCCATCGCCTTTTTTTTTTCCATCGTAGTCTTTAGTGTCCTCTTGTCTGCGTCCTTTAGGTTTTGATTCTCTCGTGTGCTGCTCTCACACGATATTTCAATCCGTCTCTTTGGTTATCATTGATTGGCGTTAGGTTCCTATTCCCGGATCGGGTTTTCTATACCGTTGTTCCCCAACTTTGATATACGATTTTTTCAGTCTTCTCTGTAGGTTAAGTTCTCGGTTCTTTCAGTCACCGTTGTTCCCCTTCCTTTGGTATTAGGATTGATTTCTGTTTGGCCTCCCTGTGATTTTCTGGTTTGGTGCCTACTATTCTGGATGAATAGTATTTTTGCGCTTACCATGGATGGTTACATTTCCATTTTGGTCTCAGCTCAGCTCGGTATGACCCAAGTTTTTTGCTGCTACATTTTCGGAGTACTACAGTGGTTTTGGGTTCATCCTTTCTCATCCTTTTATTTTAGACGAGGCTTTCTTCTGGTTTCCTGTTTTTCCGCCGTTCCTTAATAATTTTTGTTTCCTACCAGTTTATGGTTCTATGTCCCCAGTGCCATAGGTGGAGTACTAGTATTGTATGTCACCTGCGTCATAGGTGGAGTATCAGCATGAATAGCGGTGCTCTCGCTTGTTTTATGTCTTGGTGACTCCTTGTGTACTCCCTTAGAACTATCGGTCCTGACAGTACTATGCCAGCTTCCTGTTGACTGCGTCATCGGTTCTTCTGACACGCGCTGTCTAGCCTGTACCCTGATCAGGTTCCAGGCTACCGCCCCCTTTCCTCCACTGGTGCCCCTTAATGGGTCTCCTGTGCTTGTAACTTATTCTCGTCTCCGCATTTATAGATTGGCGTGCTGCACACACAAAGTCCACTCTCCGGAGTGTCATCCAAGCTGATAAGGGGGAAAACTGACATACGGTACAAAACTTTCCAGGCATTTGTTCTATCCCTCAGAATGACATGGGAGTGGAACTGGGGTGTTCCTCTACTAAATACCAGTCCAAATATGCTATTTGGGAGAGATCCACCACGTATGCTGTCTACTACTCTACTGCCCCATGACCATAGTGTTATGCATCGAGTTTGCACTGTGGTTTGCATACCGGTATACATTTCACATTTTATTTTCCTTGCTGAAATGCTGAGGGAGGATTCCTGCTACCCTTAGACTGTAACATAGACATATTGGTGATGATTAAAGACCCCCCCTAGTTTTGAAGGGTGGGCACATGTGTGATTATTTGTATATTCCTTGTCGTGCTCGAGATCGCGCTAATCTTTGTTTGTATGGAGGTTAGGCTGGTCCATTAAGCCTATTTGGCTACCTCTGGACTGTTACATGCACAAATTAGTAATGGTCGAAGACACTCCAGTTTTGAGGGTGGGCAGATTAGGGGCCAAGGGGTCCTAACTCCAAAGTCCCCGCGCCCCACCAAACAATGTAACTTTGATGATGATGATTTCCCATTTTTCTAACATTCCCAATGGCCACGAGACCAACGCCTGTAAAAACAAAGGGTTTTAAAAGGCCTTTGAAAAACCTGCAACATGAGCGTAATTAGACACCAGAACACTAAGTGGTAGCTGAGATGGCTATAGAGTGTGTTCCGGAGCTGGGGGGTGGGTGGCGGTCTGCCCAGGGGTGTCTGAACACTTTTTGGGGGTGGGGTATTTCACTTTGTTTTGCCCTTTCCGCCTGAATCCCAAAACTTAGGACACACCGGCCCTAGGCTCCGTTGTTTCATCGTCATGGATTCAGGGGAGGCTACTCACCATCTTGGGCAGTGGCAATAGCATCATGGTTGTTCGTGAGTTCCCCCCAGATCTGCGTTCTGAGACGCAACAAATTGTACAGCCTACGTCCTGAGACCGACCCGGAACCGACCCATAGCCCGCCATAGCCTGCGTCATGCGACGCACCCAACCCACTGAAGATACGTCCTGCGACGCAACGGATCCTCCCCACGTTGCGTTTGCGACGCAGGACGCAGCGTCCTCAACAACCCTGAACAAAATTCAAGCATTCATCCCGTCAAACAAATCGTGCCTCGTGCTCGTAACAGACGCAGCTGACGCCTTTTCATTTTGAATTCTCAGATCTGACGATGGCGAATGAATCCCCAAACTCGCAGGTCACCGCGGCTCTTGGGCTCCGTCGTTTCATCGCCATACCGAATGATGCGGCCATCGAGAAAGTGCAGATGGCTGTAGGTAAGATCTGTGGGGAAAGACCCACCATCGGTTCGTTACCGCCCCTCCATGGGTAGTGACTTCGGTACATCAGGCGTACTGCCGGGTGCGCCAAACGGATGCGCCAAACGGGTGCGCCAAACGGGTGCGCCAAACGGGTGCGCCAAACGGATGCGCTAGGGAACCTAAGGGTTCGCCCTACAAAGTGCATTTAGACCGCACCAACTGACGTTTGCAAACGGCAGGCAGCTCGATAAACTCGCAAATACAGACACCTCTTCTCCGACTCGAAGCAACTTTCAGACAAGTTGTATTTTCAGTCACGTCACCTCGTCTTCCAGGTAGATTTAAGTCAAACTGCGCCCCGAACCACTTGACGTTTGAATTCGGCAGTCATCCCGAAGAAGACTGCCTAGTCACTGTCGAAGGGTGCACAGCCCCAGTTTATGTGGTAACGCGCGACTGTGTACCAAAGCGCGGTATAAGAGACACACATTTCGCAAGAACAGCCACGAGGGCAGCAACAAGGTTAGACACACCGCACACCTCACACAAAACAACCCTACTTACAGGGGGGCTACCTATCCGGCCATCCCCATCCCCAGCGGATCCCTTGGTCCAATTGGTCCGATCCAACACAAGGGCGGTCACGCCCTTGTTGTCGTACTTCCGTCCACAATTGGGTTTGATCCCCTAACTGGTTGAGATGTATCAAACAAGCTCTTTTTAACGCGGATGAAAAACTCCGCACCCGAACAATCAAAGCAAACCCCATCAACCGGTTATCTGTGTGTCTTCACGATGAGTCCAATATCAGAGTGCTCACATGAACTTGACTTCTAAGGAAATCATCAAGAAAATGATAACTCAGACGAACACCGTAATGCTTTCCAATTTTCCAATGTAATTTTTCCATTATTTTCTGATGTCTGGGCGGAGGTAGGGACTACCAGTACCCGACCACGTACACGTCGTACTCGACCCCCAATGACCGGTAAGTATTGAGGGCGATTACCAGACATGTCACCCATCAGAACGTGAAGGTGCCGCGTCGGGTGACGTGGGACGCATGTCACAGCCCACGTCGAACCATTGGGTCCAATATGCCATCAAACGCGATGAAAACGGCGAAGGGGCGGTAGCCAATTTACCTTCCATCAGACGGCTGTAACTGTTGGTTTCATCCACCAGTGATAATGGGCGGTAAAAAAAACGTCAAACATCAAACATCAAACACTCGAACCTACGATGACTAGATTTACTAGGCCAAGAATAGCATGATCGTGGCATACACTTTCCACATGTTTCGTTCAATACACATTGGAGCTGAATTGTATCCCTCGACGGCTCTACTCGTCTTCGACTGCGCAACTTGCAGCACTTGCCACTTTTACAAACCTTAATTTGTTCACCAAGCGGCCAGGTGACATAGGATTGCTATTGTCTATTCAGGAACTTGAACTTGAACTTGGTTACCGGGACGTAGCTCCAGCCAGCAATTTGGCTGCTCGCCGTCTTCGGCAGTAAAAAATATTATCACTAGGAAAATTGTATATTCAAGGTGAGGGCGCCTGTTGATTGCGAGTATTCTATACGTAGGTGTTGTAAATTTGCGGCAGAAAAGGCTTCGAGGTAGAAGTAGTAGTAAATAATAATAATAGTAGGCGTTGTGAGGTAACATTGAGCTTTATGGTATCGCTATTCTCGCAGTTTTTTTTAATCTTTTAGCCCATGAGCGAGGCTACCAATGGATTGTAATACAAATGATCCTCCTTGCAAATAAATCAGCATGGCCGGTAGTAGACGGGCGGTAGCATGTATTGGGTGCGAAAGATCTCCCCGCAGAAGATTTTTTCTTGCTTACCGAACTTATCATGATCCAGACAGGATCAAGGGGGAAGAAACAGATAACTTAATAAGATAAATACCAGGCTGCTCGTATCCAAAGCAAAGGCTCGTAGCCAAAGCAAGGGAAATTTAAACCGACTCCCTCTCTGTTATGCTATGTCCGTAGCATTGTGCACGTGTGGAAGTACCCCTAGTATTGAGGGCGCCTGGAGGCGCGTCCCGAATGATTTTTTTTAATTCATAATGAATTTAATTTGATTTAATTTCATATATTTTGACATCATTTGATTTGACTTGATCTAATCGGATTTAATTGGATAATGATATAATTTGTTTTGGCAATCTGCATTGCTCATATATGGTAGGTGAGTAGGCTTACATGTTGGCTGCAGCCTGATTCGAAGTGTGCCGTGAGGTATCGATGATCAAAGTAGGTATTTGGAAACGCTAGCACCCCATACATGTGAAGAATGTGTTTTTGGCGTAGGCGCATATGTGGTCCCATGCATATTATGTGAGCATGTATGGTCTTGTAATTCATGCACGAATATGGTTTTATGGTTACATGACGTAATTGTGACTTTTTTTAAGCGACAGTTTGGTCCCAGTGAGATTCCAACCCGCGACCTGCGATTCCATTTTTCGCGATTCATTTCCAACGGTAGTTGGCGTGGCTTGCCCCTGCCCACCCCAAGCACGGCCCTGAGGTGAGCTCCGTGTGCTAATAATGGCTGAAGTGCCCAAGGGGAATGCTGTCGATTGTGATGTTTATGTGTTTTCGCCTCGAATTTTTGACTATAATTCTGCTCGCAAACCTATGTCTGCTCACATGTTTGGATGGTACAAATTTGAAATGTTGAAAAATGAAACCCGTTAATGATAGGGAATGGCCAAAAAAACTTAGCTCCTTTTTGTCAATTGCGATGCTGATATGTGCTCTTATGAGAATATGTCCGGTAAATATAGGTTTTATAATAGATACTGTATGCGCCTTGAAGTTGGTTCAATTCAGCAATTTGGCTGGCTAGAGCCATGCAACGATCTGGCTACTAAGCCCCAGCAATTTTCATGCTCCTGATTTGAATTGTTACATGCTTTTACAGCAAGTTTGGGCAGACTACTTGGTAAACATGAAACAAGGAAATGGAACAATAACATTTAAGCAAAAATACGATTTGCCAACTGGATCACAGGTCTGAGCTTGAGTCAGTCAAAGCTACAGACCTCTTTGTTAAGTTAGTTTTGCCATGCTTTTCTGGGACCCACTTTTAGGGGGAAATGAAATTTGCCAATACTTAATCTTGCCAATACTTAAGGCGCGTACGGTATAAGTCATAAAATGTTCACGTTTTTGTTTTTTATGAAAACTGAAAAATGTTGTTTTGTGACTAACGGACTGACGGACATTTTAATTGGGGTAGGTAGTCCCTTCTTCAAAAATATATTGAGATTTCTTTTCATATGGGTACCTTCCACACAGCTGCCGTATAACCTGACCTGGTTGTCACGGCCGACAGGTATAACCTACCATAGCTCATGCATGTACTATATGAGCAAGCTCCCACCTGCGTATGTAACGGAAACCATTATCATACTTTCCCAGAAACTATTTCCCTCATCCATGGCCAAACCCTAAAGTTAGCACTTGTCTAGTCTTACAGTTGCTTGCCCTCTTAGTCTTATAGTTCTTTATTTCTCTTCTCAACCTGCACACTCTCTCACTGTAACAATACACAATTCTCTATATAACAGCTTCTACAATGACTACCAATGTATGCGCTTCAGAGGGCGCCTTCGTGCATGACCAGCGCAACGGCAAGGTGTACTTGAGGCTACATGGAAGCCTGCGCCACATCCCCAACCCTACCGCGTTTCGCATGCTGTTCCAGGATGTGACCCTCGGCAAGACGGACACTCTGCTCGTTAATAGCGACGAGGAGCTGAGAGTGAATGGCGGGGTGGGCCCCTCGATGCAAGGCGCGTACTTAGTCAACTTCCAAGGCCTCATCCACCTGGTGCAGGTGGGCAGCGAGGGAAGGACGTACCGGCACCACATCACGTCGCCCAAGGCCATGGCACAGTACCACTTCAATTGGGACCAAGTCACCACAATCGATCATGGAATGTATACGGGCATGGAACATGGGGCTACGATATGTTCTCCTCCTCCTGCAGTATGCGCTTCAAAGGGCGCCTTTGTGCATGACCAGCGCAGTGGCAAGGTGTACTTGAGGCTACATGGAAGCCTACGCCACATCCCCAACCCTACCGCGTTTTGCATGCTGTTTCAGAATGTGACCCTAAGGGTTGGCAAGACAGACACTCTGCACGTCAAAAGCAATGAGGAGCTGAGAGTGAATGGCGGGGTGGGCCCCTCGCTGCTAGGCGCGTACTTAGTCAACTTCGAAGGCGATATCCACCTGGTGGAGGTGGACAGCGAGGGAAAGAGGTACCGGCACCACATCACGACGCCCAAGGCCATGGGGCAGTACCACTTCAATTGGCACCAAGTCACCACAATCGATCGCCCAACTTATACAGGCATGGAACATGGGGCTACGATATGTTCTCCTCCTCCAGCAGTAAGCGCTTCAGAGGGCGCCTTTGTGCATGACCAGCGCAACGGCAAGGTGTACTTGAGGCTACATGGAAGCCTACGCCACATCCCTAACCCTACCGCGTTCCGCATGCTGTTCCAGAATGTGACCCTTGGCAAGACAGACACTCTGCACGTCAAAAGCGATGAGGAGCTGAGAGTGAATGGCGGGGTGGGCCCCTCGCTGCTAGGCGCGTACTTAGTCAACTTCAAAGGCCACATCCACCTGGTGCAGGTGAACAGCGAGGGAAAGACGTACCGGCACCGCATCACGACGCCTAAGGCCACCATAGCGCAGTACCACTTCAATTGGGACCACGTCATCACAATCGATCGCGTAACGTATACAGGCATGGAACATGGGGCTACGATATGTTCTACATGATGTACCAACTTCACTAACAATTTATCAGGGAAAATACTTGTAACCAGGATGCACAGAGAATCTATTGAGTCGTATACATAGGCATGCATACTTGCCACACGTTGCATGAAGGAGTCCTTACCCCCTGGAGGGTGACACTAACTATGTCTGCCATGGTGCCTTTCCCCAGCTGCGGCGTACGGGAGGGTCCCCTGAACACCACTCCCCTCCAGACGTCATCTTTTTTGTATTTACTAGGTTGATGCGTTTTCATCAACCCTCTCATTTTAACCTGATGTATTAACCTCTCTAGCCTGCCTCTATAGTTGATATTTAAGGCCTATTGATGACTGGCTGTATTAGCCTTGTAGGTTGATAAGCCAGGGTTGCTAATCTGCTTTGGACCCTGATAATCTACTTAAATAGGTTTAGAAAGTTAAGTCTGTATGTCTAGGAATGACCGCATGAATAGGTGTCGTCGTGCTATTCCGTAGGAGATGACTATTCCGTATGATAAGGGTTAAAGAGTATAGTCTGCATGACTAGGCATATTCTGATGATTAGGTGTCGGTCGAGAACCTGGCCGGCACAAGGGGCTTTGCACGCCCAGAAGCCACTATCACGAGTAACCCACACCCCATCTACCCCACCAAGACTGAACCTGTCATGCACCGTGCATCGGGGTGGGGAGGAATCAACCTACCTGATATATGGTCCGAACCCCTAGACACCACTGCCCAACAGACCCAAAGGCACGAAAGGGAAAATGTGGGTGTGCCGCAGGGAAGCATTGGGGGGATAGGGTGCGCAGGGGGAAATGCGTCCCACAAGAGGTAGACACAGAGGAAATCATGTCCAACTAACAGAACGCATAATGGTACAAATCCCCCCCCCCCCCACCACCACTCCACCCCACCCCACCGCCAGATACTGTCCAGCCTCCCAAACCCCTTGCTAAATTAAGAAGGAGCCCATGGATTGAAGCTCAGCATGACGGTCACGCCATGATGAGTGCTAATAAGCAACTCTATGCAACATGCCTAAATGCGCAGGCAATGCCTACGGAACCTGCGTATTGAGGCCATCATGAATGCCCAGGAAGCCCACACCCCCATGACGTCCTAGCATGCCTTTCTAGCTGCTGAACATGCTGGCCTAGCTCCTCAGAAACCCCACCCAGACTAGCTCTTCTGGTTCCTAAGGTCAGCTGTAGGTAGGATGGTTACCATAGCTCATATATAGCTAATTATGTCTTGGACTTCCCTATGGGATCTAAGGATGATTATCTGTTTTCTTTAGGTCCTTGGGATGCCAGCCTGGCAACCTAAGTTGTATGTCACTTAATGGACTAGATGCTAGCACCTATGAGCATGCCACATGACCGGTATAAATAGACTTAATTTGTCTGGAGTTCACTAATATCTCCAGCCCTTGTCCAGATGGGTCTTCTGTTTGTGTTTGAATGTGCGTTCTCGGAAAATCTGTTGGTCCAACCGCAAGGTTATCATTGGGCTATTTCGGATCTCCACAAGCGCCGGGCTAAATACAGCGGTGAGGTTGTTAGCTTAGGATTGTTGATACCCACCTGGACATTGATTTGGTTTCTCTCATACAGAAGCTTCCTCCGTGTATCTGCATAACCAGACCTGGATTGCACAAGTCTGAAGGGAGGAATTAGAAGTGTCCTCGTCTACCCTATTTATGGACTGAAAGAGTCCTTATTACATTCTTAAGGATTTCCCCTCATTGGAGGTTTTCATCCCAGCATTAGTATTGCACTTTTAGGATCTCCGCCACACTTTGGATTATGTGTATCCCTGGAACTAAAAGAGTACCAGGGGTTGGGGGGAGTGTTATGGGATGACTCGTGTCTTATGTCATCCCGTGCAGTGCTGGATACCCTACAGCACGGTCTGTAGGGTCTCTCATGGGATGACTCACGTCATCCCATGCAGGGTACTACTAAGCGCGCGTAGCAGCGCACTGCGGCGCTGCCTTTTTGAGCGTTGCGCGCAGTTTTTTTACCCTCTGAGGGCGCAGCGCGCAGTTTTTGCGCTTTTTGCACTAATAAGCTCTGACCAATATGATGTTTGTGCGCTTTAAGGGCTGATAAATTTGGCAAGAAGTAGTACCCTGATCCCATGCAGGGTACTTCAAATCGCCAAATTGGCCAGCGCTTAAGCGCACTTGAAAACAAAAAAACTGCGCTTTGTAGTGCAAAAAGCGCAAAAATTGCTTGCAGCGCCCACAATGGGTTGCAAAAAACTGCGCTTAAAGCGCAGAGGGGGTCAAAAAGTCAGCGCTCAAAAGCGCGCGCTTTGAATTACCCTGATCCCATGTAGTGCTGTTCTACCATACGATACTACGATGGGTAGAGCTTCCATCAGCGTACTAGTAGAGTTGCCGGGCCTTTTACCGAGTTATTGAGTAAAGCATGTAATGAACTTCAACCATGAGTAATTGCTGTTTAAGACGGCGAGCATTCTTCCGGCTTGGACATTGCCACCAAGTTCAAGTTGAACTGAAGATACAATCAATAAAGACAACCAAACGACAAACATAGACGGAAACATTGTGTTCTCGGACTCCAGACATGGTACTCTTTACACTCATGTAAAGAGTACCAACACATACCAAGTTTCCAACACCAACACACTATTGGGTACGCTTGGCCACTGACCAAAGTCAGCTGCGTGTAACAAAGATGGCGAGCATACCTCCTACGGTGAAATACCTTTCACACAGTTTCACACCTAAACAAAACACTTACGGTTTCATAAAAACAGGCGATCATTTAAGGTCAAAGTTTCCCCAAAAGGTCGTAAATACAAACGCCAATCCCATAGTTTCAGACACCTGGTACGTATACAATTTGCGTGCGTCATCCACCTACTTGAACTCGGGTACACTCTCGACTCCCTCCACGCTGCCACCTCAATCACCAAATCAGTCCAACAAACTCCGCTGCTCTGTCCAACTATCTCCGTGCTGCTGGCTGAACCATCGCCCCGAACACTCCTCACATCACTCTTCTCGGCTCTTACGGCATCATATTCTCCTTTATCAACTCCACTCTTCTGTTCCTCGGCGTACCCCGCCTGCTCGCTCCCTCCTCTTCTGCACTCCCTCCATGTTCTTGCTGTTTCTATTACAAGAATGGGGGGCTTGTCCGGCAGTACACTCAACATGATTTTTGAATACGAGGTCGGGGAGAGACCTGAAAGAGAGAGCCTATCAACCTAGTTGAGCGGTTAAGCAAGGCTCGAGTTTTGAGGAGCTACCTTAACGAGCTATTCAAGCTTTAAAAGTATGAGTGCATTATCGCACCTGAACAAAGCCGCGCGAGGGGACTCCGGGCAGCAGGCCGGGGGTCTCAGAGATCGGCCTGGGCTGAGATCCTCCAGCCAGGCTGCTCAGCTGCTCGCCCAGCTGGGCCAGGGTACTAATAAAGCGAAGGAGATGGGCAGGGTGCGTGAAATCCAGGTTGTTGTTTGTCGGAACGAGCATCTGAGACCTGTCCCCTTGCCCTGGAATTTTGGGAATTTCGATTGCTTGATCGGCTGTAGCTATCACCGACGCTGGGACGGCGTGGAGACCATAAGGATTCAATGACATGGCTCGAAAGTAGCTTAGAAAGGGCGAGAAAGTGGACTGTTTTGCTTGTAAATGGCCAGATCTAACAGAAGCTCTGCGAGAGCGACTACTTGTCTTCCCTCGAGAGATAGCGGGCGTAGCCCCCCGCTCTGTTTCCCCCCTAGTGTTTCCCCCGGGGACCGCTGGGTTGGCCTCTAACTAACCTTGAGAGTTTGCTTGCAGGGTCTGGAGCCTCTTCTTGAAGGCTTGGCCAATGTTGATGAAATTCCCAGGCAGGAGGAGGTACCCCAGCAGGTGTGTGATCTCTCAAAGCAGAATGACGGGTATGTTTTTCTGGTGGTGGAGGGACTGAAGGGGAATTATTCCCGGTCTCATGATCCTTAAGAAGTCTGAAGGGAAGCTGTCTTGGGTATCTCGCATGTTTCTTTCTAGAGACTGAAGGGAATTATTCCCGGTCTCTAGATATTGTAGGAAGACTGAAGGGAAGCATGTCCCGGTCTCATGCATGGATCTGTAGGGGGGGCTGAAGGGATACTACTACTCCCGGTCTCTAGACATGAAAGTTGACTGAAGGGAATCCGTCCCGGTCTCTTGCAAGGATCTGTAGGGGGGCTGAAGGGAATTACTCCCGGTCTCTAGACATGTTTGAGGACTGAAGGGAAGCAGTCCCGGTCTCATGCATGGATCTGTAGGGGGACTGAAGGGAATTATTCCCGGTCTCTAGATGTGTAGGCTGACTGAAGGGAAGCATTATCCCGGTCGCATGCATAGATCTGCATAGGGACTGAAGGGAATTATGCCCGGTCTCTAGAGGTGTAGGCAGGACTGAAGGGAAGCATGATCCCGGTCGCATGCATATATCCGTGGAGGTACTAAAGGGAATTTTGCCCGGTCTCTAGCTTAATAGGCAGACTGAAGGGAAGCACATTCCCGGTCTCTTGCTTGGATTTGTGGAGGGACTGAAGGGAATTATGCCCGGTCTCTAGAGGTGTAGGCAGACTGAAGGGAAGCATGATCCCGGTCGCATGCATAAATTTGTAGAGGGACTGAAGGGAATTTTGCCCGGTCTCTAGAATTGTAAGGAGACTGAAGGGAAGCAGACCCGGCCTCTTGTAAGGATCTGTAGAGGGACTGAAGGGAATTATTCCCGGTCTCTAGCTTTACAGAAAGACTGAAGGGAAGCACGTTCCCGTCTCTTGCTTGGATATGTAGAGGGACTGAAGGGAATTATGCCCGTCTCTAGACTTGTAAAGAGAGTAAAGAGAAGCAGACCCGGTCTCATGCATGGATCTGTTGAGGGACTGAAGGGAATTATTCCCGGTCTCGAAGATTGGTCGGAGGACTGAAGGGAAGCATGTTCCGTTGCCCCTTGCGTGGATATATTAAGGGCTTGGATCTGTAGTGGGGGGCTGAAGGGAATTTTTCCCGGTCTCTAGATCTGAAGGAAGACTGAAGGGAAGTATTTCCCGGTCTCGTGCACGGCTCTGTCAAGTGAATGAAGGGAATTATTCCCGGCAACTAGCTTTGGAAAGACTGAAGGGAAGCCGTCCCGGTCTCTATGTGTATGGACTGACATGTTGATCATGGTTGTTGCAGCCAAGGGACTGTCATGCTGGGACTGACAAGCACTGGCTGACACCCGTGCTTTATTGCTTGCAGAGTGGGGTAGGGCAGCAAGTGGAGCCGGACGCCCCTGCCCAACGCATGGGGGGCACCTTACTGCTGGAGGATGGGTTGGCGAGGCCAAGGGCAGCTACAGCACTAGCACCCGGGCAGGAGCAGCTTAGGGAGGCCTTCAGGCCCCACTTAAGAGACTCAGCTGAATCTCATAGACACAACCAAGCCCAAGAACTTAGGCCGGTTAATGGGCCTGATGAGAAGCTGCAGTTGGTGTGGAGGCATTGGGCCCATGATGGGGCTTGCATCCCCTTCCAGCTGGTACGTGTTTTAAAGCACGTGCAGAATTTTGCAGTGATCAGAGTAGAATCTGAGAAGGCAGGTACCTACCGCTCCTACCACGCAGCTAGGGTACTTGCTGGAGGCTGGGACGTTTCGCCTCCCGTGGCTACAGAGGTAGAGGGGAGTGCTGTCAACTTCTCCAACCTCGGAGATGTGGAGATTAGAAGCCCAGGTTGTAGACCGTACCGTGATTTGCTATTGGAGGCTGTGAACGAGGTCAATGATGTTCTAGAGCTAGAGCAAAGAGCTAGAGAGAGGGTGATGGACCAGCATTTACCTCAGAAGAGAGACAGGGGTGCAAGGCAGTGGGAACCTAAGAGCCCGGAGAAGCTGATCCTACGGAGCTGGGTAGGGGTAGCTTTGACACCTGATAAGCTTAGGGGGGAGAAGGCCACCCGCCTGGACACGAGGCACTGAGAGGAACTTTTCCTTGGGGCACAAGGAAGGACATGTGGGGATCAGCACCCAGTCAAAGACCGTGAGAAGGAGGCTGCGTTATGGAAGGACTATCAGCTTAACTTGGATGCTATGGTTTCTCAGCTGTTGACCCAGTATGAGTGGGCTAAGCATGCCTCGTACACTCAAGGGCATGGGGAACTAGGACACAGCCAGCTGCAAGGCTTGATTTTTGCTGCCAAGGAAGAGGTTCTAGCTGGGTTGGAGCTAGTAAGGGATTACATTACATTACATTACATTACATGTTAAAGTCTACTTGACACCGCGAGGGTGTATGAGACTCTGTGATTTAAACAAAAAGAAAAAGCACCCACAAAGCAAAAACCCCATTACATCAGGGGTGTGTCGAGGACAAACAAACCAAACTCCCAACCACCGTTTTGGTGGCGTAGGTATTAAACCCCTTAGAGCCGGACCCAGATCTCAACCACTTACAGTGGCGGAGGTAAGAAGCTAACAAATGAGAAGTCACAAGAAGAAGAAAAAAAGGGATGATAAATTACGGTGCCACTAAGCAGTCCAGGGCTTCCTGTCTTGCTCTTCTACAAGTAGAAAGATAGTCGGCTAGGTTGCTCCAAAAAGACTTAGTGCCATTTCCATTCATAAAGGTTCTGAATGTGGAATCGCAGAATTCCACATTCCATACGGTTAAGTTGGTATCCTCATGGACATGCCTATAAATATCTGTAAACAGCTTCTGGTAGCGGAGGCGAATATCATTATAAAAAGGGCACTCAAACATATGCATTTCATCCTCAGTTTTTTGGAACCCACACATTTGACAGTGTCTCATTGAGCGAGGGATGTGTGCTCTATCCACCACCCTCATTCTTTCTGTGTTCAGCCAATGGGAACCCATTCTAAACTGTGCTATAGAACGAATCTGATCCTGCTTATGTAAGGCGGATGTAAAGGGAATCAAGCCATTCTCATCATTGCTGTTGGCTGCGAACCATTTTTGGTATCGGAGGCGTTTAAAGCCAACCCTTCTCTCATCAGGGATGTCTCTAACTGCATTGGTGTCACTTGGGTACTTAAACCTCCATGACTCAAAAACTTCAGACATAATACCTTCGACATCGACAGCCTCCAAAATGTTGATGTTTTTACTGGATCCTAGCTTGTGGAGAGCACAACGCAAGTCATGAACCCAGCCAGTGTTGGAGTCAAAAGATTCCTCAAGAGCCATTCTAATGAGATCCTCAGGTTCTTTATGTATGGTCTTGTTCCAGAAGCGCAAAGCTTGTTTAAGCCAAGCAAAACACAACGGGGTTCTACCCAGCTCTTCCATGATAATATTAGATGTAGTAGATTGGCAAACACCCAACATTTGTTTAAGTATACCTCTATGCCATTTCTCACAAGCATGGTCATTTGAGATAAGTGTGTTGTTCAGAATAGAAGGAGCCCACACCTCACAGCCAAAATTCAGGATAGGTTGTACAAGAGAATCAAACAGGTGGGTGAGAATATCAATATTGTATATCTCCATAGTATGGCATCGCCTACGGAGCATGTGGTGTGCCTTTTGGGCCTTAGTGAGCATCCTAGAAAAAGCAGCTTTTGCACGATTGCTTGAGTCACCATCCACAAAGAGGGATCCCAAGTAGATAAAAGATAACTTTGTAGAAAGTTGTGCTCCATCATAGACAAATTTGTAATCAGGATCCATGCGGGCCTCATCACAGAATTGCTTGTTGAAAACGACAATCTCAGTTTTCTTTATATTCACAGCCATCTTAGTAGCCTCACAGAAATCTCTCAGACAGTCAAGCATCGCTTGCATATCTGCCGGGGATTCTGCCATTATAGCTAGGTCATCAGCATAAAGTAACAGTTGCAGAATCTTTCCCCTAAGCTCAGCCCCTACATTTGGGAGCTTGGATTGGAGGAACGACTCAATTCTATCAATGAACAGACCGAATAGGAGTGGGGATAGGGGGTCTCCTTGTTTAACTCCTACAAGGGATGGAAAGGAGGATCCAATGTCCCCATGTAGGCGAACTTGGAAAACAACATGAATATACATGGACTTCAGAATACTGAGATAGGGGTCCTTGACTCCTAGCCTTGCTAAGCAATCCCATAGCAAGTCTCTGTTGACCCAATCATAAGCCTTCTTGAAATCAACAAAAGCCACAAAGAGTGGTTTTTTCTTTTCTCTATATTTATCTACAATATGGTTAAGAATGAATGATGCATCTGCAGTACCCCTACCTCTTCTAAATCCATATTGGCCAGCGGCTCTGAGGTTGAATTCTTCTGACCAATCATCTAGTCTACGTAGCATGCAAAGGGAGAAGATCTTTCCTATGGAGTTGCTCACCGCAAGACCTCGATAGTTGTCCTTGTCATACACACTGCCTTTGGATTTGGGTACGGGTACCAAGGCAGCTGCAGCCCATTGGCTAGGGTAAGAAGTCTTCCAGATGAGATTAAACAGGTTAGTCATAGCTTGTACAAATCGGGAGTTGGCTTCATGGGAAGCAAATCTGTACCATTCTGCAGGGATACCATCTACCCCGGGGGAGGAGTTTTTCCGTAGGGATTGGAGAACAGAAAACACCTCCTTGGTGGTAAAGTCTTGACATAACCATGTTGGTGCGGCCTCTATCTGAGGTCCATCAGCTTGAGGGACAAAGTCCCTAGCATCCAGACTTGGATCAATACCTACTTGCACATCAAAGAGGTCTGCAAAATAATCAGTCCAATCATGAATTGTGATGTCTGCCGTAGTGGCCTTGTTAGGCTCACACATCATCCCTCCATCCCTCCATCCCTCCATCCCTCCATCCCTCCATCCCTCCATCCCTCCATCCATCCATCCATCCATCCATCCATCCCTCCATCCCTCCATCCATCCCTCCATTCCTTCATCCATCCATCCATCCCTCCATCCATCCATCCATCCCTCCATCCATCCATTCATCCATCCCTACATCCAGATGATATGGTGGAGAGCTTCATGCTTAGGTGCCTGGCAGCGTTTGGTGGCAAGCTGGTGAGGGTCTTGAAAGGTCATGTGGACAGTGGACTGCAGTCAGACTGCATTGAAGTGGAGGATATGGTGAAGGACGAGTTGCCCGAAGCTCGAGGACTCCGTGAAGGGGTGATTGCATTCAAGAAAATCATGAAGACACTGCATAACCTCTGGAGGGAGAGGGATCTGAAGAGACCAACACTGCTGCCGCACTCGGGGTACTACCAGCAGGGTCAACTAGCCCAGCAGAGTTACCCAGCCCAGCAGGGTTACCCAGGTCGGCAGGGTTACCTAGCTCAGCAAGGTAACCCTGCCCGGCAGGCAAATGGGCCTTTCCAGGTTCCCAACCCAAGGAGACCCTTCCAAGCCAACCCCAGACCATCGAACGGGCCAAGGGTTATGTGCAGGGATTTCCTTCAGGGAGCTTGCAACTTTGGAGAACGTTGTAAGTTCGCCCATGACCCACCTAGGATTCAAGGGGCCCCAAATGCTCCTAATTAAAGAGCAGATAAAGGAGCATGAGGGCACTAAGGAGTTGTGTAGTGCACTTAGCATAGCCTGGTCTTGCGGATGGGTGGACAGCTTTAACAATAGGGGTGGTGGAACGGCAAGTTTTGAATAAAGGCTATATGACACCAAGTGGGTGATTAGGCCCTTGTCTGATTGGGACCTTTGTGGGGATTCCTTGCTTGTTTCACTTGTGATTCTTGCCTAGGATTTGGTTTAGGTTGAGCTTAACCTTTGCAATGTCTGGAGCATGGAGATACAAGCTAGGACGTTTGTGTAAAGAAGAACATCCTTTCACGTCTGCCGTCTTGTTGCCCCGCCCTGGCGTTTATGTTTGTTTCACACCTTGTGGCCTTTTGCTTGTTCTCAGGGATCCCAGGGGAGGAACAAGAGGGAGACGAGAGGACGCTGATAATTAGCATGCACGAGGGGGAGGTAGAAGGACCAGGTGATGTGTGTGTAGAATTAGAAGATGACCCCCTAATGGACCGAGTTGTGCAACTTCCGGAGAGGCTGGGATCTAACACCTCCTTTCTTAGGTTACAAGAAAGGAGGACGGCCCCTAAGGCATCTCACCTACAGATGAGAGGGGCTGTTGATGACCTTTTAAGGTTAACAAGGGACCCCGAGTGGCAGCCCCTAATAGAAGATGGGTGGAAAGAGAGTCTAGAATCTGAGCTTCCAGATCCAGATGCGTTCAAAGCAGGAACCATTAGGGACCACGGAGAGGTGTGGAAGGAGTACTTCCAGGTGTCAGGGGGTGAGACTAAGAAATCCAAAGAGGTGATGAGGTGGATTAGTAATGGGGTGAACTGGAAAATGGTACCCATAGACCACCCTCAGCAACAGTTTGCCCCAGCCAGGAAAAAGAAGTTGAAGATAGTAAGGGCAATGTTACAGAGAGTGATCCCAAAGGGGGAGAAGGTGGACCAGTACCTAGGAGGGGACAGGCCGAGGAAAGTGGTTTTCCCTAACCACGAGAGTGTGGGCAGGCATGAGGATTTCACACGGGGCGAGGTAGTTGCCATGAAAAGGAAAGGGGTAGTGAGGGTATGGGACGGTGTGGAGGCTCCTGTGGTAGTGAACGGGTTGAGGGTGGTGGAGGATAAGCTGCCTAAGCTTAGATTGTGCATCAACCCCAGCTACCCCAACTTGTTCTGGCAGTACAGGAAGCTCCAGTATGAGAGACTAGGAGACTTGGTGCACTTGGCAAGGGAGGGGGACTGGGCTTTCACGACATATGACAAGTCTGGGTACTGGCATGTACCGTTGCACACGGACATGTGGCAATACCTGGCCTTCAGCCTAGATGGGGAAGTCCTGTGTTTCACCCACCTGCCCTTTGGCCCTGGACCGGCGTGTTTCATCTACTCCCAGATCAAGGAGGTGGTGTTTAGTCCCCTAAGGAGAATGGGTGTGAGAATGCTGTACTTGATTGACGATGAGTTGACCTTGCTGGAGGGTGAGGCCAGGACTCAAAAGCAAGCCATAGCCATGGCTAGACTGCTGGCTAGCCTAGGATTTATTCTGAGCCTGTCCAAGTGCCAGCTGAAGGTTACACAGGTGGCAAGGTTTTTGGGGATGATGGTGGATCTGCGGGAAAAAGCGTTCTCGATCCCAGAGGACAAAAAGTCTGCTTTGGCGGGTTTCATGAGGGATGTCATAGGCCGAGCTGAAGTGTCGGATAGGGTGCTGGCCAGCATGGCTGGGAAGATCATGGCTCTGGCACCAGCCATGGAGTTGGCCCCGTTGCTAGCAAGAGACATCCACAAGGCTAGGATGGGGGCCTTGAGGTGGGATCAGGTTTACCCTTCACCTGAGGCCTTGAAGGCCGATGCTGAGTTGATGCTAAACATGATGGAGGCTAGCTCAGGGAAGAAGTGGTTTAGGAGACCACTGGCGTTTAGGCTGGTGGGGGATGCTTCTGAGTCATGCCTGGCAGCGTTCACACCTGATGGTGAATTTTCAGAAGCTATCGTGCAGCCTTTCACCACTGCCCAGATGGCAGCAGTGGCTAACAACGAATGGTCAAGCTCTAGCAGAGAGCTGAGTGCGTTGGAGGTGGCCATTGAGGTTATTCATGAGCAGAGGCCAGGATTCATGGCTGGCAAGAGGTTGTGCTATGGCACAGACAGCATGGTGGCGATGCAAACAGCTATGGGGATGAAAGGGAATGGGAGCTTGTTTCCCATAGTGAAAAGGATTAGGCTACGGTGCTTTCAGTTGGACGTGGAGCTTGATGTGGAATGGAGGCCGAGAGAGCACCCTGAGCAACAACTGGCAGACGACCATTCCAAGTTGGTGGACAACTCTGACTGGAGTTTGCAGGAGGATGTGTATAGGGACGTAGTGAACCGGGAGGTGTTAGGAGGTAGGAAGCCAACACTGGATGTGTTGGCACATGGAGCAAACACACGGGTAGTAGGAGCGTACTATTCCAAAGTATGGGGTATTGGTTGCAAGGGGATTGATGCCTTTGACCAGTCTTGGGTCCGGCCAGAGGCTGAATACCCTGGGGTGGCACAACTGGCTTACATCAATGGACCCTTCAACATGATGGGTGAGATCTTGGAAGAGGTCAGAAAGCAGAGAGTTGACTGCATAGTGATAGTACCTGTGTGGCCTAAGCCCTGGAGGGCCATCCATGCTGAGCTGCCCATTATGGACACATGGGACTTGCCCATGAGGAGTGACTTGTGGCAGCCAGGAGCTCTCATCCCTTTGGGGGAGAGGAAGTGCAAGGGAGTTGCATACAAGGTCCAGGCCCTGTATGTCCTTTGGAAGAAATTGGGATGACCATCCAAGGCTTTGGGCCAAAATGAGTTGGGTGTGTGATCCTGGGATATGCCCAGGACCAATTATGTTGGGGGGTTAGAGGAAAGGTGTTGCGGGGTCGAAAGTTTTGCAAACAAGAAGGCTAGGCAGGAGGGCCTAGCCTAGAGACTCAGTACCACCTTTCAAAGCCACGTCACCACAACCCATTCTGACTCAGGAGAGTCGGTGTTGGTGTACTGCTTCGAGCATTCTCTTCCTTTCTATTACAAGAATGGGGGGCTTGTCCGGCAGTACACTCAACATGATTTTTGAATACGAGGTCGGGGAGAGACCTGAAAGAGAGAGCCTATCAACCTAGTTGAGCGGTTAAGCAAGGCTCGAGTTTTGAGGAGCTACCTTAACGAGCTATTCAAGCTTTAAAAGTCCCACCCACCCACCCCTTGAATACAGCTAAGAAGGGGAAGACAAAAGGGTTATGGTTTACAAAATTAAACAAAAACTCTGATAAACCCCAGGGAGCTCTGAAACGAGAACTAGAGGGTATGACCTGAGAAGCATGTCTAGAGTACTTGATCAGGTCATGTCTATGTTTAGGGAAGTCTATGATCAAGGCAATATAGGATTTGAGAAGTCTGTCTACTGTAACATGATGGAAATACATAATGTTACTGGGCAGGAATGTTAGCACAAATTGAGGGTGTTGATGGATTAATGATAGCCAGTCAAGCAAAAGTGGCTAGGAGGACGAAGAGTAAGATTGGGCTGCCTAATGCAGTGCCAAGAAGTTTACTCCCGACCAAGGCGAGCTAGATGGCGTTCAGGGTGCAAGTAGAGCTGGACGACAGCAGGGGTCTGGATCCGGCCAGCGGCAGCAGCTGCTGCAAGCTGAGCAGACTGAGAGGGGCCAGCTGCCTGAGCAGCAGCTTGCAAGGCTCCACGGCGAAAGCTGTGAGCAGTCTCGTGGTTGAACAGCTGGATGGCTTTCAGGTGTTTCTGGACCATCTTGGTGAAAAGGCATCCAGAGTAGGGAGCCTCCCAGAACCCCTTCTGGGTGTAGGTAGAGGGACGGAGGATGTAGTGCCGAATGGGAAAGCCAGACAAATAGCACATCTGTTGGAAGGCCCACAAGTGGCTCAGTAGGCAAACAGCTGGCTGAGGGTGTAGCTTGATGTAGACTGGGGCTTTGTAGACCCTACCCTTCTTCTTGGTCTTGGTGCCATGAGTAGGAAGGGACAGCAGCACTTCAGGCATGGGGACACTGGGGTCATACCCATTAGGGTACAGTTGAACCCGGTTGGGGGTGTGCAGATCAGGGAGGCACAACTTGCCACCTTCAGTGCCGCGATAGGCTGTCTCCCAAGCATGAAGGATGGAAACAGCATCCCTCAGAAAAGAAATGCGCTTGACTGGGTCAGAGGCCCGGCGGGCTTCCACATCAAGGTAGGCTACTAGGGCGTGCACTTTGGAAATAACCATAGGGACAGCTGACACTTCCTGGTAGCCTGCCTCAAATAAGAGTTTTTGGTAGCCCTTCTTGTAGTTCCTAACAGGGCCACTGTGGCAAGGGTTGCCTGTGTTGGACCGGGGGTCGTACTCGCCACCACGCCCAAGCTGCTCGAACAAGGTGGATAGATGGCTAAATGCTGAGTCCACACCTTGAGGGGAAGGGACGAGAGTAGAACAGCCAGGCAGTATGCTGCCTCCATGGCGCTCCAACCAGAAACAGTCCATGAAGCACAGCAAGTCTTCTGGTCTAGCATATAGCATGCTGTGAGGGTAGGAGTCTGGCAATTGGCTCAACCATGTGGTGAACTCCTCACTCACAACATACCGGCGGTGCAAGGTACTTTTTGCTACGCTGTGATCAATGACTGAGGCAGCTGTGTCCAAGCTGGTTTGGTACATGGCCTGGGCTGAGGCAGGAGACATCCTAGGGAGAGGCGTTTGGGATCCCGGGCCTAATAGCCGTTGTTCGACAACGTGGCTGAAGAAACCAGCGAAAGGAACCTGAATTTGGTACACATAAAACAAGGATTTATTGTAAACTAGCTTGTAAATCCGATTGGAATTAAGGGATCTTGTTCAAATAGCGCTTATCCGGCGACCGACCGGTCGAAGATCTACGGCTAGCCTTTGGAACTGATACGGATGGGGCATGCAAGGCGAGTTTATAATGTAAGCTACCATACGCTTAATACGCTGTGTTTTTGAGACGATATTTTTGAAGACATTGGTTAAAAGCAGTACACCAGGACCGTCAAATCCTAACAAACCGGTGACAAGGCTTACCTCGTTCTCCTTGACTTTTGCGTTAGAGGCTTCGATAGGTGCGGTTACAGCCTACGAGCAAAAGCAAAGGAAAGGGGGGTTAGAGGAAAGGTGTTGCGGAGTCGAAATTTTTGCAAACAAGAAGGCTAGGCAGGAGGGCCTAGCCTAGAGACTCAGTACCACCTTTCAAAGCCACGTCACCACAACCCATTCTGACTCAGGAGAGTCGGTGTTGGTGTACTGCTTAGAGCATTCTCTTCCTCCAACAAGCCTACTACGTAGTCACCACCCGACGTCGCCTCGAATGCCCCCTGACTCGCTCCTAGCTCTCCTCCTACACCCCGCCAGGTAAGGGTACTTCATTTGTCATTTTGGGTTGCGCATTCGACGCTACTGCTTCCTTTTGGAATGCGCTTTTGACACAAGAGAAAAAGAAAATCGTCTAGAGGAAGTTTAAAAATTGCGTCAATCGCGCAGTCGGGCTCTAAAACCTTGCGCGCTAGAGGCTAGAAGGCAATAGCGCGCGTCATGTAGTGCTTTGCTCCCCGCCTTATATAACCAATTGTACTCCAGGTGCGGTACCGTCCAGGAAATAAATTCGGCCGCAGCCCCCCCCCCCCCCCCCCCCCCCCCCCCCCCGCGGACATCGACTGACCTATAGGACATGCATGGGCCATAGGCTGCCGGTCCAAGCTGGCGCGTGCGCCATACGCATGCGCACGTCCCCATGCACCGGTTTCTTTCCACGTACCCCTTACTGCCGCGGGACGAGATCCCCGGACGAGATCCGGACGGTATGAAGTCGCGAGGAAAGGACTCATCTCCATAATTCCGGACCTGCCGGGTAGCCCAAGCAATTTGTAATTTGAAAAGATCCCGACACACAACCTCTGATAAGCACGATGGCACAACCCCGATCAAGGGCGTTCACAGTTGTAAGTGGAAGTACTGCAGTCGAGCTATAAACCTAGCAAGATATTACGATGCATGCCCTTGCGATAGTTCATGCCGCGCTGATCTCTTGTCGCTGTTCAAGCCCTACATGCGATGCGAGCAAACAAGGCACCTAGTAGGCGATCCCCTGGCATCAACGATGCGTTGTTGATAAATAACAGTTCCCTTCCTTTGATTGCTGCTTCAAGGTGAGGGCAGCGGTGCGCATGAAGATGCTGCTGAATCGACTGAGGGAGATCGATCCAGGAATTCCGGATATTGATGGTGAGACAGGGCTGGGCTAGTGGCACTGATGGCAGGGAGTTACCAAAGAGATGTCCAAGAACTGGCACTGACACTGACACTGGAACTGACTCTTACACTGATTTCAGCACTGAGTCCTTCAAGAAATCAGCAGAAGCAGAGACTGACACCGACACAGGCGTTTGTTGATGTGATAAGAACATGCACTGCCATCGACGCTAGAACGTCACTGTCACCGACCTTGATACAAATACCAACCTCTCTACTGTACTGATCACAGCTGAGACCCTAGGGCACACGAGTAGAGTAGACTTGATGAAGATTAGCTGTGCCAAATCATCTCTGGCATTGATACGCACTCTGACTCTGATCCACACTGTCCACAGCTGACAACCTTGATCACATGAGCGAAGCCGACCTGATGAAGATCAGCCTTGCCAAGTCATCTCTAGCCAACACCAATGTCCGCGGGCTCGAGACACCATTATTGAAGGCTAACCATGGTGAACTCCACCCTGTCCCCAGCCACTCCTGGATTCGAAAGGACATGGAAGCTCTGAAGGAGATTCTGTTCGCCAGCTATATCAACCTGTTGTTGGTAGTTGTCCCTGTGGCCCTCGTTGCTGGGGTGATGCAATGGGGGGCTGTTCCCGTCTTCTTCCTGGTGAGGGTCACGGACATGATATATATGTGGATACAAAATTTGTTAATAATGGCTTCAGGAGTAAACAAAACTAAATACGACATGCCTAAAAAATCTGAAGAGGGCTGACCCCCCCCCCCCCCCTAATTTCTTGTTTGTTTTGGAAACCTTAGGTATGGATTTGGGAGGGTTACAATATGGCGCACACAATGGTGTCCTCGGATTTGCAGTGCCTGGAACGTGTAATAGTAAAAAACTAGTTCTGCCCCCCCCCCCCCCCCCCCCCCACACACACACACACACACCCACACACACACACAGGTTGTCCATGTACCCAAGTGTGTGTGTGTGTGTGTAGATACTTATTGCGCGAGGTCCGAAGTGGTGCCAATGGACTGCCCTTGCCAAGGCCTACTCATGGGTGGTCTCAGAATTTCAGTGGTGGTGGTGGGGTTGGGTGGGTGGGTGGGGCTGGGCTGGGGGTTTCTGTGGGTTGGGGGGCTGGGCTGTTTGTGTGTGTGTGTGTGTGTGGGGGGGGGGGGGGGGGGGGGGGGGGGGGGCGGAAAATACATATCGCACGAGGTCCGAAGTGGTGCCAATGGACTACCCTTACTAAGTCCTACTCATGGGTGGTCTCAGAATGTCATTTGGTGGTCTGAGTAAAAAGTTTGCAAAAAACACAATGAGGGCTGACCCCCCCTCTCCCCCCCCCCCCCCCCCCCCCCCCCCCCCCCCCCCTCTTAATGAGGTGCTCAGAAAAATCTTTAAAAATGCTCAATAAATCACAAATATTCATGTCATATACATCCTTTACTCGGAATAAATCGATCAGCTTGTATCAACTTATCGAAGAGGATGCTACCTCCTGATGGCTAACACATATTTATGAAATTGCACTTATGCTTTTGCTGAAGGGTGGATGTATTCATCCATGGCAAGAGTTGCCTGTGAGGAAAGCTGTTTGACTATCCCTGGGGTTGAAAATATCCGCCAGGGAAAATGTCCCCGTGGGTGTATATTCCTGGGGGTAAATTTTGCCGGGGTTGAGGAAATATCCCCACTCCCGAGCGTGAATGTCCCCCAGCCTGGCCTGGAAGAAAATATCCACGAGGTTAAATGTCCCCCAGGGTTAAAGGTCCTGGGGTGAGTAGCCCAGAGGGTGAATATTCCCGGGGATGAAAATATTACTGAGGGTTTTTTACCCTAGGGGGTGAATGCCCCCCATGGCAAGGCAGGGTGAAAATATCCCGGAGGGTGAATACCCTAGAGGGTGAATACCCTAGGGGGTGAATGTCCCTCATGGCAGAGCAGGGCGAAAATATCCCCGAGGGTGAATATTCCTGATGGTGAATATCCTAGGGGGTGAATGTCCTCCATGGTAGGGCAGGCTGAAAATATCCCGATGGCAAATGCCTCCGAGGGTGAATATCCTTTGGGGTAAATGTCCCCCGTGGTAGGGCAGGCTGAAAATATCCCCGATGGTAAATGCCTCCGAGGGTGAATATCCCTGAGGGTGAATATCCTTTGGGGTGAATGTCCCACATGGCAGGGCAGGGTGGAACTATTGCCGATAGGAAATGCCTTCGAGGGTGAATGTCCCCCATGGTAGGGCAGGGTGGAAATATCCCCCAGGGTAAATATCCCCCAGGGTGAATATCCCCGAGGGTGAAATCCCAGGGGGTGAAAATATTCCCGGGGGTGAATGTCTCCCTGAGGCTGAATATCCCCCTTCCCAGGGGGTGAAAATATCCCAGGGAGTGAAAATATTCCCGGGGGTGAATGTCTCCCTGAGGCTGAACATCCCCCTTCCCAGGGGGTGAAAATATCCCAGGAGGTGAAAATATTCCCAGGGGTGAATGTCTCCCTGTGGCTGAATATCCCCCTTCCCAGGGGTGAAAATATCCCAGGGGGTGAAAATATTCCCGGGGTTGAATATCCCCATGGTGAAATATCTCTGAGGGCTACTGAGAGTGAACAGATTCCTGAGGGTGAATATTCACTTTTGGTATTCCATGCTCTGTTGTGGATATGTGTGAGAGAGGCTAGTGAGGAAGGCAGGACGAATATCTCCATGACTAAATATCCCATTTGTTGTTCCATGCTCTGAAGGTGAATGGGGTGAGAGAGAGTGGAGTGAATGTGTGAGTGGATATATGCCAACATGTGAGATTTCCCTTTAAGCCCTTACGAAACTCAAGGTGTCGCCCTGCACAACTTGGTGGTTGGCCCCTATGCCAGCAAACAGGCTGGCCCCCTCAACCTCATCCTTCATAAAAATACATACCACTTTATTGTATTTTATGTTGCCCTATGCTTGCAGTACTTCCTCGCCCCACACACACCCCACCATCACCACCACCACACACACGCATCACCCCACCCCACCCCTCATCATCCCTCACTCGGACACTCCCTCATCCCCCCCCCTCACCCCCCTTCCCCCACCTCTCACCCCCAATGCCGCACCTGATCAGCAACTCTTGGAGTTGTTTCCAGCTGCATGGCTTGTGTGACCTTGTTGACGCTTTATTTTATGTCGCCCTGTGCTTGCAGAACTTCCTCGCCCTAGTCCCCTTGTCCCTCATCCTTGGGGACATCACAGAAGACCTGGCGTTGCGCTTTGGAGACGTGGTAAGTACACGAAGTACATGTAAGCACACAGAGTGCATATAAATTCATGAAATACATGTAAGTACACGGAGCACATGTAAGTACATGAAGTACATGGAAGCACACAGAATGCATGTAAGTACACGAAGTACATATAAGCACACGGAGTACATATACGTTCAAGAAGTACATGTAAGTACACAGAGTACATGTAAGTACATAAAGTACATGAGCGCGGGAACTCTGGGGTCCCTGGCTTGTGCGTAAACAGCTGCTTGACTGTGCTTGGGCATCTTATTGCGTGGGTGGGTGTGTGGACTGTCCAGCGTGTATGGTGGGATGGGATCGGGTGGGGGTGAGGGTGGGGGTGGGTTGGAGCGGGATCTGTATGTGTGATGGTGTGTGTGGGGTGGGTGTCGGGGGGTGGGTGAGTGGGCTGTGCAGCATGTATGGTGGGAGTGAGATCGGGTGGGGGTGCGGGTGGGGGTGGGGGTGGAGCGGGGTTTGTGTGTGTGATGGTGTGTGGGGGGGTTTTGTGTGTGTGTGTGTGTGTGGGGGGGGGGGGGGGGGGGTGGGGGAGTGGGCTGTCCAGCATGTATGGTGAGGGTGAGATGGGGTGAGGGTGGGGGTGGAGGGGGGTCTGTGTGTGTGATGGTGTGTGTGGTGTGTGTGTGTGTGTGTGTTTGTGTGTGTGTGTGGGGGGGGGGGGGGGGGGGGAGAGCACAACGTTTTAACTGTTAACCTGCAGACTCTCCAAAGGTTGAACGTCAACAGATCGTGGGAGGCCAGAGACTGGTTATAATTGTTTTGTCTTCATGCGCTTGTGTGACCGCAGGTTAGTAGGGGGAAGCTGGTCAGCACTTCTTTTCCTAAACCACGCAAAACCACCTTAACTCAAACCACTTAAATCTTAATCACTTAAACCCTAAACCGCCTTTATGTAGACCACCTAGGCCCTAAACCACCTAAACCCAAGTGCTGACCATCTGAATGCCGACCTCCTGACCACCTAAACCCAAGTGCTGACCACCTACCCACCTAAACCCAAGTGCTGACCATCTGAATGCCGACCACCTGACCACCTAAACCCAAGTGCTGACCACCTACCCACCTAAACCCAAGTGCTGACTAGCTAAGTACTGACCAGCTTCCCCCTACCAGGTTGGAGGCCTGCTGAATGCGACTTTTGGAAATGTAATTGAGATCATCATCTCTATCTCAGCTCTGCAGAGAAACCTGTTCACGGTACGTATGTGTACGTGGATGTGAACGTGGAAAGTGAATGTGAATGCAGATGTGAATCTTAACGAGGATGTGAATTTGAGTGTGAATATGAAGGTTGATATATTTGTATACAATTGGGTGTAGGGTTAAACCACCTAAACCCTAAAACCTAACCCCCATCTATATGACTGTGGATGTGAATGTTAATCTTCTGGCTTTCTTCTGATCTTATCTTGTCTTTGTATCCCTCTCCTAACTTCTTCCCAGCTTCCTTCAAATTTCCCAACCAGCTGCCCCCAAGAATCCAAATCAGAACTAAATCAATATAGAAGGATAAAACTATATGATAAACTATTTCTAACCGCAACCATGCGGTGTTCCTGTAATATTTCTAACCGCAACCATGCAGTGTTCCTGTAATATTTCATACCGTAACCATGTGCATGTTACCCTGTTTTCATCCTCACGTAAGCAAACTGAGAGTATTAACATTACCTGGATGCAGCCACAGACATCTATTAGACCCAGGGACCCAGTTGCAGCCATCATCCATGCTGAGCCTAACCATGTGCATGTCACCCTGTTTATATCCTCGCGTAAGCAAACTGAGAGTAGTAACATTACCTGGATGCGGCCACAGCAATCTATTTGACCTAGGGGCCCAGTTGCGGCCATCATCCATGCTGAACCTAACCATGTGCATGTCACCCTGTTCTTATATAATGTAAGCAAACTGAGAGTATTAACATTAACTGGATGCGGCCACAGCAATCTATTCGACCTAGGGACCCAGTTGCGGCCATCATCCATGCTTAACCTTAACCATGTGCATGTCACCCTGCCCCTCTTGCACAGGTTGTGGCCACCTCTCTGGTGGGCTCCATTCTGTCAAATCTTCTCCTTGTGTTGGGTAAGAACAGCTGTTGTTGTTGTTGCTGTTGTTGTTGTTGTTGTTGTTGTTGCTATTGTTGTTGTTGCTGCTGCTGCATTTGTTGTTGTTGCTATTGTCCTGTTGCTATTCTTGTCACTATTGTTTTTGTTGCTGTTGGGAATGTCATAATGTATTACGCATCAATATATCACGCATACATACATGTTATAATGGCATTCATATTTATTACAACATAGGTACATATCATGCATACATACATGTCATACCTATGTATTACAACATAGTTACATATCATGCATACATACATGTCATACCTATGTATTACAACATAGTTACATATCATGCATACATACATGTCATACCTATGTATTACAACATAGTTACATATCATGCATACATACAGTCATTACCTAGATTACAAACATAGGAAACATATCATGCATACACAAATGTCCTACCTATGGATTACCAACATAGTAACATATCATGCATACAACATGTTCATACACTATGTATTACAACATAGTAAAACATCATGCATACCATACATGTCATGAACCTATGTATACAAATAGTTAACATATCAGGCATGCATACATGTCATACCTTGTTACAACATAGTTACATATCAGGCATACAACAGGCATACTATGTATTACAAACGTAGTACATATCATGCATACATAACTGTCATACCGAGGTATTACAAGCATTGATGACATAGCATGACATTTTAATACATGTCATTACCTAGGTTGACAAACGTTAGTTAATATCATGCCATACATACATGCATTACCTATGCTATACAAACATGTAACCATATCATGCATACATACGTATCATTTACAGTAGTACAAAAATCGTAACATATCAGCATACATTTTTACATGTAATAACTATGTATTAAAACATAGTAACATATCATGCATAATTTACATGTCATACATAGTATGACAACATAGTAACATATCATTGCCTACAGAATGTCATAACCAGTCTTACAACATAGTAAATATCATGCATACATACATGTTCATACCTATGTATTACAACATAGGTAACATATAATGCTCCTAAGTCATACCTAGTGTTTTAAACGATAGTTACAGATCATGCATACATACATGTCATTACCTAGTATTACAGCATAGTTACATATAATGCAGACATACAGTCATACCTATGTTATACAACATGTTTCCATATCATGCATTAAATAAAGTATTACCATGTATTACAACGTAGGTACATATCATGCATACATACAGTCATACCTATGTATTACAACATAGTTACATTGATCATGCATACATTAAAGTCATACCCTATGTATACCAACAGAGTACATATAATGCAACAACATGTCATACCTATGTATACAAACATAGTTAACCTATCATGCATACATACACATCATACCATGTATTTACAACCTAGAACATAATCATGCATAAATACATGTCATACCTATGTATTACACATAGAAAATATCATGCATTACATACATGTAAACTATGTATTACAACATAGGGAATATCATGCATACATACAGTCATACCAGTTATTACAACTAGTAACATATCATGCATACATTACATGTCATATACATTGTATTAACATAGTACACATACTGCATGCATACATGTATACCTATGTAGTACAACATAGAGAATCAATCTGCATAATACATGTCAGAACTAGGTCTTACAAAATCGTTACATATCATGCATACATTACAGTGTCTATACCTAGTATTACAACATAGTAACTATCATGCATCCATAAATGTATACCTATGTATTACAACGAGTACATATCATGCATACATACATGTATCCTATGTATTACAGCATAGTTACATATCGCATAATACATGGTATACCATGTTATTACAACATAGTTCATACATGCATTAACATAATGTCATACCTATTGTATTACAACGTAGTACATATCATGCATTACATACAGTCATACATAGTATAAACATATGTTACATATCAGTGCATACATTACATGTCATACCTATGTATGACAACAATAAGTACATATCATGCATACATACATGTCAGACCTATGATTACAATAGTTACATATCATGCATACATTACAGATATACGATGTATTAAACTAGTAACATATGCATAAAACATTCATACCTATGTAGTACAACATGTAGTAAACATATCATGCATCATTACTGTCATACCTATGTATTACAAACATATGGGTACATTCATGCATTAATTACATGTCAGACCTACGTTACAACAGAGAAGTAACATATCATGCCATTACATTACATGTCATACTATGTATTACAACAAGTACAATCATGCATGCCCAGTCAGACCGATGTATTAAACTAGTTACATATCATGCATACAACATGTCATCATATGTATACAACATAGTTACATTCATGCAACATCATGCAACCTATGTATTACAACCGAGTTAAATATCATGCATACATACATGTCTACCTATGATTACAAATAGTTTACATATCATGCATACAACATGTCATCCTATGTATTACAACATAGTAACAGATCATGCATACATAAGTCATTACCATGTATTACAAATAGTAATCATATCATTGATACATACATGTCATCACATATGTATTACAACATGGTACATATCATGCACACATACAGGTCATACCTATGTATTACAAAATAGTTACATATCAGACTACATACATGTCATACCTAGATTACAAACATAGTTACTTATCAGCAACATACATGTCATACCTAGTATTAAAAACATAGTTAAATTCCTGCATTACATACATGTCATTACTATGTATACAAACATAGTACAGATAATGCATACATACATGTCTACATATTGTATTAAACGTGCACTATCAAGGCTACATACATGTCCTACCTAATTTATTCAACTAGTACATATCATGCATTAAATACATGTCATACCTATGTATTACAACATAGTAACATATCATGCATACATACATGTCATACTATGTATTAAAAACATAGTGACATATCATGCATTTAATACAGTCATACCTATGTATTACAAACATGTAAACCAGCATGCATTACATAAATTGTTAATACCTATGTATTACAACATAGTAACATATCATGCATACATACATACATGTCATACCTATGTATGACAACATAGTTACACATCATGCATACATACATGTCATACCTATGTATGACAGCATAGTTACATATCATGCATACATACATGCATGCCATACATATGTATGACAGCATAGTTACATATCATGCATACATACAGGATGCCATTAACTGTATGATCCAGCATAGTATTACTATCATGCATACATATGTATTACACACAATATATTAAAAAAATCATGCATACAAACATGTCATACATATTATGACATACAACATATTTAAAAATCATGCACACATACATGTCATACATGTGTATGGCAATTTAGAATTACAAATCATAAACATTTTGGAACAGAATCAGTGAGGACAGCATGGCATGAAGCCACAAGGGAGGAGT
>JACBWV010000610.1:124190736-124235736 GCA_013435795.1 Chlamydomonas sp. ICE-L | reverse complement strand
CCACGACCACCACGACCACGACCATGATTTCTTTATATATATAGATGTATGTATGTATGTATGTACATATGTACGTACGTATGTATGTATGTATGTGTGTGTGTATGCACGCATGCATGTATGTATGTATTCATGTATGTACGTATACATCGTCTAAGACGTGACTTGCGACTTGTTTGATCGGGATTCTTTCTGACTTTTCAAGCGAGACCCACATGTTTCTGGATCCTGGAAATCCCAGTTGGTTGTTTACCTTGCCTTGCTTACCTTACTTTCAACCTGGAGACCAATGGTGCAGAGTTGATAAGACTATCATCTGCTGTGTGAGCCGGTGCACCATGGGCAGCAGACGTCTAGGCCAGGTCTTATCAATTTGAGCACTCCAGGATTCACTCATTTTTGTTAGGCTCACGTTGCATAGCTCACCATGTATTGTTTTGCCTGTTCAAATGTATGTACGTTTGTGACAGTCTTTGGGGCCGCTGTCTGTTAGTGAACCGGTACCCTATGCCTGCAGACAACACAATCAGGCCTCAATTGATACAAGCACCTTGGGCGCATACCTGCTTTGGGCATTCTGCTTGTTGCACTGCCTGATCTCCCTGCAACTTGACACTTAAATGCATGTTACTGTCCAGGGGTAGGCCAAATAGGCCAGGGGTGCTCAAAAGTAATAAGGCACCTCTGGGCACCAATTGTTATATTCCACACCCCTAGCATATTGATTAAATAAGCATACTATGCCATGATACTTGTCTATGGCTCATGTGCTGGGTTTGTAGGGATCTGGTTGAACGCACATGTATGCCAGCTTTTAGCTCTGGGGGCCCTTCAACTTTTCCGCCATTTCCATGTGGCATAAATTTATTATCCAAATATTATTCTTGCATACTTCTGCAAGGTTCGTTTTACTCACCCCTTCAGCTTCACAGGATGGAAGGCCTTTATGGTCCAAGGTTAACGAATTTGAAGAGGTTGGCCCTGCAGATTTTATAGTCCCTACCCCCTCTCACACACACACTTAGTGACTAGTCACACACAATGACACCGCCAACCATGAAGTGGTAAGGCACAACTGAGCAACACACGAGAGAACAAGCTAGCCCCACCTAACATGAAAAAACAGTGGCCAAGGAAAACAAAACAGATCCTGTATTTGTCCCAGGTTTAAAAGTTGTAAACACTAAAAACTAACACTACCCCTAGTTAACAGATCACTCACATTCATACCGGCACCCAACCACCCAAGCTAGATATAGGGTTTCCCCATCCAGACCTGGAAGCTCTTACCCTGGGGGATCAGTTACTAGGAGATGGGAGCAGTCCAAGCCCATAAAATAGTGGTTTAGGGTTACTTATGCTCACGTGGCTGGTTACTTTTGAGCACCCCCAAGGCTAAAGGGACTTGCCCAACCATGACAGGAAGGGATACAAAGAAAAAGCACTGATAAAGTGAACCCCAAACAATCGTTTTTTTCTAACGGGGGCCCTCAGTTCGTGCTACGGTGATAAATTAATTCTATAATTATAATTAACTGTAGACAAAGCATATGTAAGGATTTATAATACATATGAAGACGTCGAGGTGGAAATCCTCAGGGATGAATAACCCTGGTTGATTGGGTGGTGGATGGATGGATGAATTTAATGATTGATTGATTAATTGATGGGTGCATGGATGGATGGATTAATAGATAGATTGGTGTGTGGGTGGGTGTATGTATGCATGTATGGATGGATGAATTGACTGATTGGTGAATGAAATGGCAGATTGGTGGGTGGATGGATGAATTGATAGATGGATGGATGGATGGATGCAGGGTTGGATTGATGAATTAATGGACAGATTGGTGGGTAGAATGATGGATGGATGGATGGATGGATGAATTGACTAATTGGTGGATGGATGTCTAGGTTGAATGCCAATTTCCACTGCACACACATCCCTCAACGTCATCTGCTTTCTTTCCACCTGCAGTCATCCCAACGCTAGCTGGCAATATCATTCCTGGATCTGAAGCCTATATCTTGCCCCTCAGTCGTGGCTCAGCTATCATCCTCCTGCTCACGTAAGCTAAATAAACAATTAAATCATTATTAAATAAATATATGTATATAATATGTAAATAATATGCCTTATTACGAGGGGGAAAGGTTGTAATAAACAAAACCTACAAGAACCAGACTTCACCAGGGTAGGACAATGGCCTTTCTGAAATGTGCTCGCAATACCGGAACTCTGTGTTTACCCTTCCAGTGCACGTTTTCGGCCATTTTTGGATACTGCACTTTTTGCCTTTTTTTTCAAAAAAGCTTCGGTTTTGCCAGCACTTTTACTTTTTAACTTCCGGTTTTTCTGGACTTCACCCTGCCTTCTGGACTTTACCTTGCCTTTCATCATGTTTTCCACGCAGACGGTATTGGTTACACAGGTTGGGGGGGTCAGCCCTTATGCTTGCACTGGGGCCAAGCACCGCACGTAAGCTAACTCATAGCATATTCATTCTTTGGATACTACTGCATCAATATATAAGGCCCAGTTGTTCCTCTTCATCTCCATCCTCATCCTCACTGCTTTTATTCGACGACGCCTCACCATTCCACGTCATTCCGTGCATGGCGTCGCATGGGTCTGGCTAAACTTGTCAGAAATGGCCCCCCAACCCCCCTGGCTTCGCCCTCCGCGGGGAATGAGGGGCAGCGCGACACACTTGGGTCATACCGAGTCGCTTAATTTGCGACCGCGTCGCACACAAAACAATTGCAACCGCGTCGCACACAAAAAAACAGTGAAGAGCCAGTTATTCCTCATTCTTCTCATCCTTTTCCTCATCCACAGTCGTGGCTCAGCATATAGCTAATTAAATCTTAATAGTTAAGTAAATATTAAATCCCTCCCAGTCTAGAACTAGTGCAGGGAGACCCACCCTTTCATGGGAAAATCCTTTGTGCCCCCCCCCCCCCCCCCCCCCCCCCCCTCCACACACACATACACACACACACACACACACACACACACACCACCACCAAACACACACACACAACCCAAAAAAGCGAAGACCCAGTTCTTCCTCCTCGTCCCCATCCCCCTCCTCCTCCTCCTTCTCATACAGTCGTGGCTCAGCCATCATCCTCCTGCCCACGTTTGCATACTAAGAGCATTCATATTATTGTACTTCTACATCAATCTATAAGACCCAGATTTCCACCCTCATCCTTATCCTCCTTCTCACGTAAGCAAACTAAGAGCTTTCGCATTTCAAGTGTACTACTACAGCAATCTATTAGACCTAGAGACCTTGGTGTCTGCCCGAGGGACCTAGGTGTCATCCTCATCCCCATTATTATCCTCATCCTTACCCTTATACTCACCCTCACCTTCACCCTCACCATTGTCCTCATCTTCATCTTCATCCTCATCTACAGCCTCACCCCCTCCTGCACCCTTGTCCTCATCCGCATCCTCATCTTAATAATGCCTGCTCTACATGCTGCATGCAGATATGGGTGAAAAGCAATCGCACACACCTCCCCACACCCACCTTGGGGCAACTCAGCTTCCTTCCTAAATTTATCTTACTTGATTAGATGATTAATTTATTGATTGATTGATTAATGTGTCGATTAATTTATTGATTAATTGATTATTTGATTAAATCAGATTAAATGATTAATTTATTGATGCACTGATTAAAGATAACTAATATTGATCGATTAACTGATTAAATATAACTAATATTGATTGATTAACTGATTAAATATAACGAATATTGATTGATTAGCTGATTAAATATTACTAATATCGATTGATTACCTGATTAAATATAACTAATATTGATTGATTAACTGATTAAATACAGCTAATATCGATTGATTAACTGATTAAATATAACTAATATTGATTGATTAACTGATTAAATATAACTAATATTGATTGATTAACTGATTAAATATAAATACACTCTGCCTGCAGGTATTGCTGCTACCTTCATCTTAATTGATTACTTTATTGGTTCAATGATTAGTTTATTGATTCATTGGTTACTTTATTGATTCATTGATTACTTTATTGATTCATTGATTACTTTATTGAATCATTGATTACTTTATTGATTCATTGATTACTTTATTGATTCATTGATTACTTTATTAATTCATTGATTACTTTGTTGATTCATTGATGCATTGATTGATTGATTCATTCATTGATGAATTTATTGATAAAACAAATTCATTTATAGATTCATTTGATAAAACAAATACACTCTGCTTGCAGGTATTGCTGCTACCTCTACTTCCACCTCTTCACCCATCAGGACTCCGAAGAAACAGATGAGCCCGGGGCAGATCGGGTAAGTTCCTTCAACGACTATCAACTACTCTAAAACGACCCTAAACCCTAAACCCTAAACAGCTAACCTAACTACGAACAACTCTAAACCCTGAACCCTAAACAGCTGTCGGTTCCAACAACACTAAGATGGGCCTGGGGCAGAAGTGGAAAGTTCCTGCAACAAATATTAACGACAGTCAACCATAAACAGCTCTAAGTATTAACAACTCTTAAAGCCAGTTCCAGTGATACGATTGGTCTAGTGGTACACCAAATCGCTTTAACGCCGAAGGGTCGGAGGTTGGATTCCCCCTACGGTCACCCTTAGCGTTGCAGGTCGTTGTCAGCCGCGATGGTAGCTTGTCCAGTCGAGGTGGTAGACCGTTCTCTGCCCGCGTACGACGGGTTCCCTTAACACCACGCCCCACCAGGCGTTATCATTACAAAAAAACAATTAAGATTATCCCAGAACAGATTTGGTTAGTTCCTGCAACGAACAACAACCGCTCTAAAACGGTCTAATTACCAACAACAATTACCACCACCACCACCACCACCACCACCACCCACCACCACCACCATCACCACCACCACCACCCCACCAAACCACCAACAACCACCAACGATTACCAACAAATTACCAACAAAACGGTCTAATTGCCAACAACAATTACCACCAACTACCAACAACCAACAACAATTACCAACAACAACCAACAACCTCAATTATCAACAAATCCAAAACAGCTCCAAGTACCCCAAACCATAAGATGAGCCTGGGGCAGATGTGGTAAGCCTGTAGCCGCTCCCTGAGCCAGCCATGAGGTAAAGCCCCAAGATTACTGCGGTGCTGGACAGCTTATTATGCCAGCTTCCACGTGCAATAGGTTACTTCGCTTTCGGCTACCCCCCCTGCCCTCCCAAACCAAACCAAAAGCCAACCCTCCCGAACCTCCCAGCTCTCTGGACTCCCAAAGCCCTGAACCCTACACCCTAAACTTGGTGTCCACTTTTCCTTCATTCCCCTTCCTGAGAATCATCACCATCATGGTTGCACTCAACAACAAAAATTGACCACCACCAACAGAAGCAGCAGCAGCAACAAGAACCACAGCAACCCTGTAATCCAGGTCCACTGGCAAAAGAGCTTGAAATGCCAATGGTGTCCTCCTTCACATCCCCTACCGTCCTGGGCATCACCACCCTCGCAGTCGCCCTCTATGACCAAATCTAACACCACCACCACCACCACCAAAACAACAACAACCCTTAATCCAACTCCACAGGCAAAGGAGCTTTAACTGCCAATGCTGTCCTCCTCCACCTCCCTCACCGTCCTGGGCATCATCACCATCGCAGTCGCTCTCATCAACCAAATTGAACACCGCTAACAGCAGCAGCACCACCACCACCAACAACAACCACAACCTGCAATCCAACCCAACTCACAGGCAAAGGAGCTTGAATTGCCAATGCTGTCCTCCTCCACCTCCCTCACCGTCCTGGGCATCATCACCATTGCAGTCGCTCTCATCAACCAAATTGAACACCACTAACAGCAGCAGCACCACCAACAACAACAACAACCACAACCACAACCTGCAATCCAACCCAACTCACAGGCAAAGGAGCTTGAATTGCCAATGCTGTCCTCCTCCACCGCCCTCACCGTCCTGGGCATCATCACCATTGCAGTCGCTGTCATCAACCAAATTGAACACCACTAACATCAGCAGCACCACCACCACCAACAACAACCACAACCCGCAATCCAACCCAACTCACAGGCAAAGGAGCTTGAAATGCCAATGCTAACCACCTTCACCGCCCTCACCGTCTTGGGCATCATCACCATCATTGTCGCTCTGCACAGCGACTACCTGACTGGTGCCTTGGAGGAAGTCAGCAAAGAAACGGGTTTGGGACAGGCCTTTCTGGGTATGATTGTGCTCCCTATTGCTGGCAATGCTTGCGAGCATATGACGGCTGTCATGGTAGCTATGAAGAACAAGATGGATCTGTCTCTTGGAATTGCAGTGGGATCATCCTTGCAGGTGGGTTGGTGGGTCTGTGTGCTAGTGGCAGTGGTGGTGTGTAAGTGGTAGTGTGGGTGTGGGGGGGGGGGGGGGGGGGTGTGGGGGGGGGGGGGGGGCACCATAACAAAACCCTAACACGACGTACCACCACCACACACACATACACACATACATTTACATGTTGGGTTGCAAGCAAGCTATCGCAGTGCAAGCAGAAAGAACAAAGGAAGGCTGCGCCCAAGGTGCTCGTATCAGTACAAGGCAGTACAAGGCTGTACAACAAGCAGAATGAACAAAGGAGATCTACGCCCAAGGTGCTCGTATCAGTAAGGCCTGGTTGTGTTGTTTATATGCTAGGCAACACTAGCCCCCACCACCACCACCACCACCACCACACCACACACACACCACACTAGACAACACTAGCCCCCCCACCCCCACCCCCACCACACACACACAGGGTACTGGCTCACCAGTAGACAATGCCCTGTGCGTCCTTGGGTTGATGCCGAAGCATCATGCAGATGCCCATGCAAATGCACATGCAAATGCCAATGCACATGCAGATGCCCATGCAAATGCACATGCAAATACAAATGCCAATGCGCATGTATATGCCAAATGCAGATGCCCATGCAAATGCCAATGCACATGCAGATGCCCATGCAAATGCAAATACAAATGCCAATGCGCATGCATATGCCAAATGCCCATGCAGATGCCCATGCAAATGCACATGCAAATACAAATGCCAATGCGCATGCATATGCCAAATGCACATGCAAATGCCAATCCACTTGCAAATGCCAATGCACATGCAGATGCACATGCAAATACAAATGCCAATGCGCCTGCATATGCCAATCCACATGCAAATGCCAATCCACATGCAAATGCCAATGCACATGCAAATACAAATGCACATGCAAATGCAAGCAAAACTAAGCAAGGACTCCAAGCGACCGCTTAACAACCCATATATTAAAATGACTAAACAACAGGAAGACAGGAAAAGGTAGAAACAACAGGGAGGATGCAAATGAAAATCCCAATGTCTATGCAGAGATGCAACCCAAGAGGTGCTCTTGTGAGACTAGGCTAGCAATGGTCCTACCCACTGCAGGGTACTGGCTCACTAGGTATACCATACAGACATCTATATATACCGTGCGTAAAAATACATGGATTCCCGCGAGCTGGCGCTAGCTGGCTATCGGCTGGATTAGCGGGTTGCTAATAGCGTATCTTGACTGAGCCGAATACCCACCCAACTCCCAACCCAGATTTCGAAATGACAGAGCAGATGGATGCGAAGCGATAAATCTTCTTCCGCATTCGATCTGAGCGCCAGTATAGACCAATTATAGCGCTCAGACTCATCGTCTACAATCTTTTGCTTCTCGATGCCACCATGCATGCGCACAATCAACCAGATTTAGGCAGATGGGTGACGAATACAGCCAGCCAGCGAGCTCTTCACAGCGAAAGGTGAGCTCTACAGACTGACGAGGATAGGAGCGATGCAAATCAGCGTCGGCGTTTAGCAAATGCTGACGGGCAGCCTGGACCTAATGCTTACAGGTAGGCCGAGCGCCAGGCTTGCAGATTTTCAATTGCGCAAGTCAGATGTTCTCAGCGGGATCGGAATCTGAGCTGTCCCAAGTTCTTAGTAGGCAACCTCTTTCCACTGCCTTCCGAAGTCTGTCGCTGCGCATTTTGCGAAAGCGAGAGTGCGCCAGAGTTGACCGAGTGATCCACCATGTGCCCAAGTATTAAGATGTTTGACTTCCTTCGCATCGTCATGGCCATTGAACCCCCCTGCGAGCTCTTGCTCTTACACTGCTCATCCCATGTATGAAATTTCTTTGAGTTGTATCGACTATCGTGAAATTTGTTGCTTCGGATTTGGTTGTACGGATCATACAAAAGTGTCGGCTGAATGGGTCACTGCGTGAGAAGAACAAGCCGCAGGTTTGCAGCATTTCAATTGCACAAGTCAGATCTTCTCAGCGGGATCGGAATCTGAGCTGTCCCAAGTTCTTAGTAGGTTCAATTCAGGTTGAAGCCTTCACCCAATCCCCTCTTTCTGAAGTTAAGGGTATGGGGTAAGGAGAAGGGGAGTAAGTGTGTTTGTGGCGTGGGGGGAGGGGGGGAGAAAGACCTTGTGTGTCAAGGGGATGGGGATGGGGGGGCAAGAAGATTTAGGAGAATGTACGGTATCATGTAGGTCATGGGGGGGGGGGGGGGGGGGGGGGGGTACATTCAGATTAGGGAAGGGGGCATGCATTCTTTTCTGTTGCTGAGGGGGAAATATCTTGACTGTGTGTATGAGAAGGGGGAGGGGGGGGAATACAAGGGCATACCCGCTTTGCAACCCAGACCAGGACCTGTGTGGGAGGGTGGGGTTGGCCACCGGCCACACAGGCTACCGTACTAGTACATACATTCATACATACATATATACATACATACAGAAATTCATACATACATACATACATACATACAAAAGAATGTGTAGTTGATTCACATACCTTGATGCATGGTTTAGGGGCTCACTCAACATACCTTGGTTGTATGTTGTTACTGTCCAGGGGTATGCCAAATAGGCTGAAGGGTCTTGCCCGACCATGCATGCATGTTGTTACTGTCCAGTGTTAGGCCAAATAGGCTAAAGGGACTTGCTCAACAGTGACGGGAGGGGCTTACAGTGAAAATGCCTTGTTGGGTGCGAGTAGCCTGTGACTTCTTCAATTGAATTTTGAAGAGGGGGGCGGGAGCCCCCAAATTCACGCCTTCGCCCCTTTTGTCTGTCTAACGAACAACCGTCCGACGTACCGACGAACGAGACGAAGCCTGACACATCAGCCAACTGTCTGATAATAAGTAACTGGCTCCGGTCAGCTCCATTGTTGCCACCTGTTGTTCCGTTGCCAGCACTCTCCGCCAATTTTCCCCATCGCTTGCGACGCTGCATAGTACTTGTCTCATCCACCTCACAACTACTGCCACATATTGCCCTGCTTGTCATCCAAGGTAGCACTGCCTCACGATTTTGTGGCGGATCCCTTCTTCTGGGGTGCAGGAGCCCCCAAGGTCAACTCGTTGTCCGTTTGTCCAACTGTCCGACCACAAGAAACCCTGGCCCTAACTGGACCCTGGCTACAGTCTGCTGCACTCGATTCCTGTGCCACCTGTTGCTTCGATAGCCAACACTCTCTGCCAAATATCCGCGTCGCTTGTGACGCTCCTAGGACTTGTTTTTTAACCCACAAGAAAATCACCCCACCAAGGTAATCACTACCTCAAACTTGTCTTACCCCATAACAACAGATTGCCCTCTTTTCCATCCAAGGTACGCAGTACCTCACAAGTTTTTGGAAGAGCACCCCCTCCTGAGGGGGCAGGAGCCCCCAGATTCACCCCATTGTCTTTTTGTCTGGCCGACCGACCGAAAAATTGAAGCCTGGCACGTCAGCCAACTGTCGTAATTATCTGGCTCCGGTCAGCTCCAGTCCATTGCCACCTGTCGTTCCGTTGCCTACACTCTCTGCCAAATTTTCCGCGTCACTTGGAACGCTGCATATGACTTGTTCAACCCAAAAGTAATTCACTTGAGATATCATTCGAGGGCCAGTCTGACTGTTGCCGTTTTGTGATGCTTCGTGTGTTTGTGTGCATGTGTTTTTCCACCCCACCAAGGTTATCACTACCTTGAAGTTGTCTTTCCCCATAACTAGGGAGCGGCAACTAATATTAGTGTTTACAAAACTAATATTAACTCATATTATTATAGTGTCGCAATAATATTAGTTCTTCAAATAAATTCAAAATTCTGGTGAGACGGGTCGTCCGACTAATATTGTACAATATTATGTATTCACTAATAGTATATAACATAGCTGACCCCTACCCATAACTGCAGATCGCCTTCTTTGCCATCCAAGTTTCGCACTCCCTCACAAGTTGTTTTTAACCTACAAGTTATTTGTCCACGTTGTATTTCCTGGTAAATTTATTTGTACTGCCAAAGACGGCAAGCAGCCAAATCGCTGGCTGAAGCTATGTAACCAAGTTCAATTAATTTTACCCTACCACAGTTATCACTACCTAAAAGGTTGCCTTAGTCAACAGCTATAGATTGCCCTCTTTGCCATCCCTGTCGCGGTGTTTGCTGGCTGGCTGGCTGGCTGGCTGTATCACTGGTGGGGTGAGACAACTTGTGGGTAAAAAAAGCTTGTGGGGTAGTGGGAACCTTGGAGGGGTAAAAAGCATTTGGGGTAAAATTGATGTGTGGCCTCTACAATTGCCAACCTCATCCCCCTCACAACTACCGCTACAGATTGCCTTCTTTGCCATCGCTGTCGCCATGCTGGCTGAATCACTGGTGGAGTAAAACAACTTGTGGGTTAGTGCGGACCTTGCTGGGGTAAAAAGCTTGTGGGGTATTGGGAAGCTTGGTGGGGTAAAAACCTTGTGTGGTAAAATGGACTTGTGGCCTTTACAATTGCTAACCTCATCCACCTCACGACTACTGTTACAGATTGCTCTCTTTGCCATCTCAGTCGCTTTGCTGGCTGGCTGAATCACCGAAGGGGTCAAATAACGTGTGGCTTAAAAAAGCTTGAGGGGCAGTGCAGACCTTGGTGGGGTAAAATATACTTGTGCCCTCTACAATTGCCAACCTCATCCACCTCACGACTACCGCTACAGATTGCTCTCTTTGCCATCCCTGTCGTGGTGCTAGCTGGCTGGATCACTGGCCATGACTTCTCCCTCAACTTTGACTTCTTCTCTGTCATCGTTCTTCTTCTGAGGTAGGCTTCCCCTTTTGTACACATATATATATATATGTATTTGTATCGATGTATATATATGTATATGTATATGTATCGATGACACGAGTATTATAACTGTTTGTGGAAAAGTAAATAATAGATTCACTAAAATCATCATCCTTTGGTCCGGGGGGGGGGGGGGGGGGGGGGGGGGCATGACTTCTCCCTCAACTTTGACTTCTTCTCTGTCATCGTTCTTCTTCTGAGGTAGGCTTCCCCTTTTGTACACATATATATATATATGTATTTGTATCGATGTATATATATGTATATGTATCGATGACACGAGTATTATAACTGTTTGTGGAAAAGTAAATAATAGATTCACTAAAATCATCATCCTTTGGTCCGGGGGGGGGGGGGGGGGGGGCATGACTTCTCCCTCAACTTTTACTTCTTCTCTGTTATTGTTCTCCTCCTAAGGTAGTATTACATTTTATATATATACACCGAGGGGGGGGGGGGGGGCAATAAAAAAGCGGCTGTATCTCATCTTCGCTTTAAATAGAGCTTAGCCTCAGGATACGATTACAACTTCTTGTTTTTTTACCCCAAAATAAAGTTCACAGGAAGTTTGAGGGGTCCAAAGTTTGTTTGACCCAAAGCGGCCCAAATCTTAACTTTGCGATACATTCAATGACAACCCTGATATGTACGATGTATTTTATTTTATAAAGATGATCACATATATGCAGATATTTGAAATATAAGGGGGTTCTCTCCTTGTTTTGTATATAGATAATCTGTATGTATATATTCATAACATTATCATCATTCCTAGCTTTCGTGAAATAATAAGTCAAGGTGTGACTTCAACCAGGGTACTTCCAGGCGCGCTGCCTTTTTGAGCCCCACTGCGCGTTTCGCGCAGTTTTTTGCAACCCCCTGTGGGCGCAGCAAGCAATTTTTGCGCTTTTTGTACTACAAAGCGCAGTTTTTTTGTTTTCAAGTGCGCTAAAGCGCTGGCCAATTTGGTCTTTGGAAGTACCCTGAATCCAACTTGTCCCCCTGCCTACATTTGTATAGCATCCTCAGAATTCCCAAGCAGGGATTGTGTGATAGTCAAAATCCAGGTTTGCCCCCCCTCTCATAACTAACTGGCTTCGGTCAGCTCCAGTCCGTTGTCACCATTCGTTCTGTAGCCAACACACTCCGCCAATTTTCCGCGTCGCTTGCCACGCTGCATAGGACTTGTTTTACTAAGTAGGCCCTGCACTTTGTTACTATGTAATACTTTTAGTGCTACTAAAATCAGTACATAGGAAAGTAGGCCCTGCACTTTATTACTATGGTTTGTTACTAACTAGGACCTTTACTTTATTAATATGTACTACTTTCAATCATGATACTAGTACATATGAAAGTAGGCCCTGCACTTTTTTACTATGGTTTGTTACTAACTAGGCTCTGCACTTTGTTAATATGTACTACTTTCAATCATGATACAAGTACACAGGAAAGTAGGCCCTGCACTTAGTTACTATGGTTTGTTACTAACTAGGACCTTCATTTTGTTAATAAGTACTACTTTCAATCATGATACTATTACATGGCAAAGTAGGCCCTGCACTTAGTTACTATAGTTTTGTTACTAAGCATGCCTCTCTGCCTCCTCTTCCTATGATTTTTAAAAATTAGGTGTTACTATGGTTATTTACTAAGCATGTCTATCGTAAGAAGTAGTATGGTTCGTTACTAAGCATGTCTATCGTTAGAAGTAGTATGTTTTGTTACCAAGCAAGCATACTGTTAGTAGTAGTATGGTTTGTTACTAAGCATCCTTATCGTTAGAAGTAGTATGTTTTGTTACTAAGCAAGCATACTGTTAGTAGTAGTATGGTTTGTTACTAAGCATGCATATCATTAGGTGTTACTATGGTTTGTTACTAATTAGGTGTTGCTATGGTTTGTTACTAATTAGGTGTTACTATGGTTTGTTACTAATGAAGTGTTCCTATGGTTTGTTACTAATTAGGTGTTACTATGGTTTGTTACTAATTAGGTGTTACTATGGTTTGTTACTAATTAGGTTTTACTATGTTGTGTTACTAATTAGGTTTTACTATGTTGTGTTACTAATTAGGTTTGTTACTAATTAGGTGTGTTACTAATTAGGTGTTACTATTAGGTGTGTTACTAATTAGGTGTGTTACTAATTAGGTTTGTTACTAATTAGGTGTTACTATGGTTTGTTACTAATGAAGTGTTCCTATGGTTTGTTACTAATTAGGTGTTACTATGGTTTGTTACTAATTAGGTGTTACTATGGTTTGTTACTAATTAGGTTTTACTATGTTGTGTTACTAATTAGGTTTTACTATGTTGTGTTACTAATTAGGTGTTAATATGGTTTGTTACTTATTAGGTGTAACTATGGTTTGTTACTTATTAGGTGTTAATATGGTTTGTTACTAAGCATGCCTATGTGCCTCCTCCTCCCTCCCCATCTGCAGTGTTATCCAAACCAGCGTTGCTACCAATGACGCCAACTCACATTGTAAGTCACGTTGGTGTATGTGGGTGGGGGGGTGGGGGGGGAGTTAGAAGGGCAACAGGTATCATCAACAAGCTGACCTCTCACCCTGCTGCTCAACTACAGGGCATTGTAAGTCACGACAACCAGACTGTATTGATTGATTGTATTTATTGTTCTGAATTTCAATAATATGCTCTGAATGCTTTGCGGTCTGCCATTGATTGATTGTATTTATTATTCTGAATTTCAACCATCAATTGATTGTATTGATTGTTCTGAATGCCTTGTGGTCTGTGAAACTAAATAAACCCATCATAGTAGCCATTCTCCAGTATGTACGGTACATGCAAACGGGAGGGTTCCTTCAATCTCACATCCTGTGGCAGCTTGTACTAATTTTCAATTCCCAATTGATTGCTCTGAACGGCTGAGCGTGTGCAATATGTAGGGAACGGCAGTATGACATCGTATGGTATCATATGATGCTGGCAGTTCGACTGGGCTGAAGTTACCATTTATGTACATAACATATGATGCAATTTGTATGATATCATAAGATATCATACTCGTCTTTGGTCAACATCATATGATATGCCGGTCCTTAGCGATATGGAGGATAGATCTAGGTCTAAGTGATCAAGTGACCATTGTAAGACTATGTGTGAAGTAAAACGAGTACTTTGGTACAAGGAACTTCCATTGACCAAATTGGCCAACGCTTTAGCGCACTTGAAAAAATAAAAACTGCGCTTTGTAGTGCAAAAAGCGCAAACGTTGCTTGCTGCGCCCACAGGGGGTTGCAAAAAACTGCGCAAAACGCGCAGTGGGGCTAAAAAGGCTGCGCGCAAGCTTGCAAAAGCGCGCGCTTGGAAGTACCCTGCTTTAGTACCAGAGTGGATTTTGATTTGGATGTGTTAGATTCTTGGATGGGTGGGGAAGGGGGAGGGGCAAGCACTACCATCAACGAGAAGCTGACCTGTCACTCTGATACTGTACTGATACACCCTGATGTGGGGTGGGCATGCACTATCATCGATGAGAAGATGACCTGTCATTCTGATACTGTACTGATACATCCTGATGTGGGATGGGCAAGCACTACCATCAACGAGAAGCTGACCTGTCACTCTGATACTGTACTGATACATCCTGATGTGGGATGGGCAAGCACTACCATCAACGAGAAGCTGACCTGTCACTCTGATACTGTACTGACACACCCTGATGTGGGGTCTGGGGTGGGGTCAAGTGGGGTTGGGGGGGGTGCAAGTGGGGGTGGGTGGGGGGGTGCAAGTGGGTTCAAGTGGTGGTGGGGGGGGGGGGGGGGGGGGGGGGGGGGGGTCAGTGGGTTCAAGTGGGGTGTGTTTGTGTGTGTGCAGAGGGGGGGGGGGGGGGGGGGGGGGGGGGGGTAACACACTGTCAACAAGAAGCTGACCTGTCACTCTGCTACTGAACTACAGGGCTCCAAGGCATCACTCTGATTGCTGTCTACATCCTCATGTGAGTTAACTGTCTTGTGTGCTCTGTCTGCGGCAAGCCATTCCAAATATACAAATAAATGTTGTGCCTGATAAAAGAGCTGCAAGGCATCACTCTGATTGCTGTCTACATCCTCATGTGAGTTAACTGTCTTGTGCTCTGTCTAAGGCAGGCCATTCCAAATATATAAATAAATGCTACGCCTGATATAGAGCTGCAAGGCATCACTCTGATTACTGTCTACATCCTCATGTGAGCCAACCTTCTTCATGGCTTTTCTTTCCAGCTACGATCAGCAGCTTCTAGGCAGCTCCCTGAGCCAGCCACTGAGCCAAGCCCCAAGATGTCAACAGTACTGGAAAGGGTTCAAGACACATGAGTCTATCCTGATTCTGATATGAGCCACTTACCCATCCCATCCCCATCCCCTTTTTTCTCACTCCCCATCCCCTATTTTCTCACTCCCCATCCCCTTTTTTCTCACTCCCCATCCCCTCTTTTCTCACTCCCCATCCCCTCTTTTCTAACTCCCCATCCCCTCTTTTCTCACTCCCCATCCCACACCCCTTGACCTACACCTCGCAACAACCCCCATCCCCTGCCCCGCTAGGTGAATGTGACTGCTGTAGTGTGCAAACTAGTGCTTGAGTTCATCCATCCACCTCCTACCCGTCTGTCCCCTCGTCCACCCACCCATCCATGCATCCATCCTTCCATCCATGCATCCACCCATCCTTCCATCCATCCATGCATCCACCCATCCTTCCATCCATCCATGCAACCACCCATCCTTCCATCCATCCATGCAACCACCCATCCTTCCATCCATCCATGCATCCACCCATCCTTCCATCCATCCATGCATCCAGCCATCCTTCCATCCATCCATGCATCCACCCATCCTTCCATCCATCCATGCATCTCAAAACCACACCCGATCCTGATTCTGTCCCTTTGACCCACCTCCATCCTCCTGCCTTCACCCCCTGCAGTGCTCTCGCCTTTTTTATATCCTTCACCCCCTCATCTAATCCTGATTCCGTCCCTCAGCCCCTCACCCGATCCTGATGCTGTCCCCCTGACCCACCCCCATCCCCCTGCCTTCAACCCCTGCAGTGCTATGACCTACTTCTTCAGGGTGTGAGTAAGCGAATGCGTGTTTCAGTCCAGAGGTATCCAAATAGGTTCACGGGACTTGCCCAACCTGAAAAACAGGAAAGGCGGGGTGTTTTGAAAAACAAGCACTCCCCATCTCCACCACAAGTGCACCCAACCTAGACCATTGTGCTTACTCTTCAGAGGGGGAGGGGGTTGGGCCAGGAGTAACCCAAAGGAAAGCCCCCCGGTTCTCCTTATTGAACTGACCCCCAACAAAGCGCGAGGGAGTGGTAACATGGGCGCGTCCATTCGAGCTTTAAGATCAAGGTATTCTTGAAGGTGCTACTTGTAGCACAGGTGCTACATTAGGTACCTTGGTTTTTGTGTGCGTGTGTATGTGTGTGTGTTGGTGGTGGGTGGGTGGGTGGGGGGCAACGTTTGAGCCCCTTTGGGTTGCTTTGGGGGGACTTAACAGCTACTTGTAGCACAAGTGCTACATTATGAACCTTGGTGTTTTGGGGTTGCTATGGGAGGGCCACTTGGGGATGCTTTTAGGGGCCAATAGGCTTCTAGTAGCACCCCAATGACTGCTAGGAGCACCATGGTGCTTTGTACAGACACTGGTTCATTTAAAGCAATTCAGGGGATGAACTGGACGAAACGTTTCCGCGAGAACTCGTACTTTGTCGAGAATTTTGGCCTGGAAATCCGAGAATTCTCGACAATTCCAATTTGGCCTGGAATTGTCGACAATTCTCGACAAAGTACGAAACGTTAGTCCAGTTCATCACCTGAATTGCTAAAATTGGAAAACACCCTGTTGAAGGTCAAGAGGGATACTATTTCTTTTCTGGCTACTTGGCTACTGTTTATGTTTGGGCGGTTGGCCGATGCTTGGCATCTAGCTAGGCCAGGGGTGTTACAGCATAGCTTTTTATTTTCACCTACTAGCAGCAGCTTCTATGCATCTCTCCTGGCTTGCTACCCTGCCAAACCTTAAGCAGCAGCTTCTAGACAGCTTCCCTGGTTTGCCACCCTGCAAAACCTAAAGCAGCGGCTTCTAGGCAGCTCCCCTGGCTTGCCACCCTGCTAAACCTACTGCAACGTAGTGCATATGGAAGCTTGCAGAACCATCGGTCCAGCACTGATGAAATCTTGGGTCTTAGCCCTGATGGGGCTTAGCACTGATGAAATCTTGGGGCTTAGCCCTGTGGCTGGCACAGGGAGCTGCTTAGAAGCAGCTGCTCGTAGCCTAAGAGAAAAGCTTGGGGGGGGTGAGAGAGATTATCAAATGAGTGGCCAGGAGACAATGTGCAATTGGGCACGTGGGGTAGGTGCGTGTACAGCAGGGGTTTCTTTAGGGTGCTACAAGTAGCATATTACTAGGGACCGGCATGTAATATGATATTGACCAAGGGCGAGTATAATATCATATGATATCATACAAATTGCATCATGTGATATTGTATATAAATGGCGATTTTGGCTTAGTCAGACTGCCGGCATCATATGGTATCATATGATGACATGATATGAATAAATAAATGAACAGTACGCCTTGTTACGAGGCGCGAGGTTGAGGGGGCCAGCCCGTTTGCTTTCACTGGGGCCAACCACCAATAGGGGACATGATATCATATGATATCATAATGCCGTTCCCTACGTATAACAAGTTGCAGATAGTGCCACAAGTGTTAAATTATGTGTCAAGGTTTTAGGGTCTTTTGAGGGTGCTGTATTAGACGAGGTGGGGCGCGTCTGGTAGACAAACGGTTTACATACAGGAAGTGTGGGACTGCGAGACCGTCTGAGCAGGGCACGTAAGTATGTAAATAGTTGAATTGGTGGTTGGCCCCATTGAAAGCAAACGGGCTTGCCCCCTCAACATTGTGCCTCGAAATGAGGCGTACCATTTATGTATTCATTTAACAACCGGTACCGGTAGTTGAATCGTTGTCTCCTTGGTTTGATGAATACATAACTAGTACACTGGAAGTGTGGGGCTGTGAGAGGGTACTTCAGGAGGACCCCTGGGTCTGCTGCCTGAGACGCAACCAATTGTATAGCCTGCGTCCTTTGATGCATCAGACTCTTCGTTCTGGTGAACGGACCTTCCCCACGTTGCGTCCTGCGACGCAACAGACCCTTCGACGTTGTGTCTGCGTCCTAGGGCGCAGCGTCCTGAACAACCCTGCAGTGAGCCCGTCTAAGCAGTGCAAGTAAGTATGTAACTGGTTGAAGCTTTGTCTTCTTGGGAACATGAATACATAAATGGTATGCCGTATTACAAGGTGTGAGGTTGAGGGAGCCAGCCCGGTTGCTTGCAGTAGGGCCAACCTTCTTGATTAGATGATGATATACCTAGGGACCGGCATATCATATGATTTTGAGGCGAGTAATCCGAGTATGGAATCATGTTATATCATTAAAAATGCATCATATGATATTTTATATAAATGGTTACTCTGACCGCGTCAGACTGTCGGCATCATATGATATCGTATGATGACATGATGTCATATGATAGCATATTGCCGTTCCCTAGATACCCCCGAATGAAAAAGTCCGTCCGTTAGTCCGTTAGTCAGTCACAAAACAACAGTTGCATGTTTCATGAAAAGCCAACAATAACGTTAACTTGATTTATCTTAAACAAATTGACTTACCGTATTTATACCGGACATAAGAGCAATAGAGCATATATGAGCATCGTAATTCACAAAAAAGCTAGGGTTGGGCCAAATACCGTAGCTATAATAAACGGTTAACAATTTGATTTAAGGGTGCCTTGAGCTAACATTTCAAATTTGAACCATTCCAACATTTGCATATACGAAGGTTTGGGAGTAAAAATGTTCTCAAAAGTCCGAGGCGAAAACATCTAAGCATCAAAATCCGTGAAACCTTCCCCTTGGGCACTTGGGCTATCATTAGCACGGATCCCATATAGTCAACAGTGCTACAACATCCATATATCCAATACAATTCAATTACCGGTACATCAAATGACATCAAATTCGAATTGATAAAAATCAAATCAATTAAATGCATTTAATTCACGTAAATGCAATTCAATTGTATTAAATTAAAATGAACTAAATCGAGTTAAAATAACACAACATTAAATCAAATTAAAAATATAAATCAATTCAATTCATAACTCTGATAATTTCGGGACACGCCTCCAGGCGCCCTTAAATGTACGAGCTGGTGATAAATTTACAATTGTATTGGATTGCTACATGTTTTTTTTAGCCAACTCTGGGCTGCTTACCGTCTTCCAATGCCAAGAAAAAAGGTAAATGGGACAATGTAAAAATGATAACTGTTATTGTGTCAAAACCAGGTTGTACGTGAGCGCGTGACCCAAGCTCAAGTCACTCATGATTCTGAGGTTCAATGGATCGCAGATCACTCAGTGTTCTCACACACAAGTTTGTTTTAGTTGGTCGGGCCCCTAGGGGGGCAGACCTACGCCATACTTAGACGACTCGGTCAAATTGTGCAGCTTCTGCTGATTTCTCAGATTCTTCACATTTCCCAAGAATGCCGGTCAAAACAGCCGGCTGCCAGGGACCCCTACTATTTATCCGTTTTTTCAAAATCATGATTGTTTGGGGTTCAGTTTATCAATGTCTTTTCTTTTTAGCCATTCCTACCTATCACGGTTGGGCAAGTAACTTAAGCCTATTTTTTCTACCCCTGGACGTTCTTCGTATTCTGCGGCAGGTTAGAAAGGGTGAGTGGAAAGTCCTTGGCAATGGAAGTCCAAAGCAACGCGTGGCCTACTCCTAGACTGTAACAAACGTACTGACTCTTATTGCGTGACGACATACATGCATACCTTACATACTCCCTAGACTGTAACATACGTACATACTCTTGATTGCGTGACGACATACGTACATATATACATACCCCTAGACTGTAACATACGAACAGACTCTTGATTGCGTGACGACAACCCAAAGCGCGCATTTTTTGCTAGGGCAGCGCGTGATGTCACACATTTATTTAGGGACCGGCATATCATATTTAGGGCTGAAAAAGGCGAGTATGAACATACAAATTGCATAATACGATATTGTATATAAATTGTAACTTCAGACTAGCCAGACTGCCGGCATCATATCAATAGGGCTGTCAATATCGATATTTTCAATTAGCATAGTGTATATAAAAACTAGCATAGCAGCACCAGTGTAAAGCACAATGTATATAAAACTAGCATTGCAGCACCAGTGTGAAGCATAATATACAGAAAAAACTAGCATAGCAGCACCAGTGTGAAGCATAATATACAAACAAACTAGCATTGCAGCACCAGTGTGAAGCATAACATATAGAACAACTAGCATAGCAGCACTAGTGTAAAGCATGTATACAGAAAAACTAGCATAGCAGCACCAGTGTGAAGCATATACACAGAAAAACTAGCATAGCAGCACCAGCGTGAAGCATAATATAGGCGAAACTAGCATAGCAGCACCATTGTGAAGAATAATACATACAAAATTAGCATAGCACATACAGACAAACTAGCATTTCAGCACTAGTGTGAAGCATACTATATAGACAAAACTAGCCTAACAGCACCAATGGAGCATAATATACAGAAAACTAGTATAGCAGCACCAGAGTGAAGAATAATATATACAAAATTAGCATAGCAGCACCAGTGTGAAGCATAATATGCAAGAAAACTAGCATTGCAGCACCAGTGTGAAGCATCATATATAGAAACACTAGCATAGCAGCACCAGTGCGAGGCATAATGTATACAAATAACTAGCATAGCAGCTGTATCACAACACAACTAGCGCCGCAGCCGAGGACTAGAACAGGCTGAACGCCAGCACCAGGTGAGAAGCATAATGTATGCAAATAACTAGCATAGCAGCAGTATCACAACACAACTAGCGTCGCAGCCGAGGACTAGAACAGGCTGAACGCCAGCACCAGGTGCGAAGCATAATGTATGCAAATAACTAGCATAGCAGCTGTATCACAACACCACTAGCGCCGCAGCCGAGGACTAGAGCAGGCTGAACAGCAGCACCTAGATTGGAAAGTCAACCTGCCGAACTTGCTTGCCTACTATTTGATTGGGCAGCAGGGTACTACAAAACGTCTTATGTGACAGCACGAAAGCTTGTGGAGCCCATCCACACGAATCAAGCAAAAAGAAAGAAACCTGCTAAGCCTGGAGAGTGGAGACTCAAAGTTACGTGCCAGGCACTGCCAGCACTTGAATTGAAGACCCCCATCTACTTCTCACGTAACCCAAAATTGCAAAATGTGGTACCCTGTTGGGCTGATGGAACATCAGCTGTACTGACAAGGCAGCGGGTGTGTTTTGTTTTCAGACTAGCCTAGCTACCGTAGTACTCCCCACTTGCTAGGAGATCTTGGCTACAAGTTTGTTTAGGGCGCTGCGTCCTCCGTCGCGTTGTCCTAGAGTCCGTTGCGCCGCAGGACGCAACGTGGGGAGGGTCCGTTGACCAGAAGGAAGGGTCCATTGCGTTGCAGGACGCAGGCTAAATGCTTGGTTGCGTCTCAGGCAGCAGATAGAGCTGGAGGTCCTCCTGAAGTACCCTGCTTGGCTAGTGTAGTAGTCCTGTTGGAAATAGTAGTCATGTTTGAAGTACGTCTGGCTGCCCTGTAGTAGCCCAGCTTGTTGACCAAAGTCTCCCTACATTCATGAAGGTGTGGATTTAGACTTGGCTAGAATCCCCACGAGTGCGCTTTAATGTTCACGGTCGCTGCCAACCGCCATGGCAGCTGTGTCCAGGTAAATTATTACGCCTTAATACCACGTCCCACCACTCCAACAGGCGTTATCATCACTATGGATTTAGTGGTCGGCCCCAGTGCAAGCAAACAGGCTGTTCACCTCAACCTCACGCCTCGTAATAAGGCGTACTATTTAATTATTGAAGGTTTTTGGACGACGATAGTAGTATAATTGTAACATTAAATTACCACCGCAGCACAAACTTGGGGGCCCCGCCGATAAAGCGATTGTTTGGGGTTTAGTTCATCATTGCTTTTTCGTTCTAAGCCCCTCCTGCCACGGATGGGCAATTCCTTTTGGCCTATTTGGCCTGCCCCTGGACTGTAACGGGTACAACATACATTCATTCATAAAGGTGCGGAAGAGTGAGAAAGTACTAGACTGAGTGAAGGCTGGTGCATCACTTAGTAGTTGTGATTGGCCGTGGGCGGTATCTCCCGCCTAAGGGTGCCTACTCCCTGGTTCTGGGTAGGAAAGGCTCCTCCACATCACATATAATCCCTCCAGTCTAGGACTACGGGGCTGGTGCTGACTGGACGCATCACTGCTATGGAGTGAGATTATGGGGCTAGAGGGTAAGGGGTGGGGTGGGGTGGGGTGGGGGGCTGTTGCTGACTGGACTCCACATCACATCTGATCCTTACAGTCTAGGACTAGTGCATGGAGACCCACCCTTTGAGGGAAAACCCTTTTTGCCCCCTCAGCAGGCCAGCTCACGCCCTTTAAAAACAATAGTTGCGCCCTTCAAAATCCCCTCATTGTAAGTCAGGCTATCAAGGAGAAGATGGATTGATGGAATGGTCACATATGTGTCGGGAGACCCACCTCCTGGGGTGAAAGTCCTTTCACAACATAAAAAAGAAAGAAAAAAGGGAATTATAACTGTAGCACGAAATTATCACTGTGGTACGGTGACCAACGACTTCATCAGCATCAGCATTTCACTGAGCAGATCATTATTCTACCCACGCATATGGCGTTCTTTGTGTAGGACTATTTTAGCCGAATAAAAATAATAGCCCATGGCATTTTCAAACAACCCTCAGCCTGTACAGGAGGCTAACACCATCAAGGCCCTTTGCGCACACAGGAACAAGCAGGGTTGTGCGTGTGTGTGTATGTGTGTGTGTGTGTGTGTGTGTGTGTGTGTGTGTACCCTCAGCCTGTACAGGAGGCTAACAGTGATTATTTTTTCAAATCTGAAAGTGGCCTTTTCCTAGCTTTATGGTTGTCGGCCTCCTCCAGGGACAGCGTTTTAGTGCCTTCTATAGCTTTTTAAAGCTTGTTGTAGCTTTATAGGGGCACAAAAAAACTTTTTTTTCACTTTTTTATAGCAATACTTTTTGCTAAAACGGGATCAAAACTAGCGATCGCTACATATAGCGGAAAAAGAAATCCCTGGAGGCTAACACCATCAATTACCATCCCAGAGACCCCAGCTCATCCCCAAACGCTCATGCACAGTCCATGCCCACGCACATCCCCCCCCCCCCCACCACCACCACCACCACCACCACACACGCACACACAAAAACACCCACCACCATCACCCACCCACACACTTCCTGCCCTCTAGCTCTCCTCTAGCCCCCCTTGCACTTGGTTACATATCGCACACCAGAAATTGGGCTACTCGCCGTCTTTGGCAGTAAAATAAATGACCAAGATCTCCTTAAACTACACCGGCACCAGCTCCCCCCCCCCCCCCCCCCCCCCCCCCCCCCCCCCCCCCCCCCCCCCCCCCCCCCCCTTAGGATTTTGTTTCAAAATCTGGTAGTTGTTTTTAGCTTTATCGTTCTTGGCCACCTCCAAGGACAGCGTTTAATAACTGTCTAACTGCTTTTTAGGTCCATTTAGGGCAAACCAAAAACCTCTAGACCCATATCCCCCCCCTTCCCCCCCCCCCCCTCTAGACCCCTCACGCCCCATAATCTCACTCCATAGCAGTGATGCGTCCAGTCAGCAGATCCATGGTGAACTTTGAGCTAATCCTGAAGTCTACAGCCTTTCTTCTCGGGCCATGCTGCTCCCCCTCGAGTCTCCAATCAACCCGGGCTGTTGACTTGCCGAGCATTTGCACTCGCTTGACGCTCTGCACAGGGTCAGCAGGAGTGAATTTATTTTTGAAGTTGTGAAAGGATTTTCACCCCAGGACGTGGGTCTCCCGACACAAACCAGCGGAACCGAGGATTCAGTTCGAATGGCGTTCATACTTAAACTCCTGCCAGACCTACAAAAGAGAAGGCGCACTTAGTTTGTTGAGCATTTGCACTCGCTTGATGCTCTGCACAGGGTCGGCAGGAGTTGAAGTATGTGAGAAACAATGTGGGTTGACTCGACTTATGGGTTGTTATGGTAACCAATGTCTCTGCGCAAGGTCGGCAGGAGTGAAGGTTCTCTTTTTTAGTTGTCACTGGTTGTCAAAGGATTTTCACCCCAGGAGGTGGTGGGTCTCCAACGCAAACCAGCGACACTGGAATTGCTACTCCTACAAAAGAGTAGGCACAATTAGCTTGTTGAGCATTTGCACACGCTTGATGCTCTGCGCAGGGTCAGCAGGAAAGAAAGATTGCACACGCTTGATGCTCAGCACAGGGTCGGCAGGAAAGAAAGAGTGCACACGCTTGATGCTCAGCACAGGGTCGGCAGGAAAGAAAGAGTGCACACGCTTGATGCTCTGCACAGGGACGGCAGAAAAGAAAGAGTGCACTCGCTTGATGCTCTGCACAGGGTCAGCAGGAAAGAAAGAGTGCACACGCTTGATGCTCTGCACAAGGTCGGCAGGAAAGAAAGATTGCACACGCTTGATGCTCAGCACAGGGTCGGCAGGAAAGAAAGAGTGCACACGCTTGATGCTCAGCACAGGGTCGGCAGGAAAGAAAGAGTGCACACGCTTGATGCTCTGCACAGGGACGGCAGGAAAGAAAGAGTGCACACGCTTGATGCTCTGCACAGGGACGGCAGGAAAGAAAGAGTGCACACGCTTGATGCTCTGCACAAGGTCCGCAGGAAAGAAAGAGTGCACACGCTTGATGCTCTGCACAAGGTCGGCAGGAAAGAAAGAGTGCACACGCTTGATGCTCTGCACAAGGTCGGCAGGAAAGAAAGAGTGCACACGCTTGATGCTCTGCACAGGGACGGCAGGAAAGAAAGAGAGCACACGCTTGATGCTCTGCACAGGGTCGGCAGGAAAGAAAGATTACAAGTGGCACTTGCCCTGGCAGTGGATACACCCCCGCCCTCGGGGCGGACTCGAGAAAACACCCCCGCTGTCTTCCGGCAGTGGGGCTCGAACTCCTGGTACCGTAATGCTCTGCCGTGATGCTCTGTGCAGGGTTGGCAGGAGTTGACGCATGTGAGAGACAATTGGGGTACTTATGGGTTGTTATGGTAACCAAATGAATGGGCTGTGGGCAGGGTTGGCAGGAGTGAAGTTTTTGTTTTTTAGTTATGAAAGGATTTTCACCCCAGAAGGTGTGTCTCCCGACACAAACCAGTGACACCAAGGATTCAGTTTGAATGGCGTTGCCACTCCCACAAAATAGTAGGCGCTGCTAGTTTGTTGAGCATTTGCACTCGCTTGATGCTCTGCGCAAGATCGGCAGGAGTTGAAATATGTGAGAGACAATTTGGGCACGTATGCGTAGGGACCGGCAAATCATATGATGTTGACCAAAGGCGAGTATGATATCATATGATATCATACAAATTGCATCATATGATATTGTCTATACATGGTGACTTATACATGGCCTAGACAGACTGCCGACATCATATGATATTGTATGATATCATATGATGGCATGATATCATATTATATCATGTTGCCGTTCCCTACTTATGTGTTGTCGGGCAACCAAATGATCGGGCTGTGGGCAGCACTGTTTTTCTTTCCAGCTACGAGCAGCAGCTTCTAGGCAGCTCCCCTGGCTGGCTAATATGCCCAACCTAAAGCAAGCCAGTGCACCTTGAAGCTGAAGTAATCAGCTTTCTAGCGCTGCTGAATTTATGAGGCTTAGCCCAGTGGCTGGCTCAGGGAGCTGCCTAGAAGCTGCTGCTAGTAGCCAAAAAGAATAACAGGGTGGGCGGGGAGGGCTTTATTTCGGGCTTTATTTCGTTGGGCTATTTCGTTGGGCTATTTTGTTGTCTGTCTGCTGTGAACTTGTGAGCATGTGCCAAAGGCATGAGGGCAAATATGAAATATTGAAACCCAGTCTTGTCCAAACTTGGAACTGGCATGGTCACAGTAGTTTGTGTGTGTGTGTGTGTGTGTGTGTGTGTGTGTGTGTGTTGGGGGGGGGGGGGGGGGGGGGGGGGGGGGGTAGGGGGGGCGTGTGTGTGTGTGTCTGTGCGTGTGTCTGTGTGGGGGAGGTAAGCTCATGAAGCAGGCAAGATTCTCTCTAGTAGTGTCTAATGCCAATAGCCCATGCATACATACCATACCAGTACATACAAACACACTTATAGCGTTAGCATGTCATTCTCCCCGCCCCCCAAACAAACTATTCCATTCTCCCCGCCCCCCAAATAAACTATTCCATTATCCCCGTCCCTCAAAACAAACTATTCCATTCTCCCCACCCCCCAGAACAAACTATTCCATTCTCCCCGCCCCCCAAAACAAACTATTCCATTCTCCCCGCCCCCCAAAACAAACTATTCCATTCTCCCCGCCCCCCAAAACAAACTATTCCATTCTCCCCGCCCCCCAAAACAAACTATTCCATTCTCCCCGCCCCCCAAAATAAACTATTCCATTCTCCCCGCCCCTCAAAACAAACTATTCCATTCTCCCCGCCCCTCAAAATAAACTATTCCATTCTCCCCGCCCCCCAGACAAACTATTCCACGTACCACTTTCGGCTTTTTGACCGAGATCCTCGTCCACTGTTTATATGAATTGCCAGCACCAGTTACTGGTTTTGGCTGTTTGAGACTGTCTATGTTGTCCAGCGGTGAAATGAATCGGATCTGCTCAATATCCCTTACCAAGGCCCTTCGCGCACACAGGGACAAGCAGGGTGGTGTGTTTGTGTGTGTGTATGTAATATGATGTCCAGCTGTGAAATGAATCGGAGAAGCTCAATATCCCTCACTAAGGCCCTTCGCGCACACAGGGACAAGACGGGTGGTGTGTGTGCGTGTGTGTTAGTGTGTGTATGTGTGTGTGTGTGTGTGTGTGTGTGTGTGTGTGTGTGTGTGTGTGTATGTATGTCTGTATGTGTGTATGTATGTAATATGTTGTCCAGCAGAAAATTGAATTGGGGCAGCTCGATGTCCCATACCAAGGCCCTTTGCGCACACAGGAACAAGCAGGGTGGTGAGTGTGTGTGCGTGTCTGTGAGTGTGTATGTGTGTGTACGTGTGTGTGTATGTAATATGTTGTTCAGCGGTGAAAATGAATCGGAGCAGCTCAATATCCCTCACTAAGGCCCTTCAAGCACACATGGACAAGCATGGTGGTGTGTGTGTGTGTGTGTGTCTGCGTGTGCGTGTGTGTGTATGTGTGTGCGCGTGTGTGTGCGAGTTTGTGCATGCGTGTGTGCGTGCGTGCATGTGTGCGTGTGTGTGCGCGTGTGTGTGTGTATGTGTGTGTTTTTGTGTGTGTTTTTGTGTGTGTGTGTGTGTGTGTGTGTGAGTGTGTGTATGTATGTATGTGTGTAGATGTGTATGTATGTATTTATGTATGTATGTATGTATGTATGTATGTATGTATGTATGTATGTATGTATGTATGTATGTATGTATGTATGTAATAGTCCAAGGGGGGGGGGAGGGGGGGGGCAAATATGATCAAGGGACTTGCCCAACTGTGACAGGAAGGACTAAAAAGAAAAAGAATTAATGAACTCCCAACCAATCGTTTTACTGACGTTGGCCCTGAGTTCGTGCTACAGCGAAGCACGCAAACGGGCTGCCCCCCTCAACCTCACGCCTCGTAATAAGACGTACTAAGTATTTAATGAATGTGCTGTTCATGCGACAGGTACCCAATTAAATTAAAATCCCAGATGAGATGATGATTTAATTATATTGTATAATTAAATTATCACTGCAGCACGAACTCAGGGCCCCTGTCGGTAAAACGATTGTTTGGGGTTCATTTCCCAAACATTTTTTGGGGTGGTTGGGAGTTTAGTTTGTTTGTCCTCGACACACCCCTGATGTAATGGGGTTTCTTGCTTTGTGGGTGCTTTTTCTTTTTGTTTAAAGCACAGAGTCTCATACACCCTCGCGGTGTTAAGTAGACTTTAACATGCAATGTAATGTAATGTAATTTCATCAGCTCTTTTTATTTACAAGCCCTTCCTATTCACGGTTAGGCAAGTACCTTATTTTTAAGCCCTTCCTATTAATTAATTTTTCAATTTTTAATAATTAAATTATTTATTTATTTAATTTTTAAGCCCTTAATATTCACGGTCAGGCAAGTACCTTATTTTTAAGCCCTTCCTATTAATTAATTTATTATTATTTTATTAATTTAATTATCAATTTAATTATTAATTTTATTAATTAATGTTATTAATGTTTTAAGCCCCTCCTATTAACGGTTGGGAAAGTACCTTAAGCCTATTTGGCCTATCCCTGGACTGTAACATACACATACATACATACATTGGAGCAATGTTGTAGAGTGGGCTTGTCTTGGGTCAAAATGACCTGTAGATGGCAACGCAATTTCGCAATACATAAATATCACCCCACATCATCGATACTTTACAAGTTTAGGCAAATTAGCTTAGCAGACACAACGAACATGAGCATTGTTTTGTCCAATTGGTTCCCCTTAAATGACATACTGTGCCCTTGACCAGTTTTTCTGTCAAATAATTTGTAACAAGTATATTAAACTTTTTTTAAACTTTTTTTAAGCTTTTTAAACTTTAAACTTTTTGTCAAATAATTTGTAACAAGTATATTAAACTTTTTTTGGCGCCCCTGTTGTAAATGGGAAATAAATATACAACTATCTAAAAACCTTACTCTTACCTTTAAAAGTCAACATATGCGACAGAACCATGAGGTACTCTTTAGTAGCAGTGGCAACGCCATTCAAACTGAATCCTCGGTGCCGCTGGTTTTTGAAGGGAGACCCACCTCCTAGGGTGAAATACCTTTCACAATTGAAATTGAAATTGAAATTGTTACATCCGAGTAATGTGCCACTCTCAGGACGTGAAGTTAAGGACACCATTACCTTTCACAACTTTTTTACACATATTAAATGTTAAATTCTCACTATATTAAGTATAGCGGGTCTGGACATCCAATTGCGTAAATTCATACTCGTCCCCATATCCCATTATATCGCCCTCAGCCCCTCACTTGGGTTTTTATTTGAATTTTTGTATTTTTGAATTTCGCCCTCAGCCCCTCACTTGGGTTTTTATTTGAATTTTTGTAACCATTGGCAGGGGGGGGGGGCAACTTCGAACCAAAAATACACTATCCCTCAACTTTGTAGATTTCATAGAGAGGATGAAGAATCAGGTTTTATTTCTTGATTTGGTCCAGTAGAAAAAAAGTGTTGGTCCTCCAAAGTTTGGGGCCGCGGGGGGGGGAGGGGGGGGGGGGGGGAGGAGAAAATCTGACATTTTCAAAAAAATTGGTACTTTTCAGGCACTTTTTTCCAGCCCTCAGAATGACATGGGAGTGGAACTAGGGAGTTCCTGTCCTAAATACCAGTCCATATATGCTATTGGGGAAGAGATCCACCACACATTATACCCAGGGCAGAGGGGGGGAGGAGGTGGGTGGGTGGGTGGGTGGGTGTGGGGGGGGGGGTGTGGGGGGGGGTCCACCACATGCAGTCTGTGCACCCAGGCCAGCAACTCAGCGAGGACGACATCAATCAATTATCTTTGAAGGTGGCTGAGTTTGAGGGGGTGGTTGCCAAGGAGGTCAATGTCAGAGGGCGTGAGCAGTGTGTGCAAAGGGAGCGAGCTCAAGTGCGGCTTGAGGCATCCCTAGTAGACGCGCCGGCATTGTTCTGGAGAATGGTGGTCGATGACGTCACCAACTAAGACCACATGTTGTAAAGGACGACATTGTGCCCTTCAGCCAAACATACATTAGCGATTATTGAAGACATTCTTGTTTAATGCCCGATTGAAGCTTGGATTGAAGACCTGGTTCTTGAATACCTGATTATTGGGTATTGAAGGTGGGCACATTAGGGGCCAAGTGGCCCTGTCCCCCAAGCCCAACCAAACAATGTAACATTGATAATGATGATTTTCTATACTTCAAACATCCCCAATGGACTCGAGACCAACCTCAATGAATAGGCCTTTAAACACCCTGTAATATGAGCATAATTAGACACCATAACACTAAGTGATGGCTGAAATACTAGCTGTACAGTGGGTTCCGGAGCCGGGGGGGGGGGGGGGTCTGCTGAAGGGTGCCTCAGCACTTTTTTGGGATGGTGTATTTCACTTTTTTTTGCCCCCCCCTTGACCATTGGATTAAATAAAAAATGGGAACTGTTGAAATAATATGAAATAATACGAAATAATGTAAATATAGATGCTTTATTTGTAAATGCTGCATATTTTGCAAATATGTTCACAGCCCAAAGCGTAATTATAGGGTGCAGTAGGATTACACATCCATTCATCCGTGCTCTTGACAAGCCCATATGCAATAAAATGACGTGTCACATCGTGTGACTCACCTGACTGTCTGCTCCACTGCAGGAGAGCTGGTGCACTCGAAGTCTTCCCAGTAAGATACTAAGATCTGTCCAGGTTCTCGATAACCCTCGCACTGACGGTTTTCTGTCCGTCGTCCGCAGACGCTTACAGAGGCAGCAGGTTACGGACACGACGGGAGCGGCCGGCTTCCGTACCGAACGACCTTGCAGCGGCGGCTCCTGGGCTGTGTGCATTCACGAAAGGAACTCTGAAGGAGGCAATTCGTAGAAACATGCGCATCTTTATGTGGCGTCTGTCGTATGTAAAGAAATAGTTACAAAGAGGGAACTTGAAAACCAGAGGACAGAGTGGTATCGGCGAGCTGGCCGATAGAGCAGTGGAGTCGTGGGCCGCCTAGATACCTTAGACTGGAACTTTAAAGTGGTACTTGGCGTCTGTCGTTTGGAAACGCTGTGTGGCTGGCCAGTAAGGAGAGAGTTAAAACTTGGGGACTCGTAAAAATAGTTTAACGGGGCAACTGACAGTGTGGCGTGTTAAAACATACTGTCATTTGTATCAATACATTTGCAGAAAAGAGAATGGCCGAATAATACCGGTATATAGACTCGATTTAGCAACTACTTGTTGTTACACGTAACAGCAGTAAATATGACGAAAGGAGGCTGCCTCGAATGTAACTAACGCAACTTTGTTACAGCTCAGCAACTGAGGCGAAAATCCTTCATAAAAAAAAACTGTCAGCATCAGATCTCCGCTATCAATGTCTGAATTGACGTCCAAGGACTGTCTTTAATTGCAGTCCCTAGGCTTATCGCATCCAACTCCAATTTCCATCCAAGGTTAGCATGCCAACTCACTAAACACTCCTACTCGCCAATTTCTAGATTCTCCTAAAATCCTCGCCGACCCCAAGTGGGCCTTCTCTTTTTTAGGAGTGGCATCGCCATTCGAACAGAATCCTCGGTGTCGCTGGTTTGTGTCGGCAGACCCACCTCGCTCCTGGGGTGAAATTCCTTTCACAACCAGGCTACAACTACACGAAAACTGCTTCAATCCCTCCCTTCTTTCTCGATGAGTGGCGCCAGCTCCACCCTTCCGCCCGGGTCGTGGTTGTTACCGGGGCACGACATGGGGGAGGAGGCCAGCACGTCGACCAGGGAGCGTCTAGTACTATGCGAAGTATGCGGGCGTAGGGAGGAAGCTGGCAAGACGAAGATTAAATTATGCCAGCGCTGCAAATGTGGCTCCTACTGCGGCAAGGAGTGCCAGACTGAAGATTGGCCAACTCACAAAATCAAGTGAGCTTTCCCCCACCATGCCATGCAATGCCTCGTATGTATATATGTATACCGTACATATTGCGTGAGCATTTATCTCGTAGCCACGCACCTTGAACACCTCTTTCGTGTACAAGGATTTGTCGCCCGATCTTCTACAGCAGGTCGCCTAGAATCCTCGGTTGGTTTTGCTTGCATTTGCACGTGCATTGGCATTTGCATGGTGCTTCGGCATCAACCCTAGGACGCGTTGGGCATTATCTTTGGGGGCATCGTCTGTTGGTGAACCGGTACCCTACGCTTGCAGACAACACAGCCAGGCCGCATTAAAACGAGCACCTTGGGCGCTTACCTGCTTTGTGCATTATGTTGCACTACCTGATCTTCTTTGCAACTTAAATGTTTATATGTATGTTGTTACAGTCCAGGGGTAGGACAGCTAGTATTAAGGGGCTTGCCCAACCGTGACTGGGGGGGCCAAAACAAAAAAACACTGATGAAATGAACCCCAAACAATCGTTTTACGAAAGGGGGACCTGAGTTCGGACTACAGTGGTAATTTAATTATACGATTATAATTTAAGCACTTTCCCAAACGGTATGATGATTTAATTCTGCGATTCTTATTGCATTTCTATAAATTGTATAAGATATTTGCATCCTTCAAAAAATCAGGAATCATGATCAGCCACGTGCAGTCATACTTGAGTCTTTATCAACCAACTCAGTTTCAGAGTTTAGTTTATCAAAAAGCGAATTTCCATCCTCAAAATATAAAGGAAATCATAACATGAAATGCATTTAATCTTCTACCACTCCTGTACCGTCAACCACCATATCACAGCATCTGCAAATTCTACTCAAACGAGAGGTACCCCAACCAGATTCAAAATTCAAATCGTGAGCTCAAAGATGTAGTCGTGCTATTCATTTAATAGCCTCCTTATTATGTAATCAGTCAGTTTACGTGGAACTACAATTGCTATCATCTGACATCATCCAATCTAGGTCCTGCTCTAGGGGGTTTAATACCTACGCCACCAAAACGGTGGTTGGGAGTTTGGCTTGTTTGTCCTCGACACCCCCCTGATGTAATGGGATTTTTTGCTTTGTGGGTGCTTTTTGTTTTTGTTTAAAGCACAAAGTCTCATAATACACCCTCGCGGTGTCAAGTAGACTTGTAATGTAATGTAATGTAATGCAATGCAATGCAACGCAACGCAACGTGTGAATTTCCGGAGTATGTGCAGAGCACAGAGACGAGGGGAAGACAGTAAGGATAAGATCTTTACAGTTAGATAAGCATTCGATCAATGCGCTTGGAGGAAGTACTGAGATGGCGCGGCACCTCAGGGTACCGGCATCAGAGTCCGTGCCATAGCTGGCAACGACATCGCAGTACAGTGCAGCAGGGAGGTAGACCTGTGCACTCTAAGTCACTCTAGGTGAGCCGGTGAAACCCGGTGAATAACATCCACCCTGAATTCCTGGTATTCTTCATTCTGAAGAATTCCAGGAATTAGAGGAGTTAAAAAACTAGAGTGACAATTAAAACTATTATGGAGGTACAATGCATTTGTAACTCATCAGGCTTGTCAAGGAGTTAATGATAAAATGATACCGGCTGTGACAAGGCAGGCTGGCTCAGCAAAGGTGGTTATCATGTATAAAGAACTCTCAATCACTGATCTAGGCTGGCAGCTTGAAGGGCTGCCATGGAGGTACAGACTTAAGCTGGATAGAAGAGAGCAGCCAGTCATGGTGCAATCAATCAATATCAAGGAAAGGTCTGCGGGATCAGGCTCGGGCCTGTCAGGAGGGTGCTGGGGTGAACTCCTAGGAGCTGCAAGGAGGCTGCAAGGCATACTACTAGGGGCTGCGAGGTAGCTAGGGGCTGGACTAGTCCCCCCATAATTTGGGTTGTAGCTGGATTGCTTGTAACCTAAATTAAAACGCAGACATCTGGTACAGACTAGGATAATTCTAAATTATAAATTTGACTGCCTGTGAAGGTACATGGGGCAGTACAGGTGGCGTACAATCTAATAAATTCTAGAGTGTTCAGGTCTAATACAACAGATAGGGAGCAATGTTTTAACTACTAGGTGCCTGGCGTGTTGGGGAAGCTGTCAAGGGCAAGCTGATGGCGGACTTGAGCTAGGAATGCTGCAGGGTAACTACAAGGTGTCAGCAGCTTGGGGCTGCGAGGTAGCTAGGGTCGCTGCAAGGGCACTAGGAGCGGATAAGAAAATGCAAGGGCGGTAGGGACTGCTGGTGCTGTTGGGGCCTGCTGGGTCATTGCAGATCAACGTAAGCATAGCTGTGAATGCTGCAGGGAATACAACTGATGATGTCTGTGCTAGGCTCCCCCATAATTTGGGAGTGAAGGCTAAGTACCGAAGTGCTAAATTAGAATCGGGCAGGCATCATGTTGACAGCATGAAAACATCGAAGGGGTAGAAGCTTGAACAGCACGTGGCTAAGTACATGTGGCAGTACGGGGCAGATCAAGAATTAATTCCAAGAGTGTTCATTACTAATTATTTAACAGATGGTGGGGATTATCAAATCGCACTATGTAACTATGCCATGAGGTTGACTATGCACTGGAAGGTACATGAAATCTGCAGGTCGCTAGTGCTGTACAGCACTGCAGTTTGGTGCATGTAGATCATCACACGAGGGTATCGCTCATGCAACAGATCTGTTGCACAGCATTGCAGTTCAGTGAACAGAAATTCAGTACAGCAGTGCATTACACATGGGTTGTACGTTAGTACCGTACAGCACTTCAATCTGTGCAGTACAGTACATCTGGCTGTACATCAGTGCATCAGGATTATGTTACACGCAGATGAAAGTCAGCTCACGAGGGTATTGCTCATGCTTATATATGCATGCAAGAATAGGTCACATCACATGATGCATTGCAGTTTAGTGCAGCAGTACTTCTGTACATCAGCACATGGGCAGTACATTAGTGCATTACAGCGCTGCATTTTATTGCATGTAAGTCAGAACACGGGGAGTAAATAATCCTCTTACAGCTAATGTTCCCCCTTTTCCCTCTCATCTACTAATCAGTTATCCGATGCCTAGAGAAAGGCGCAATGCTTTGTTGTTCCTTCGGCTGGTGGGCAGGGAGAACAGGGGGTTCCTTGATGTGTATGGATGAGTGTGGATGAGTTTGATTATGCAAAGGTCAGAGGTGGTGGCATGAGCCTGGTGCTTGTCGCATTCAGGGGGAAGAGGTGGGACACGTGGTTGGGTAGGTATGTTGGTGAAAGTGTGATCCCAATCAGTTGAGATTGATGGGGTCATCTTGTCACTATTGTAGATGACGGGAATGCAGGCCGTGGTTGACATGGTGTCTTGCTGGGTGGAGCAGGATGAGGTACCAGTGGTGGATGGTTCTGTCGTGGAGGTGCGTGGATGTGGGGTTTGTGATCAGATCCCCCTCATGCAATTCATCAGAGTTGACACAAGGGCTAGGTGCTGAAGAGGAGGCATGAGTGGCAGTCTGTGAGATGTTATTGTTCTCATATTCGAGGATCAGTGATGCAACTGTCATAGGGATATCAACAGCAACATCAAGCACGGGTGTGTATGAGGGAGTGTGTTCCGACAGAGGGAGGACATGTGTGACAGAAGTGTAGTCATCATGGGTTACATCAGGTACACTTGTATGAGGGATGACAGGATTGTCAGACAGTTCCCCCCCATGCAAGTGTTCAATGTCAACGACAGTGGATCTGGGGCTGTTGTCCCCAATTGCTGCATTTGCAGACATCAGAGGGACGGCTACGACAGCGGGCACAGGCGTGCAAGCAAGGGCAACCGTCGGGACAGATCGATGATGTTCGACCATGACAGGGTTGATCTTTCCAAAGTGCAATCTGAGGTCTCGCAGTAATTTTGCCGCGACGTCTGTGTGCGTGGCAAACATGCAAACAAGGGGAGTGGACAATGAGTTGACTATATACCTAAATGCTATGCCGTTTGCATAGCTACAAATTCTAGTGTCGGGATAATCCTCTCTGTCGGGGTATCGCTCATCATAAGCATCATCATCATCATCATCATAATCACCGAAAGGTGATGGCTCACCGTCCGGCTGGTAATCAAGCATAGCATCTGCCTTGATGAACTTGCTATAAGGGGCATTTTCGATGTCATGGCAGATAGCTGAGTACCACTCACCAAAATCCTTGTCTGGTTCATAGACGTTCCAATGGACAGGCTCAATCTCTCTCAATCTCAAACGTTCAGGATAGGGATGCATTGGGGAGGTGATGAACTTATGTTCCATCTCTCAAGAATCGTGTGAGGTGGAGAGTCCAGTGAGATGGCCACCTTGGCGATTAGGATGTGCCCCCCATCAGGCGATTGCCGGATAGGATCCGTCAAGTGTGGCCACGGAGCAGAATAGCGTCGGGATCGATGACAGAGAGTGTTATTGGAGCGGCAGAAAGGGGGGGGGGGGGGGGGGGGGGGGGGGGGGGTGGGGGGGGCGTTGCGAGTAACAGGGGATGAGGATTCGGGAGGGTTTGAGGCGAAGGGAGGGTAGGAGATTGGAAAAGGTGGTAAAATATTGCGAAACAATTGGGGTGGGAATAAATGGAATCTGGTGGTGGGGGGGGCGAGTTGGAGGTGGAGGCCAACTTGGGAGAAATCTGGAGGGATGATAGGTCAGGAGTTGGCGGAGAGCGGCTGAGGTTGCTTACGCAACGGGACGTGGGAGATGGGAAGGGGGTGGTGGGGGCGCAGTGGTGGTGGAGATGCGGGATTGTCAGTGGGGTGTGCCGGACGACAGCTTGAGGCTCAATGGAGCAGAACCAATCCGGATACGCGGATGATGTTACCGCACAAGAGAAGGTATCCCAGCGGGGAGGTTCTTGTCGGGTAAAGAGCCTTACTCGATCCTTTCAATTGAGCGCTCCGCGCGACAACAATCAAAATGTCCTTCAGCTCGGAATACCGTTAAAGCAAGGACAATCTAAAGCGAATGGGACCGTAACCTGTGAATTTCGGGAGTATGTGCAGAGCACAGAGACGAGGGGAAGACAGTAAGGATAAGATCTTTACAGTTAGATAAGCATTCGATCAATGCGCTGGGAGGAAGTACTGAGATGGCGCGGAACCTCAGGGTACCGGCATCAGAGTCCGTGCCATAGCTGACAGCGACATCGCAGTACAGTGCAGCAGGGAGGTAGACCTGTGCACTCTAAGTCACTCTAGGTGAGCCGGTGAAACCCGGTGAATAACACAACGCAACGCAATGCAATGCAATGCAATGCAATGGAGGCGCGTCCCGAACGAAATGATATGAATTCTGAATTCAATTGATTTTAAATGATTTTAATATAATTTAATTAATTTAATGTTGTGTTATTTAATTCGATTTTATTCCATTCATTTAAATTTAATCAACGTGATTTGAATATTTTTAATTGCTTTATTTTTTATGATCACCTTGGTTGTAGAATTAAATGATCACTGTAGCACGAACTCAGGGCCCTCGTCGGGAAAACGATTGTTTGGGGTTCAGTTCATCTGTGCCTTTTCTTTTTAAGCCCTTCCTTCAACGGTTGGGCAAGTCCCTCCAGCCTATTGGCCTACCCCTAGACTGCAACATACATCACCAAGTTTCCTGGGGCTCACTGTACTTGCAGATAGTCATTCAACGTCTGTTATATTAGAGATGTATTATGTTCGCATTACATTTTACTCAAGTCAATCTTTTTCAGTGGAGTCTGGTCATCTTCAATAATATCAGAGAAATGTATATTATTGATCCATGCGACCAACATTGTTTGTTGCTATCTCTGGTTTTTATTAGAACATTCTCTAGCAAGGCTATTTTCAAAAAACCAACGTCCTTACGGTCAATAATGTTATTACAAAAGTTAATACATTGTCTCAACCATAGAGCCCATGTAGGTGACCTATTAAGTTCATTAAGGACCAAGTCCTTTTCAGAACTCTTCTGAATATTTCCCTTCAAAACCACGAGAAGTGTTCATATTACCATGACGGTCTGGAGCCCACACATCACACCCATAGTTAAGTGTGCCATCAAGATAACTTATAATATTGGCATTTGTGAGATTCATCTCGTTGCACCGTTTCCAGAGTGCATGCATAATTGAAATTGAAATTGAAATTGTTACATCCGTGTAATACCGTTACTCACAGGACGTGAAGTTAAGGACACCATAGCGTAAGCCGGAGCTAGCTGTAGTCACCGTAAGTGCACGCATATCCCTGTTGGCGGTAACACATTGCCTTTCACGGGCATTCCCAGCAGTACCCTTACCCGTCGTCCCACCCTCTTCAAGTTACCCCCACGCTGCAAGACACAAATAACCCTTAGCCCTACCCCACCCCACCCCTTCAGGTTACCCCCACGCGCAAGACACAACTAAGCCTTACCCTTCGTCCAACCCCCTTCAAGTTAACCCCATACTGCAAGACACAACTAACCCTTACCCGTCGTCCCACCCCCTTTAAATTACCCCCAAGCTGCAAGAAGGTACAGGACGCACTCAAGAAAGTTCAGGAGAACCAAGGCGATTCAGGGGTTCTCACTTTTGACCAACTTTCCAAGTGGATCTGCCATGCTGAGCCCTTTTAAGGAGTATGGTGATCTCCCTCCTGGACACGAAACGTGACACTCATATTATTGTTTCGCTGACTGAGCACTTGGATCAGAAGCCTTCCTTCAGGGTGAGTTTGGACATGTTTGCGTGTACACGATAGTGTGTTTGTGCTTGGTGGTTGGGTGGGTGGGTGTTCGTGGTGGCCTGGTGGGTGTATGAGGATGGTGGGTGGGTGTATGGTGGGTGGGTGGGTGTATGGTGGGTGTATGCGGATGGTGGGTGTGTTGGTGGGCATTAGTATGAGTGGATGGATGGGTGTTTGTGTGGGGTGGGTGGGGTGAGTGTGGATGTGGGTGCGGGTTAGTGGGTGTGGGGTGGGGTGGGGAGATGGGGTGGGGGTAGTGACTGTGGTAACATAGTAGCATACATACATTTACCCTCTTCCTCCTGGCTACCCCGCCCTACCTGGACTGCAACATAAACACACTACCCCTTGGGACTTCCAGATTAAAGAATACATGGTGGAGCCACTGGCCGACATCGCAAAGAAGTACCCACACGATCACCAACAGATGGTTTCAGCATTGAATAACTTCAAGATGTCACACGCTGGGGAGTCAGGAAGCTTCTATGGCATTGTACTTATCACCTCCACAGACCCAAAGCTACAACGCCGGTGCCTACCCCTAGATGTCGCCAATGCCAAGCATTTTTTACTGCCCGATGATTGTGTGGAGATTATCAACAACGGGTTTGTTTTTAAGTGACGACCAGGGTAATTCAAAGCGCGCGCTTAGGCGCTTTTGAGCGCTGACTTTTTGACCCCCTCTGCGCTTTAAGCGCAGTCTTTTGCAACCCCTTGTGGGCGCTGCAAGCATTTTTTGCGTTTTTTGCACTACAAAGCGCAGTTTTTTGTTTTCAAGTGCGCTAAAGCGCTGGCCAATTTGGCCATTTGAAGTACCCTGGTGACGACCCCTTTGGTCACTGTATTTATTTCCGGCTACACGTAGCAGCCTCTAGGCAGCTCCCTTATATGTATATCCAGACGAACCTACAGATTGTTTGATCGAGGGTCGGTATCTCTTTAAGTGCGCCGACTCTTTTGTAGTAGTGGCAACGCCATTCAAACTCAATCCTTGGTGTCGCTGGTCTGTGTCGGTAGACCCACCTCCTGGTGTGAAATTCCTTTCACAACTAAAAACAATGGTCCATGAACATGTATGAAGAGATTGGATCAAGTGTGTGTTGATAAGAATGCTTATATTTTGACTGTTTTGATGATTATGATTATAATGATACAGACCCGATACAGATTATGTTTTCTCCTGGTTATCATTTTTAACTTCTGAAGACGGCGAGCAGCCAAATGTATGGCTGAAGCCATACAACTAGGGAACGGCAACTAATATGAGTGTTTGAAAAACTAATATTATTATAGTGTCACAGACTCACAGTAATATTAGTTGTTCAAATAAATTCGAAGTTCTGGTGAGACGGCTCTTCCGACTAATATCATATAATATCATTTATTCACTAATACTATATAACATAGCCGACCCCTACATATAACCAGGTCCAAATTCGGACCCAAGTTATTAGTCCATGAACAGGAGTCGGACCGCTCCTTCGACTCCCCAGGAGTTGCAGTTCACCATGTCGTCCACATGCACACGGGCGCATATTACATATCCGATTACATACAGGGTAGAACAAACCGATCGGTATTCCGGTATTGGGTATTTGATGGTCGGTATACCGGAGCCCAAAAGAGAGTTCCGGTATGGCCAGCCAATCTCAGGAAGGCCATTGTCCTACCCTGATTACATATCCGATTACATATGATTGTTTTTGTACCACGTATACAAAATGGAAAAGTGATTTGTTCGCGTTTACATTTTCCTAGTAATTTTGTTTTTACTGCGGAAGACGGCGTGCAGCCAAATTGCTGGTTGAAGCTATGTTACCAAGTTCAAATTCAAGTTTGTACCACGTCTTATTAAAACAGTTTACTTAATTTAACTTCCTATATTCTAATATCTCAGGGCCCCCGTCGGTAAAACGATTGTTTGGGGTTCAGTTCATCAGTGCTTTTTCTATTAAAGCCTTTCCTACACGGTTGGGCAAGCCCCGTTAGCCCTATTTGGCCCACCCCTGGCTGTAACAAGATACACATCTCCATTGTTGCCTGACCCTGAAATCCTGCCAAAACAAGAGGTACTCCTTTCTGATTCACCATTTAAGTTGTGAGTGGCCTGTACTGGCTGCCGCCGCAGCCTTGGCTTCTTTGGCATTTGTCTTGGCCAGCCTGAGCTTTCTCTTTTGTGGTTCCATCCTGCGCAGCTGATCCTGGAACGTCATGGAGCCTTGGAAGTACCCACTCCTGCTACACTGTTCATACACCAGCACCACTACTGGCCGCCGTCGCTGTCTTGGCTTCTGTGGCCTTTGCTGGCGAGCAGCCAAATTGCTGGCTGAAGCTATGTAACCAAGTTGAAGCTAAAGTAAGGCCAAAGGCAAAAAAATTCAGGGCAACTCTTTTTAAGGGCGACTCTGTTAAGGGCATAGGTGGGGCGTAGGTACTAGTACCCACTCCTGCTACACTGTTCATACACCAGCACCACTGCTGGCTGCCGCTGCCTTGGCTCCTTTGGCCTTTTTAAGGGCAACTCACTTCTTTGGCCTTTTTAAGGGCAACTGACTTTTAAATTCGACCAAGGGGGCAAAGCCCCCCTTCTAGAGATTCAAACTTTTAGGCGATAGCACCCAAGGGAGCAGGAGCAGGAGCCGGTGCGGGAGCAGGAGCAGGAGGCAACTCTTTGGAGGCCAAGGGCAACTCTTTTAAGGGCAACGATTTCAAGGGCAACTCACTTTTAAATTCGGCCAAGGGGACGTAGGTACTAGTACCCACGCCTGCTACACTTTTCATACACCAGCGCCACTACTGGCCGCAGCCTCTGCCGCTGCCTTGGCTTCTTTGGCATTTGCCTTGGCCCGCCTGAGCTTTCTCTTCTCTGCTTGCAGTTCCATCCTGCGCAGCTGATCCTGCAACGTCACGGAGCCTTCAAAGTACCCACTCCTGCAACACTGTTCATACACCAGCACTACTAATGGCCGCCGCCGCCTCTGCTGCCTTGGCTCCTTTGGCCTTTGTCTTGGCCAACCTGAGCTTTCTCTTCTCTGCTTGCAGTTCCATCCTGTAACGTCATGGAGCCTTGGCAACTCACTTTTAGATTCGACCAAGGGGGCGTAGGTACTAGTACCCACTCCTGCTACACTGTTCATATACCAGCACCACTGCTGGCCGCCGCCGCTGCCTTGGCTTCTTTGGCCTTTATCTTGGCCAGCCTAAGCTTTCTCTTCTCTGCTTGAATTTCCATCCTGCGCAGCTGCTCCTGCAAAGTCATGGAGCCCTGGAACAGGCCCGAGGAAATGACACCAACGGGAGCAGGAGCAGAAGCGGGAGCAGGAGCCGGAATGGGAGCGGGAGCAGGAGCAGAAGCGGGAGAAAGAGCAGGAGCAGGAGCTGGAATGGCAGCAGGAGCGGGACCAGAAGCAGGAGAAAGAGCAGGAGCAGACGTAGGTACTGCAGTCTGCCGTGGAGCTGCCTGTTGAACAGTGGCAGCAGCTGGCTTTGGTGCGGGTTGTGGTGTGGGTTGTGGTGTGGGTTGTGATGAGGGTCGTTGTGGTGTGGGTTGTGGAGCGGGCTGCTGTGGTGCGGGTTGTGATGCTGGACTCACTACCGCTCCTGCTACTGTCTCTACTGCTGCTGCTGGTGCTGCTGGTGATGATTCTACATGCACTGCTGCTGGTGCAGCGGATGGCGATGACTTAGCACCCACTGCCGCAGCTGCTGCTGCTGCTGATGGGTTTACATAAAAAGGTGCGTCTGCTTTTGCATGTGGAGATGACGCCATATCCAAAGCTGCTGCCGCTGGCGATAGTGACGCTGCTGCTGGTGGTGATGGTGACAATAGGTTTCCATCCAAAGCTGCGGCTGCTGTCGCATGCGAAGAAGACTCCATATTCAAAGCTGCTGCCGCTGCTGCTGGTGAGGATGCTGGTGCTGGTGCTGGTGATGGTGATGATGGGCTTCTATCCCAAGGTGTGGCTGCTACCGGTGGCGAAGACGAATCCATATTCAGACCTGCTACTGCTGCTGCCGGCGCTGGTGACGATGATGGTGGCGGTAGTGATGGTAGGGACGATGGTAGTGGTGGTGATGGTAGTGAAGATAACGGTAGTTCTGAGGCCTCTGTATCCCTCTCAGCAGCCCCTCGTCCAACAAGCAGTGGCGCCTTGGGTGGCGGGGGCCGGCAAGTCATGCTCAACACCCGACCCCACAACGTGAGCTTCTGACCCAAGCCCTCACTCCGTGCTGACTGACCCTGGGCAGCAGCATTACCTTGCTGGCCAGCAGTGGAGCGTTTCGCTAATGACAACAGAGACTCAGACTCCACCCCGATGGATGCTGTCCCTGCACTAGCAGCGCTACTGGCACTACCACCAGCAACAGCACCTGCACTTACCCTTGCAGCTTCACTAGCACTGCCACTGGTTGCACTAACTTCAGCACCAGCCATTTGTGAGACCCCTTGACTGGGGTTGGCACTGGCATTAGAACGAACACCTGCACTAGTCCCAGCAACAGCACCGGCACTAGCACTGCCACTGGTTGCACTTGCTGCAGCACCAGCCAGTTGTAAGACCCCTTGACTGGCATTGGCACTGGCATTAGAACGAACACCAGCACTAGTACCAGCAACAGTACCTGCACTAGCACTGCCACTGGTTGCACTTGCTGCAGCACCAGCCAGTTGTAAGACCCCTTGACTGGCATTGGCACTGGCATTAGAACGAACACCAGGACTAGTACCAGCAACAGCGCCTGCACTAGCACTGCTACTGGTCGCACTAGCTGCAGCACCAGCCAGTTGTGAGACCCTTTGACTGGCATTGGCACTGGCATTAGCACGTCCACCAGGACTAGTACCAGCAACAGCGCCTGCACTAGCACTGCTACTGGTCGCACTAGCTGCAGCACCAGCCAGTTGGAATCTTTTGTTGTCATTAAAGCCTGTCACAAAGGACTGGAACTCAAGGTGGAGTGAGGCGTACGTCTGCTCCATTTCCTGCCGCCGGTACAGCCCTGACAGCACGCTCTGCGAGCGCTTGACGTCGCGGAATTGATCCCAGGACCTGAGAGAGGTTGACGCAAGCATCCAATCGTCGTGAGTCCGTCGCCATGAGGTGGGACGCACCACGAAATCGTCGTGGGTCCGTCGCCCTGAGGTGGGACGCACCTCGACCAAAGTTGGCGTGGCTTCACCTCCACCTAGGCGCCGTGAGACAGGTCGTTTCGGAGACGTAGGGACCGGCCCTGGCTTGAAGCTTGCGGTGCCCGCACTGCATGCGCCACGAGTACCAAGACCGGGTCTGGTCTCAGCTGACGTAAGCTTTGGGGTGGAGTGTCTACTGCCCGGTGTCAAGGCAGGCCCTACGCTCTGGGAGGAGGGGGCGGGGCGACTGGAGAGGGATGAAGTATTCGTCAGGGGGGAGGTGGTGGCCCTGGGTGGGGTAGCGTGTCTACCACCAGGTGTGGAGGCAGGTCCTAGGCTGCGGGATGAGGCGGGGCGGCGGGAGAGGGATTATTGATTGGAATGAAGTTATTCCCGTAGGGGGGAAGGGAAAAAGAAACAATAAGAAAAGGAAATAAAGGATGGAAAACTGGTGGACCTGGGGGAGGGGTATGTGGGGTTAGGCGTGCATGTTATATTAGGCGTGTCTACCCACCGGGGGGGTGTTGGAGGCCAGGGCCCTCGGCTTTGGGATTGAGGCAGGGGCGGCGCGGGAGAAGGGCCTCCTTGTCTTGAATATGAAATATTCTTCAGGGGGGAGGAGGTGGCCTTGGTGGAGGAGAAGGTAGAAGGAAAAAAAAGGATGGGGGGTAAGCAAAGAAAAAGGAAGAAGAGAGGCGATGAGTTGGCCGGGCCGGCAGCGGTGATTGCGTTTGGTCTTCTGAGTGCGTGCGGTCTACTAGAAGGCGCTTTGGAGAGGGCTTAAGGGCTGGCACCTATTGCGGCGGATGAGGTTATAAGCCTGTTGTGAGGTTTGTATGTAGATGCTAAGTGGTTGATACTAAGGTGCGCGGGTCCTTAGCAGGGACTTCTTGCCGGGCTGGCAAGCCAAGGCTCCCTCCAGGAGAGGGATGAGGGGTTTTATTTGGTTGATCTGGGACCTGGGGGGGGGTAGTGGATAGGTTATAGTCTCCGCTCACGAGGAGGGGGCGCCCCCCATTTCCCACGTCAAGGGGGGGGGCCCCCCAATCATCATAGGGGGGGGCCTTGACCCGCAGAAGGGAGAAAGGGGGTTAAAGGGTACAATGGATTGCTGTGTGCCACTTGGCCCATCCCTCA
>JACBWV010000610.1:124187997-124190236 GCA_013435795.1 Chlamydomonas sp. ICE-L | reverse complement strand
CACACACAACAAACACACACCCAACTTCCACCTACCCCACACACACCACCACCCACCCCCCACCCCACCCACCCACACACCACACACGCGCCTACCCAGGTTGGCCTGCGCCAGCAAGTCAAGGAGCTTGTAGAGCAGCTGACCTCCATCAAAGGATTCAACAGGGACTTAGCAGTGCAGATGGCGTCGGCCCTGGAGGATAACGAGCGGCTCCCATTCAATTTTGAAGAGAACCCGCACCACCACCCGCCTTTCACAAGCACACACACCTCCCCCCCCCCCCCCCCCACACACCACACCACAACACACAACACCCACACACACCACACACACACACCACACACACACACAACACACAACACACACACCTTCCACCTCCCCCCCACACCCACCCACCCACCCCACCCACCCCACACACACACACGCCCTCCTACCCCAGGTTGGCCTGCGCCAGCAAGTCAAGGAGCTTGTAGAGCAGCTGACCTCCATCAAAGGATTCAACAGGGACTTAGCAGTGCAGATGGCGTCGGCCCTGGAGGATAACGAGCGGCTCCCATTCAATTTTGAAGAGAACCCGCACCACCACCGCCTTTCACAAGCACACACACCTCCCCCCCCCCCCCCCCCCACACACACACACACCCCCAACACACACACACACACACACACACACACACACACACACACACACACCACACACACACACACCTTCCACCTCCCCCCCACACCCACCCACCCACCCCACCCACACACACACACACACGCCCTCCTACCCCAGGTTGGCCTGCGCCAGCAAGTCAAGGAGCTTGTAGAGCAGCTGACCTCCATCAAAGGATTCAACAGGGACTTAGCAGTGCAGATGGCGTCGGCCCTGGAGGATAACGAGCGGCTCCCATTCAATTTTGAAGAGAACCCGCACCACCACCGCCTTTCACAAGCACACACACCTCCCCCCCCCCCCCCCCCACACACACACACACCCCAACACACACACACACACACACACACACACACACACACACACACACACACACCTTCCACCTCCCCCCCACACCCACCCACCCACCCCACCCACCCACACACACACACGCCCTCCTACCCCAGGTTGGCCTGCGCCAGCAAGTCAAGGAGCTTGTAGAGCAGCTGACCTCCATCAAAGGATTCAACAGGGACTTAGCAGTGCAGATGGCGTCGGCCCTGGAGGATAACGAGCGGCTCCCATTCAATTTTGAAGAGAACCCGCACCACCCACCGCCTTTCACAAGCACACACACCCCCCCCCCCCCCCCCCCACACACACACACCCCCAACACACACACACACACACACACACACACACCACACACACACACACACACACACACACCTTCCACCCTCCCCCCCACACCCACCCACCCACCCCACCCACCCACACACACACACGCCCTCCTACCCCAGGTTGGCCTGCGCCAGCAAGTCAAGGAGCTTGTAGAGCAGCTGACCTCCATCAAAGGATTCAACAGGGACTTAGCAGTGCAGATGGCGTCGGCCCTGGAGGATAACGAGCGGCTCCCATTCAATTTTGAAGAGAACCCGCACCACCACCGCCTTTCACAAGCACACACACCTCCCCCCCCCCCCCCCCCACACACACACCCCCAACACACACACACACACACACACACACACCACACACACACACACACACACACACACACACACACACACCTTCCACCTCCCCCCCACACCCACCCACCCACCCCACCCACCCACACCACACACACGCCCTCCTACCCCAGGTTGGCCTGCGCCAGCAAGTCAAGGAGCTTGTAGAGCAGCTGACCTCCATCAAAGGATTCAACAGGGACTTAGCAGTGCAGATGGCGTCGGCCCTGGAGGATAACGAGCGGCTCCCATTCAATTTTGAAGAGAACCCGCACCACCACCGCCTTTCACAAGCACACACACCTCCCCCCCCCCCCCCCCACACACACACCCAACACACACACCCCAACACACACACACACACACACACACACACACACACACACACACACACACACACCTTCCACCTCCCCCCCACACCCACCCACCCACCCCACCCACCCACACACACACACGCCCTCCTACCCCAGGTTGGCCTGCGCCAGCAAGTCAAGGAGCTTGTAGAGCAGCTGACCTCCATCAAAGGATTCAACAGGGACTTAGCAGTGCAGATGGCGTCGGCCCTGGAGGATAACGAGCGGCTCCCATTCAATTT
>JACBWV010000610.1:124050497-124185497 GCA_013435795.1 Chlamydomonas sp. ICE-L | reverse complement strand
CCCGACACACACCCCGGTTGCCTGCGAGCAGTCAAGGAGCTGGTAGAGCAGCTGACCTCTCACAGATTCAAACAGGGACTAGCAGGCAGATGAGAGCGGCCTGGAGGATGATACGAGCGGCGCTCCCATTCAATTTTGAAGAGAAACCCGCACCACCACCGCACGCCATTCAAAGCACACACCACCGCCCCCCCACACAAGACACACACTACAAACCCAACACACCACACTACATAACACCACACACACACAACCCACATACACACAACACACCACACCACACACACACACACACCGGCCACCCCCCCACACCCACCCACACCCCACCACCACACACACACCACAAGGACACCGCCCCAACCCACCCCCACCCCACCCCACCCCACACCCCACACACCCAGGGGGGGCGGCGCAAGAAGGCAGGAGCGGGAGAGCAGCGGAGACCGCCAGCAAAAGGATTCACAACAGGGGACGGCGCCGGGGCAGAGGGCGGAGGCCTCGGGAGGAGAATCGAGCGGGCCCAGGCAATTGGGGGAGAGAACCGCACACCACGCTCGGGCTACAAGCACACACACGCGCCCACCCCCCCCCCCCCCCACAACAACGACACCAAAAACACACACCACACACACAAACAACACACGAAACACACACCACACACCCCACACACCACACCTTACACCCTCCCCCCCCCCCCCCCACCCCACCCCACCCCACCACACACCCCCCCATGGTTGGCCCTGCGCCAGCAAGTCAAGGAGATTTGTAGAGCCGCTGACTCCATCAAGGATTTTTCAACAGGGGACCTTAGCGCGTTCAGATGGCGTCGGCCTCAGAGGATAACGAGCGGCTCGCTTTCAATTTAAAAGAGAAGGAAGGCGCATTAGAGGTGCTGAGTTCAAAGCAACAGCAGCTAGAGACCAAATTTGAGATTGCAACGACTCAGCTGGAGGTTACCAGCACGCAGTTGGTGCAGAAGGAGGCTGAGTTACAGGTGGGCTTTGCTTCGACTTACCATTTGTGTGGAGGTGTTATGGAGGTGTGTGTGTGGAGGTGGAGGTGAAGGTGTGTGTGTGTGGAGGTGGAGGTTGGGGTGTGTGGTGCTCAGCAACGAGCAACAGCAGTTAGAGACCAAATTTGAGATAGCAACGACTCAGCTGGAGGTGACCAGCACACAGTTGGTGCAGAAGGAGGCCGAGTTACAGGTGGGCTTTGCTTTGACACGCCGTGAGAAGCTTGTGTGTGTGTGGAGAGGTGGAGGTGTGGTGGAGGTGTGTGTGTGTGGAGGTGACCAGCACGCAGTTGGTGCAGAAGGAGGCTGAGTTACAGGTGGACTTTGCTTCGACTCACTTGTGTGTGTGTGTGGAGGTGCTGTAGGTGTGTGTGTGGAGGTGGTGTGGGTGTGTGGGTGGGTGCTGCTGGTCAGGAGCAACCGCGCAGCTAAGGACCAGATTTAGATTGGACACTCGCTGGAGGTGACCAGCACGCAGTTGGTGCAGAAGGAGGCCGAGTTACAGGTGGGCTTTGCTTCGACTCACTTGTGTGTGTGTGTGGAAGTATTGTGGGGGTGTGTGTGGGGAGGTGTTGTGGGAGGGGTTGTGGGTGGAGGTGGAAGGTTGGGGGGGGGGGGAGGCTCAGTCAACGAGCAACGCAGCTAGGACCAAATGTGAGATGGACAACGACTAAGTGGAGGATGGTGACCTGTACGCAGTTGGGTGAAGGAAGGAGCTGAGTTAAAGGTGGGATTGTTCGACTCACCGTGAGAAGCTTTTGTGTGTGAAGAGGTCCAGGTGTGGTGGAGGTGTGTGTGTGGGGGGGGAGGTGGGTGTGTGTGGAGGTGTGTGTGTGTGTGTGGAGTGACTAGCAACCCAGTCTAGAGCAGAAGGGGTGGTTACAGGTGGCTTGCTTTGACTCAGGTGAGACTTTTTGTGTGTGGAGATCGGTCGAGGGTGGTTGTGTAGTGGAGGTGTGAGATGTGTGTGGACGGGTGTTTGTGTGTGGAGGGGTTTGTGTGTCGTGGAGGTGTGTGTGTGTAGGTTGGAGGTGTTGGTGTGTGTGGTGTGTGTGTGGATGGGTGTTTTGGGTCGGTGGAGTGTGTGTGTGTGTGTTCTGAGGAGGTGTGTTGTTTGGAGGGGATCTGGTGGGTGTGTGTGGAGTGTGGTGCGGGTGTGAGGTGGTGTGTGTGAGAGGTGGTGTTGTGTGTGGATGGGGTGGGTGTGTGGAGGTTGTGGGGGTGTTTGAGGGGTTGGGTGTGTGGTGGAGGATGTGTGGTGGCTGGTGTGGTGTGTGGGTGGGGGGAGTGGGGGTGGAGTGGGGTGGGGGTGAGAGGGTGTTGGGGGGTGGAGGTGTGGTCGGGAGGGGGGAAGAGGCTGTTGTGTTGAGGGGTGTGGGTGTGTGTGGAGGTGGGGTGTGTGGAGACTGTGGGTGTGGAGGGTGTGTGTGGGTGTGGAGGTGTGTGTGTGGGGTGGTGTGGAGGGGGGGTCGGTGGGTGGAGGGGTGTGTTGTTGTGGAGGGTGTTCTTGAGTGGGGGGAGGTGTGCCGTGGATGTGGAGCAGTGTGTGCTGTGGAGGTGGTGGGTGGGTGTGGGAGCGGGTGGTGTGGGGCAAGGTGTGTGTGGGTGTGGAGGTTTGTGGTGGAGGTGGAGAGGGGTGTGGGGAGGGGTCCTGTGTGATGTGGGGAGGTGTGCTGGTGTGAGTGGAGGGGTGCGTGGGTGTGGGGATGGGGGTTGTGTGTGGAGCGCGGGGGTGGGTGCTGCGAGGGGTGGGGGTGTGGAGGTAGGGGGGGGGGGACTGGTGTGTGTCGGTGTGGAGGTTGTGTTGTGTGTGGGGGTGACGGTGTGGAGTGGTGTGGAGGTGTGTGTGTGCCCTGTGTGGAGGTGGTGTGTGTGTGGAGGTGTGTTTGGTAGTGGAGGTGGGTGTGTGGGGAGTGTGTTCTGTGTTGTGAGAGTGTGTGCGGGTGGGTGTTTGGAGGTGTGAAGTGTGTGTTAGGAGGTGGTTGTGTGTGGAGGGGTCGGTGGGGGTGGAGATGTGCGTGTGTGGAGGTGTGTGTGTGTGGAGGTGTGTGTGTGTGTGGAGGTGTGGTGTGTGTGTGGAGGTGGAGGTGTGTGTGTGTGGAGGTGTGTGGTGTGGGGTGTGGTGGTGTGGACGGGTGTGTTGTGGAGGGTGTGGGTGTGTGGATGTGTGGGGGTGTGTGGAGTGTGGTGGAGGGTGGAGATGTGTGTGTGTGGAGGTTAGGTGGGTGAAGGTGTGTGTGTGTGGTGGTGTGTGTGTGTGTGGAGCTGTGTGTGTGTGTGGGAGGTGGTGGAGGTGGAGATGTGTATGTGTGGAGGTGTGTGTGTGTGTGGAGGTGTGTGTGTGTGTGGAGGTGTATGTGTGGTGGAGGAGGAGGTGTGTGTGTGAGCCCTGGCGGTAAATCGATATGTTGGGGCCCAGTTCATCAGTGCTTATTCGCTTAAGGCTCCGCCGGATATGTCAGGTTAGTGGAAACCGCAGACCAACATACATCATACAGACAGACAGACAGCTCTGTAGCGCGTACAAGGGGCTGACGGGGGAGACCAGATGGCGAAGGAACGAAGAGTGGGGGGCGACTCCCCCGTCGGGCGCGGGGGCGGGCTAGGAGGTCAGTCGTGCAACGGCGAGGGGGCATATCGCCGGGGCAGGGGAGGGAGGAGCGCTCTCCCTCCCGCGCAGACGGGCGCCGTAACACACGCCCCAACCAGGGGGGAGTCAGGATTACAGACACCTACCGAAGACATACAGAAAGACAGAAAGAGAGAAGACAGAACGGAAGACATACGACATAAATATTTACTACATACACACAGACGTACCCCCCCCCACACACACACACACACACACACACACACACACACACACAATAACCCCAGGTGGTAGATGCAAGGATGGAGGACAGTGTGGAAGCAGCAGAGGAGTCCCCTCCCAACTCAAAAATATCTACCGCCGTTGGACAAGTTCACCGCCTGCTCAGGTTGTTCCCATGATGGCAACACGCCCCCCCCCCCCCCCCCCCCCCCCCCACCCACACACAACACGCACCACACACACAACACACGCAGATACACACACACGAACACCCACACAAACACACACACAACACACCACACACACACACAAAACCCCAGGTTGGTCGATGCAAAGATGGAGGCAGTGTGGAAGCGGCAGGAGGAGTCCTGCCAAAATCTTCAAGATGAAAAGAAGCGCTCAAGGATCATTGGCTTACACTACATCTCAGTGAGTATACCTGTGTGTGTCTGTGTGTTTGTTTGTGTGTGTGTGTTTGTGTGTAGGACACGGTGAGTCAATTGCTAATCTGGTGACAAAATATACAAAGTAAAGTATGCAGTGTGTGTTCTGTGTGTTGTTGTTGGTGGGTTGTGGCGTAGTCAGGTGAGTCAATGATTATCTGGCTGACACACTCTTCAAGTACGTATGCCGATGTGTGTGTCTGTGTGTTTGTGTCTGCGTGTGTGATTGTTTGTGTGTGTGTGTGTGTGTGTGATTTTGTGTGTGTGTGTGTTTGTGTGTGTGTGTGTGTGATTTTGTGTGTGTGTTTGTGTGCGTGCTTATTTGTGTGATTGTTTTTGTGCGTATGTCACGGTGAGTCAATGATCATCTGGCTGACACACTCTACAAGAACGGATGCCTGTGTGTTTGTGTGTGTGTGTGTGTTTGCGTGTGTGTGCTTGTGTGTGTGTGTGTTTGTGTGTGTGTGTGTGTTTGCGTGTGTGTGTGTTTGTTTGTGTATGTGATGGTTTGTGTGTGTGTGTGTTTGATTGTTTGTGTGTGTGATTCTTTGTGTGCATGTGTGTTTGTGTGTGTGTTTGTGTGTGTGTGTTTGTGTGTAGGTCACCGTGAGTCAATAGTCATCTGGCTGACACACTCTACAAGTAAGTCTGCCTGTCTGGTGTGTGTGTGTGTGTGATTGTTTGTGTGATTGTCTGTGTGAGTGTGTTTTGTATGTGCGCGTGCCCACGAGAGCTCCATACCGAGGCATTGAGGCACACACACATGCATACACATACGGTCCAACCTCCTCCTATATTTCATCTAAGCTGAATGTAAAGGAGCTACAAAGCACACACACATGCACACGCACATGCACACACACAAACAAACACACACAAACGCTTCCCCCGCCTCTTATCTTCCATCTAGGCTGAATGTGAAGGAGCTACACTGAGGCATAGTAGCACACACAAACAAACACACACACACACACAAACACGCACACACAAACACGCACACACAAACACACACACACAAGCACACAAAAACACACACACATACAATGCCCCCCCTTTCTTCCATCTAGGCTGAATGTGAAGGAGCTAGTGGCGAGAACTCCACACCTAGCTTGAGTCAGTGAAAGACACACAGCTCACCCTTCCTATTCATATATTCCACCCTTCACCGCCCCTAGGCCTCACCACTCCTTCTATCCGCCTAACACCTCACCTAAACCGTCCCTCCTCTCTATACCTTCCGCTAGCTGAATGAGAGCTCCACACCGAGGTTGAGTCAGTGAAAGACACACTGCTCACCCTCCCTACTTATATGTCCCACCCGTCACCCGCCCCTAGACCCTCCTACCCTTCTTCTATCCGCCCTTCACCCTCACCTCAACCCTGCTCCCTCCTCCTCCTACTTCCATCTAGGCTGAATGGGAGATCCACACGAGGTGACGGTCAGTGAAGGACGCACTGCTACCCTCCCTATTATAGGTCCACCCTTCAACGCCCCCCTAGAACTCCTAACCGTATTTATCCGTCGTAACCCTCACCTAAAACCTGCTCCCTCCTCCTCCTACCTTCCATCTAGGCTGAATGAGAGCTCCACACCGAGGTTGAGTCAGTGAAGGACGCACTGCTCACCCTCCCTACTTATATGTCCCACCCTTCACCCGCCCTAGAACCCTCCGAACCGTCTTCTATCCCCTTACCCTCACCTCAACCCCGCTTTCCTCTCCTCCTCTACTACCTTCCATCTAGGCTGAATGAGAGCTCCACACCGAGGGTGAGTCAGTGAGGACGCACTGGCTCACCTCTCCCTACTTATATGTCCCACCCGTCACCCCCCGCGCCTAGAAACCTCCTACCCGTCTTCTATCCCCCTTCACCTCACCTAAAACCTGCTTCCTCCTCCTCTATCCTTCCATCTAGGCTGAATGAGGAGCTCCACACCGAGGTTGAGGCAGTGAAGGACGCCTGCTGCACCCTCCCTACTTGTATGTGCCCACCCGTCACCCCAGCCTCCTATGAACCCCTCCTAACCTTGTTCTATCCGCCCTTCACCCTCACCTCAACCCTGCTCCCTCCTACTACTCCTACCTTCCATCTAGGCTGAATGAGAGCTCCACACCGAGATTGAGTCAGTGAAAGACACACTGTTCACCCTTCATATTTATATGTTCCCCCCTTCACCCGCCCTTGGACCCTCCTACCCTTCCTATAACCGCCCTTTGCCTGCCCCTAAACCCTCCTACACTCTTTCTATCCACCCTTCACCCCCACCTCAAACCTGCTCCCTCCCCCCCCTTCCTTCCATCTAGGCTGAATGTGAAAGAGCTACAATGGCGAGAGATTCACACCTAGCTTGAGTCAGTGAAAGACACACAGCTCACCCTTCCTATTTAGATATTCCACCCTTCACCCGCCCCTAGGCCCTCCTACACTCCTTCTGTCCATCCTTCACCCTCACCTCAAACCTGCTCCCTCCTCCTCCCACCTTCCGTTTAGGCTGGATGTGAAAGAGCTACAATGGCAAGAGCTCCACACCGAGGCATAGAGGCCCACACACACAAACATAAACACACACACAATCAGCCCGTTTGCTTGCGCTGGGGTCAACAACCAATCCTCACCCTATCTTCCTTGTAGGCTGGATGTGATGGAGCTACAATGGCAAGAGCTCCACACCGAGGCATAGAGGCACACACACACGATCATAAACACACACACAATCAGCCCGTTTGCTTGCACTGGGGTCAACAACCAATCCTCACCCTATCTTCCTTGTAGGCTGAATGTAAAGAAGCTACAATGGCAAGAGCTCCACACCGAGGCATAGAGGCACACACACACGATCATAAACACACACACAATCAGCCCGTTTGCTTGCACTGGGGTCAACAACCAATCCTCACCCTATCTTCCTTGTAGGCTGAATGTAAAGGAGCTACAATGGCAAGAGCTCCACACCGAGGCATAGAGGCACACACACACAAACATAAACACACACACAATCAGCCCGTTTGCTTGCACTGGGGTCAACAACCAATCCTCACCCTATCTTCCTTGTAGGCTGAATGTAAAGGAGCTACAATGGCAAGAACTCCACACTGAGCTTGAGTCAGTGAAAGATGCGCTGCAGAGCCAGATCACCAGCACACTACTAGAGCAGGGAGCGGATGGCGTGTGCAAGGCGGGAGAGAAAAGGGTGTATGACAACGGTGGGTGTGGGGTTTGTGTGTGTGTGTGGGGGGGGTGAGGGGGGGGCGTGTATGTGTGTGTGTGTGGGGGGGGGGTAGTCATGAAAGACTCACTGCAGAGCTAGATCACCATCACACTACTAGGCAGGGAGCATATGGCCGTGTGCAAGGCTGGAGAGAAGGGGGGGATGACAGTTGGGTGTGAGGCGGGGGGTGGGGGTGGGGAGGGGGGGGTAATTTTTGTGTGGGGTAGTCAGTGAAGGACGCTTTGGCAGTGCCAGATTCACCATCACACCACAGAGCGGGAGCGGATGGCGTGTTGGCATGGCGGAGAGAGGGGGGATGACAACAGGTGTGTGTTGTGTGTGTGTGTGTGTGGGGGTGGGGGGGGGGGGCGTGTATGGTGTGTGTGTGTGTGGGGGGGGGGGTGGGGGGTAGTCAGTGAAAGCGCACTGCAGAGCTAGATCAACAGCACACTACTAGAGCAGGGAGCAGATTGCGTGTGTAAGGCGGGAGAGAAGGGGGGGATGACAACAGGTGGGTGTGCGGGTTTGGGGTGTGTGTGTGTAGGGGGGGGGGGTGGTTGTGGGGTGGGTTATGGGGGGGTGGGGGGGGGGGGGGGGGGCCGTTGTATTGTGTGTGGGTGGGGTGGGGGGGGGGGGGGGGAGGTTGCGTTATGTGGGTGGGGGGGGGGGGGGAGGGGAGTGTATGTATGTGGGCGTTGGGGTTGTTGTGTGTGCGTTGGGGGGGGGGGGGGGGGGGCATGTATGTGTGTTGTGTGGGGTGGTGTGTGTGGTGTGAGGGGTTGTTGTATGTATGTGGGGTGGGGGGTGTGTGTGTATGAGTTGGGGGGGGGGGGGGGGGGGGGGGGGGGGGGGGGGGGGGGGCGTGTGTATGTTGTGGGGGGGGTGGCGGGGTGGGAGGGGGGTGTATGTATGTGGCGTGGGGTGTGTGTGTGCGTTGGGGCGGAGGGAGGGGGGGGGGGGGGAGACCTGCTGTGTTGACCTCAAAGCAAAAAACAGGTCATCCAGGACTGCGACAAACATACATGCACACACAACAGGCCCTCTAGGCGGTGTGCAGCGGACGCTGGGACGACCTATAAATAAATGGTAATGCAGGACTGTAACACTAATACATACACACACACCCAACAGGTCCTCTAGGTTGTGTACAGCGGACGCTGGGGACGACCTCTAAGCAACTGGTCGCCCAGGACTGTAACCTGGACTATAACAAACATAAACACATACAAACATACAGACATACAAACACGCATACACATACACACACCAGGTCCTTTAGGCGGTGTGCTGCGGACGCTGGGGACGACCTCTAGGCAATTGGTCGCCCAGGACTGTAACCTGAACTATAACAAACATAAACACATACATACAAACAAACAAACAAACAAACATACAAACACGCGTACACACACACTAAACAGGTCCTCTAGGTGGTGTGCAGCGGACGCTGGGGACGACCTCTAATAAATGGTAATACAGGACTGTAACACACATACATACACACACACTAAACAGGTCCTCTAGGTGGTGTGCAGCGGACGCTGGGGACGACCTCTAATAAATGGTAATACAGGACTGTAACACACATACATACACACACACTAAACAGGTCCTCTAGGTGGTGTGCAGCGGACGCTGGGGACGACCTCTAATAAATGGTAATTACAGGACTGTAACACACATACATACACACACACTAAACAGGTCCTCTAGGTGGTGTGCAGCGGACGCTGGGGACGACCTCTAATAAATGGTAATACAGGACTGTAACACACATACATACACACACACTAAACAGGTCCTCTAGGTGGTGTGCAGCGGACGCTGGGGACCTTTAAACAACCGGTAATCCAGGACTGTAACAAATACACACACACACACACACACACACAGGTCCTCTAGGCGGTGTGCAGCGGACGCTGGGGACGACCTTAAAGCAACTGGTCACCCTAGGGGAGCGACTGGAGGCCTTCAGGAAGGAGAACACCATCCTGACACAGCGCTTGGAGTCGGAGATGGACATGCAACGCCGGCTTCAGCACGACCTACACGAGAGCCGCAGTGCGGAGGCCAAGATGCTGAAAGAGAAGGACGGGGCCTCTACGAGGTTGGAACTCAGCCAGAGCTTGGTCAGTCAATACGAGGCGGAGATAGCACGGTTGAAGAAGAATGTGGCGGACCTGACTTTGTTAATTGGCAGCTCCAACAAGCAGCTGTGTGGACTCATGGAACAGGTGGGCATGGCTGCGCTGTGACGCTGTTCTATATTGATGTTTTATATTGGTGGTTTGTATTTGATGTTTTATATTGGTGTTTTATACTGGTGTTTATATTGGTTGAAGAAGAATGTGGCGGACCTAAATTAATCAGTGGGCACCATCAACAAGCAGCTGTGTGGACTCATGGAGCAGGTGGGCATGACTGGGCTGTGACGTTGTTTTATATCAGTGTTTTATATTGGTGTTTTGTATTCATCTGAGATAGTGTTTTATATTTGATTTTTTACATTTGATGTTTGGTGTTAGGTGTTTTATATTGGTTGAAGAAGAATGTGGCGGACCTGACTTTATCGATGGGCACCACCAACACGCAGGTGTGTGAACTCATGGAGCATGTGGGCATGCCTGCGCTGTGACACTGTTCTATATCGGTGTTTTATATTGGTGATTAATATTTGGTGTTTTACATTGTTGTTTTTTGTTTGTGTTTTATATTTGTGTTTTATACGCACACGCTACCTGCTTATGACCACCAGCATCCGCTCACCCACCCCCACACCCACATTCCCCCATACGGTACAGGCCGCGCATCATCAGCCTGCTGAGCCAAAGTGCAAAACACTGGCACTGGAGTTAAAGGGCGCAAATCCATAATGGAATGAATACACCCCACCCCACCCCACCCCACCCCAACCCACCACACACACGCTACCTTATGACCACCCACATTCCCCCATACGGTACAGGCCGCGCATCATCAGCCTGCTGAGCCAAAGTGCAAAACACTGGCACTGGAGCTAGAGGGCGCGAAGCAATAATGGAATGAATACACCCCACCCCACCCCCCCCCCACACACACACACGCTACCTTATGACCACCCGCAATCGCTCACCCCCCCCCCCCCACACACACACACACACACATTTCCCCATACGGTACAGGTCGCACACCTTCAGTCCTTTGAGCCGAAGTGCAAAAACTGGCAATGGAGCTAGAGGATGAAAATCCATAATGGAACTAATACACCCCACCCCACCCCACCCACGCAGACGCGCACACTACCTTATGACCACCCACATCCACTCACCCATATTCCTCCATACGGCACAGGTCGCGCACCTTCAGCCCTTTGATCCGAAGTGCAAAAAACTAGCAATGGAGCTAGAGGATGCAAAGCGATAATGGAATGAATACACCCCACACCACCACTCCCACACACACGCACACGATACCTTCCCACGACCACCTGCATCCGCTCACCCACATACACATTTTGCCTTACGGTGCAGGTCGCGCACCTTCAGCCCTTTGATCCGAAGTGCAAAAAACTGGCACAGGAGTTAGAGGACGCAAAGCAATAATGGAATGAATACACCCCATCCCACTCCACACCACACACACACACGCTACCATATGACCACCCACATCCGCTCACTCACACCCACAACCACACACACACACACACACATTTCCCCATACAATACAGGTCGCGCACCTTCAGCCCTTTGAGTCGAAGTGCAAAAAACTGGCAATGGAGCTAGAGGATGCAAAGAGAAACCTCATGGGCACTGAGGATAAGCTGCTGCTGAGCCAGGAAGAAAACTTGCAACTCAACCAGAGCCACGGCTGGCATAAGGATGAGGTTGAGAAGATGGTGGTGGACCACGAAAAGATGCAGGACGAGTTGAGAATGCTGAAGATCGTTTCACATGTAAGTTGGATGGATGGAATGCTCAAGATTGTTGTTTAATTTGGATTGATTACATGGATATCTGTATATGCGTGGATTGACTACATTCTTAAGATAAGATGACAAGGTGATCAAGATCGTTTCGCATGTTAGTTAATGGATGGAATGCTCAAGATAATTGTACAAGTAATTATTGATTCATGTACAACTGTATATGCGTGGACCGACTACATTATCAAGATAAGATGACAAGATGCTGAAGATCCTTTCGCATGTAAGTTGGATGGATGGAATGCTCAAGATTGTTGTTTAATTTTGATTGATCACATGTATGTGCGTGGATTTACTACATTCTCAAGATAAAAAGATAAGATGAAAAGATGCTGAAGATCTTTTCGCATGTAAGTTGGATGGATGGAATGATCAAGATTGTTGTTTAATTTTGATTTATTACATGTATGTGCGAGGATTTACTACATTCTCAAAATAAAAAGATAAGATGAAAAGAGGCTCAAGATAGTTTAGGGAGGATGGAATGCTCAAGATAGTTTTGTAATTTAGATTGATTACATGAATATGCATGGATTGACTACATTCTTAAGATAAGATGAAAAGGTGATCAAGATCGTTTCACATGTAAGTTGGATGGATGGTATGCTCAAGATTGTTGTTTAATTTGGATTGATTACATGTACATGCGTGGATTTACTACTCTCTCAAGATAAAAAGATAAGATAAAAAGAAGCTCAAGATAGTTCCTCGTGTAAGTTGGATGGATGGCACGCTCAAGATATTTTACATGTAATTTGAGTGAGTTGATAGAATTGTAAATGTGGGATTGAATGAATTCGTAAAGATGAAGAGGAACAGAAAAAGATGCACTCAAGATAGGTTGGCATGGAAGTGGAGGGAGGGCGATGGGTCAGGAGCACGGGCAGCAGGAGGATGAGGGTTAGAGATCCTACACACACCTGCCGCCTCCAACCCTAAGATCCCTAACCAGGCTGCACAAAGCCCAAGACCCCAACTCCAGGTCAACAAAACACAGTCCCCTACGACACAGTCCAACCAACCCCACCAAAAACCCCCAACAACCCCTAAACCAACCTCTACCAACCCAAATCCCAACCCAACCCCACACAACCTACCACCCAAACTCCACTCCAACCCCCAAACGTGTCCCAACCCCCCACCCACACCGACCCCCCCAACGCCGACTCAACCCCCAAAACGCCGTCAAAACATAAAATAAACAAACAACACACTACACACAAACATACACAAACCCTCATAAACCAACCCAAAAATACAAAACACCCAACAACAAATACCCCACCTCAACAACTCTCCCCAAAACCCACACCACAAAAAACACACGCATCAAAAACAGCGACACCAGGAAACACACACCCCGAACCCAACGGACGACAAAAACACCAACGCACTAAACACAAAACAAAAACAAAAAACGCAAAGGGCACAAGACAGAAAACCCCCAACGACCAACCCCCACCCCACCCACGGCCTCCACAGCCCGAGCCAACCCCCAAACGCCCAAATCCCCCAACCAACCAGACCACCCGTACCACACCCCACCGCCGAACAACCCCCAACGTCCAAGACCGAAAAAAAAAAAGCTCAGGAGCATACCCCCACCTCATACCAACACCCCAACTCCCCCAAACCCCAACCCACACCATACCCTCAACATATACCAAAACAACCAAAGTCCACAACACACAAAACCAACCCACTAACCCCAAACGATACAAAAAAAAACGCCCAACAACCAACAAAACACAGACAAAAACCGCAATGAAAAAAAAAAAAAAAAAGAAAAAAAACAAAACATCCAGAGGGACAAAAAAACGAAGGAAAAACAAAAAAACGAACAACAAAAAAAAAAAAAAAAAAGAAACACAACCAGACAAAAAAAAACAAAAAAGAACAACAAAAACATAAAACAGACAAAAAAAGGAAGACAAACACAAAAAGAAAAACAAAACAAAACACACCCTAAACCACACATCCTACCCAAACCCCCCCAAATACCAACCCCCACACAACCCCTAACCCCACCCTCCTACCAACCCCCAAATCCCAACCCCCACCCACACCTACCCCCACCTCCTACCAACCCCCAACTCCCAACCCCCACCCACCCCATACCCCCACCTCCTGCCAACCCCCAACTCCCTCCCCCCCCCCCCCCCACCCTCACCCCCCCCTACCACCCATTCTGTACCGGCACCCACACACGAAGCTGACGACCTAAAGGTTGAGAATGAAGAGCTGCGGAAACAGTTAATGAAGGGCCAGGAAAAGTTCCACCAGTCAATAGAAAGCTTAGCCACCCCACCCCACGTCACCTTACCCCCCACCCCTCTCCTCACCCTCATTCTGCTTTGTATTCTGTGACGTTCCCTACACAGGAGGCTGACGACCTTAAGGTTGAGAATGAAGAGCTACGGAAACAGTTAATGGAGGGCCAGGAAAAGTTCCACCAGTCACTAGAGAGCTTAGCTGTCACGCTCAGCAAATTAGAAATATCCAGGCAGCTGCTATCAGGCATGGGCGACATTAACTCCGGGGACTACGATGTTTCCATGACCCTCCCTGAACCTGACGCCTACGTGGGCGGCTCCGAAACCCTCACCCTATCGTCCGGCATGCCGCGCTCCTTGTCGCCCAGCCTGAGCTCCAATTGGGGGAAGCCGGCAGGGGGGGGGCACTTCCTGACAGCTAGCACCGGGAGAGCGGCTGTGGTCTCTCCTCCACTGCTGAGCAGCATCTACGCACCTGGGACACCGGCAGCTGCCGGAGATGGTATGCGGCCCTTGTCTGGTATGAGTATGGGCAGTAAGGTGAGTTGGGAGGGGGCTGGGTCGTCAGGCTTTGGTTCAAGGATGGATGCTTGGGGGTAGCCTGTAGGGGGAGGGGGGAGGGGGGGGGCACCTCCTGACAGTTAGCACCGGGAGAGCGGCTGTGGTCTCTCCTCCACTGCTGAGCAGCATCTACGCACCTGGGACACCGGCAGCTGCCGCAGATGGTATGCGGCCCTTGTCTGGTATGAGTATGGGCAGCATGGTGAGTTGGGAGGGGGCTGGGTGGTTAGCCTTTAATTGATGTTTGGGGGCTGATGCTTGGGGGCAGCCTGTAGGGGGGGGGGGGGGGGGGGGGGGGGGGGGGGGGGGGGGGGGGGGGGGAGACGCAGGGGGAAACCTGCTGTATTGGGAGGGGGCTGGGTGGTCAGGCTTAGGTGTTAGGCTTAGGGGAAGCCAGCAGTGGTGCACACTAGTTTACATTCGCGAAAGGGCGCTTGTTATGATTTTTTACCCAATTAAATGGCAGGGCGAACCTGCTGTGTTGAGGGGGGGCTGGGTAGTCAACGAAGCCAACAACAACAACAACAACAACAACAACAACAACAACAACAACAACAATGCCAACAACAACAATGCCAACAACACCTTGCAGATGGGTTCAGGCAGCCTGCAGTATGACCCCATGACAGGCCATCAAAAACATTACCACTACCGCCAGCTGCAACAACAACTACAACAGCAACAACAACTGCAGCAAACACAGCAATAGCAGCACACACAAAAAATCACTAACAATACCAAAACCGCCACCAACGACACCAACACCAACACCACCTTGCAGATGGGTCCAGACAGCGTGCAGTTCGAAGGAGCAAGCAATTACATGCCTGGTGGTGTCCACAGACCCACAGCATATAGCTCGCGACCCATGACAGGCCTTCAAAAACATCACCACCAGCAACAACAACAACAACAACAACAACAACAACAACAACAACAATCGCCACCACCAACAACAACAACACCTTGCAGATGGGTCCAGACAGCGTGCACTATGCGGGAGGGAGCAATTACATTCCTGGTGGTGTTCACAGACCCACAGCATATAGCTCGCGACCCATGGCAGGCCTTCAAAAACATCACCACCAGCAACAACAACAACAACAACAACCGCCACCAACACCAACGACACCAACAACACCACCTTGCAGATGGGTCCAGACAGCGTGCACTATGCGGGAGGGAGCAATTACATTCCTGGTGGTGTCCACAGACCCACAGCCTATAGCTCGCGACCCATGGCAGGCCTTCAAAAACATCACCACCAGCAACAACAACAACAACAACTACAACAACAACAACAACCGCCACCAACAACAACGACACCAACAACAACACCTTGCAGATGGGTCCAGACAGCGTGCACTATGCGGGAGGGAGCAATTACATTCCTGGTGGTGTCCACAGACCCACAGCCTATAGCTCGCGACCCATGACAGGCCTTCAAAAACATCACCACCAGCAACAACAACAACAACAACTACAACAACCGCCACCAACACCAACAACACCAACAACACCACCTTGCAGATGGGTCCAGACAGCGTGCACTATGAGGGAGGGAGCAATTACATTCCTGGTGGTGTCCACAGACCCACAGCCTATAGCTCGCGACCCATGACAGGCCAAAGCGCTATGTCAGCCTTAACTGATAACAGCGCTACTTCAGGGTTGGACCCGGAAGTGTTTAAAGCCATGGAATCCAAAGGGCTGTTGCAGAAGCAGCAAAACACGGCGATGAACTGGTTGAAGTTGAAGCTCAAAATTACGGCGTACTTCTCCAATAGACTGAGGGAGAAACTGACGGTGAGAGAGCTAGGGGTGGTGGAGGGGGTGAGAGCAAGGGGTGGTAGGGGTGGGGGAGGGGGTGGGGGTGTCATCATCACCTCCATCATTATCATCATCGCTAGGGTTTATAAAGGGCGATGAACTGGTTGAAGTTGAAGATCAAAATTACGGCGTACTTCTCCAACAGACTGAGGGAGAAACTGAAGGTGAGAGAGCTAGGGGTGGTGGAGGGGGTGAGAGCAAGGGGTGGGGGAGGGGGGTGGGGGTGTCATCATCATCACCATCATCATCATCATCATCATCATCATCATCATCATCATCATCATCATCATCATCGCCGGCACCATCATCACCACCATCATCATCACCATCATCACCACAACAACTGCCATCTTCCTCATCCTCATCACCAACACCAACAACAGTAGGAGACTGAGCGGCGTGTAAAGCTTGAGATTGACATAGCACATCTGGGGGACTATCTTCTAGATCAGGCCTAGCTAGATTTAACCATCTCATTCTTGCCATTACCATCACCACAACCACCACCATCACCGCCACCGCCACCACCATCATCATCATCACCACCACCACCACCATCATCATCACCATCACCACTACCACAACTACCATCGTTCTCATCCTCATCACCAACACCAACAACAGGATGAGACTGAGCGGCGTGTAAAGCTTGAGATTGACATAGCACACCTGGGGGACCATCTTCTAGATCAGGCCTAGCTAGATTTAACCATCTTATTATTGCCATTACCATCACCACAACCATCATCATCATAATCATAATCATCATCAGCAGCAGCAGCACCACCACCACCACCATCACCACCATCATCATCACCACCACCACAACTACCATCATCCTCATCCTCATGACCAACACCAACAACAGGATGAGACTGAGCGACGTGTAAAGCTTGAGATTGACTTAGCACACCTGGAAGTTCATCTTCTAGACCAGGCCAAGAGGAGGGAGGAGTTTCTAGCAGTGGACTTGTTGGCTAGCTTGCAAGCAGCATCGACTAGGTGAGAGAGCAAGGGGTGGGGGAGAGGGGGGGTGGGACAGGAGCAAGGGGTGGAGGTGGGGGTGGGGGAGGGGGGGTTCATCATCACCACCATCATCATCATCATCATCATCATCATCATCATCATCATCATCATCATCATCATCGCCGCCGCCGCCGCCGCCACCAGCATCACCACCAGCATCATCATTGACATAGCACACCTGGAAGTTCATCTTCTAGACCAGGCCAAGAGGAGAGAGGAGTTTCTAGCAGTGGACCTGCTGGCTAGCTTGCAAGCAGCATCAACTAGATGAGGGCATGCATGACTTTGGGGTGTAGAGTGTGGCTGTCAGTGTGTGTATACGTGCACATGCATGTGTTTGTGTGTGTGTGTGTGTGTGTATGTTTGTGTGTGTATCTGTTTCTAGCAGTGCGACATGTAGGCTAGCTTGCAAGGAGCATCGACTAGGTGGGGGCATGCATGACTTTGGGGTGTGGAGTGTGGCTGTCAGTGTGTGTATGTGTGCGCATGTATGTGTGTGTGTATGTATGCACATGTGTATGTGTGTGTTTCTGATTTTAGCAGTGGACATGTAGGCTAGCTTGCAAGCAGCATCGACAAGGTAAGGCATGAATGACTTTGGGGTGTGGCTGTGGGGTGTGGGTGTTCATGTTTGTGTGTACATTTGTGAATGTGTGTGTGTGTGTGTGTGTGTGTATGTACACATGTGTTGTACACAAATGATGGCAAGCTTGCAAGCAACATCTGCAAGGTGGGGCATGAATGACTTTGGGGTGTGACTGTGGGGTGTGGCTGTTTGTGTGTATATTTGTGAGTGTGTGTGTGTATGTACACCTGTGTTGTGCAGAAATGATGGTAAGCTTGCAAGCAGCATCTGCAAGGTGGGGCAGGCATGACTTTGGGGTGTGTAGTGTGGCTGTGGGGCGTGTATGCGTGCACATGCATGTGTGTGCGCGTGTATGCGTGCACACGTATGTGTGTGTGTGTGCATGCACATGTGTATGTAATTGTATCTGTTTTTAGCAGTGGACATGTAGGCAAGTTTGCAAGCAGCATCTGCATGGTGGGGGCATGAATGACTTTGGTGTGTGGAGTGTGGCCAGTGATTTTTTTTTATATCTGAAAGTGGTTTTTTTCTAACTTTATGGTTTGTAGGCCTCGTCCAGGGACAGATATTTTCGCTATAACAGGGTTAAAATTAGCAATCGCTATAACGGGGTTTAAACTAGCAATCGCTATAACGGGGTTTAAACTAGCAATCGCTATAACGGAGTTTTAACTAGCAATCGCTATAACGAGGTTTAAACTAGCAATCGCTATAACGGGGTTTAAACTAGCAATCGCTATATATAGTGGGAAAAGAAATCCCTGAGTGTGGTTGTGGGCTGTGGGTGCTGGCGTGAGTGTATGTGTGTACATTTGTGTGTTTGTAGGTACACCTGTGATTCTGTATGCGTGCACGCATGCTTGATTGCCTGTCTGTATGTTTGTATACGCACATGCATGATGTTGTGTGTTGATTGGATGCGAGATTCTCATTTGTGATCTCACTCCCGCTACATGGATGCAGTGTTTTTATTTCAGATTTGTGAGTCCAGGTTGAGTAGCTACTTGGGCTACTCAACCCTGATTTCAGGATAGTTGCACAGCCATCCCATGGTGGAGCGCCAAGCACGGAGCCTGGGGGGGTCGGGGGGCAGCGCGTCCTGAAATCGGGGTGTCCGGGGTGTTTGGCATTTGGCGGAATGGCGACGGAATGGCGACGCGTCGTCAAAAAAAGAAACACTGCATGGATGCACACTCTACTCCAGAATTAAATGATCACTGTAGCACGAACTCAGGGCCCCTGTCAGTAAAACGATTGTTTGGGGTTCAGTTCATCAATGCTTTTTCTTTTTAGCCCTTCCTGTCACGGTTGGGCAAGTCCCGTTAGCTTATTTGGCCTACCCCTGGATTGTAACATACACACATTCATACATCCCATTTCGACGAATAGCTCAATGGTAGAGCTCGTTGAAACGAGAAGGTGCAGGGTTCGAAACCATATGGGTGCGCTTTAGTGCTTGCCGTCTCTGTCAACCGCCATGGTAGCTTCGTCCATGTAAAGTAGCAGCTTGTTCCCTTATTACCACGACCCAACAGGCGTTATCATTACTGAATACAGCAGAAGATCACTGGTCAGGTAAAGAATAAAGCTCTTTGTCTCTTAGCCTGTGTCTCTGTCTCAGAACATGTCTCAGAATTTGTCTCAGAATATGTCTCAGAATATGTATCTGTGTCTGAATCTGGTGTACGGTGGGGTATGTGAATTGGGGGGTAGAACACAGGTGGGATAAAGAACAAGGCTCTCTGTCTCTGAGCCTGTATCTCTGCCTTTGAAACTGTGTCTAACTCTGTGTCTGTATCTGTATCTGTGTCTCTATCTGGTGTACGGTGGGGTACGTGAAATATATTACTGTTTACCTTAATACCACGCCCTACCCGGCATTATCATTATCGTTACATTCATCTATACCCTACTCCAGAGCCCGGGTAGAGACCAAGGAGCAGCTATCAGCGCTACGCTCGCTGCTCCCCCCCATGCACGGGGACCTTGCGGCCCTGGCACGCAACTCGACCGTGGTGTGCATGAAGCTTAATGATTACTTGGAGCGCGACAGGAGCAAGGTGTCCAAGGAGACGCAGACAGACTCCGAACTGGATGTAGTGTGGTCTAGCTTCCTCCAGACCATGCCCCGCTTCCCACCTGATCAGCCGCTCTCAGAGAGCGCTGTCATCGAGGCCATTGTGCGCATTTACATTCGGCAGGTGAGTTGGTTGTGCCCAGAGCAGGGTAGAAGGACACCATGTACGATGGTATCATGCACAACTCACCCCCCCCACACCCACCCCCCCGCAAACCTACCCATCCCAACCCCACACAAACCAAACCAAATCAAACCAACCCCACGTGACCCAACCCAACCCTCCTGTCATCGAGGCCATTGTGTGCATTTACATACGGCAGGTGAGCTAGTTGATTTTCTTGATGTGCGTATGTGTGTGCAAGATGTGCTTGTATGTGTATGTGTGTGCATTTACTTGCCAGGCCGGTACCATTGTGGATTGGCCCATGTGCTGACCGTGTGGACACAGTGAATGATGGTATCATGCACATCTCACCCCCCAACCAACCCAACCCAAACCAGACAAAAACAACCCAACCCAACCCAACCCAACCCAACCCTACACAACACAACACAACACAACACAACACTGCTTGCCAGGCCACTACCATTGTGTATTGGCCCGTGTGGGGTGCTGACGGTGTGGACACAGTGAATGATGGTATCATGCACATCTCACACCACAACCAATCCAAACCAAACCAGACGAAACCAAACCAAAACAGACCAACCCAACCCAACCCAACCCAACCCAACCCAACCCAACCCGACCCAACCCAAATCAACCCAACCCAACCCAACCCAACCCAACCCAACCCAACCCAACCCAACCCAACCCAACCCAACACTTCTTGCCAGGCAAGTACCATTGTGGATTGGCCCGTGTGGAGTGCTGACCGTGTGGACACTTTTTATGATGGGATCATGCACATCTCACCCCCCAACCAACCAAACCCAAACCAGACAAAAACAAACCAAAACAGACCAACCCAACCCAACCCAACCCAACCCAACCCAACCCAACCCAACCCAACCCAACCCAACCCAACCCAACCCGACCCGACCCAACCCAATTCAACCCAACCTAACCCAACCCAACCCAACTTAACCCAACTCAACCCAACCCAACTCAACCCAACCCAACCCAACTCAACCCAACCCAACCTGACCCAACCCAACCCAACTCAACACTTCTTGCCAGGCAAGTACCATTGTGGATTGGCCCGTGTGGGGTGCTGACCGCGTGGACACAGTGTACGATGGTATCATGGGACATTACAACAGCCAGCGTGCGCCAACAGCATTCAGTGATGAGTGGTTGACCAATCACGACAGCCCCATCGGCAGGCTGCTCAGGTGCTGCCGAAGGTACAGGGAAACAACCAAGGTGAGACATTTATCTGTAATAATAGTGATAATAATAATATTAAAAAAAAAAAAAATACCGAACTGCTTGCAAAATTTAACGCTTTAAATTGACTGGAGCAACCGTCAAATCGTGGCTTACGGTATATTACACAATGAAAAAAACGTCAAATCGTTTGTTTTGCCGATATTAGGTGCATCACTAGAATGCACATATCTCACTGCTCAATGGGCCAAACACTACATTTTTTAGTGATACGAGATCCCTGGGACCGCCTGCATCTGTCTGCATATTCAGATGCCTCATCTGACAAAAATAATGAGTTTAAGAGCACAGACCATGTGGCCATCTTTAACCACTCTTCCTTGCTCCAATTGTTTGAATTAGGGCACACTGGAAATGGGAAAGGTTAGAGGAGGTAAAAGGCTGACAGGTACAAAAATAACAGAGGCAATAGGGATAGGAAGTCAACATATATGTGCATTGGAGTGAAATATACAGAATACGGTATTTGCATATTGGAGCCGTAGCAAAACCTTACCTTGGTCCTTCTAGGTCGCTGAGCAATACAAGAACATACGTTAAGCTTATGTTTCTGACATTAATTGAGCAAGAGATGATTTCAGGAGTTAATGAAAACGATTGAATGTCTCATTCTAGTTATTTCAAAGAGTACCGGTAGTGTTATGCTGAACAAGATGTTGGGATCATTGCAGTATTATATGTACACTCCTTGCAGGTCCTAGAACAGTGTACCCTAATATTGTACCATGAACCATGAAACAGTGTAACATGATAAAGTACAAACGTTCAGTTGCATTTATGGATTTTATTAAAATGGAAATTAAACAATGCTACCCTTAGAAGGGCCCCTTGGCAGGCTACTCAGGTGCTGCCGAAGGTACAGGGAGAGAACCAAGGTGGGGCTTAAATATATAGTGATACAAATACACAAATGCAATTAAAATGTGAAACATGTTTTAAGATGGTCACCTGTGAAAGGCTACTCAGGTGCTGCCGAAGGTACAGGGAGACAACCAAGGTGGGGCGTAAATATAAAGTAATACAATTTCATAAATGCAATTGAAATTAAAAACATGTTTTAACATGGTTACCTTTGAAATGCTGCCCTGGTGCTGCTGAAGGTACAGGGGGAAAACTAAGATGAGGCGTAAATATTTTAAACAAGTGAAATTAGAGTAAATTAAAAACAATTTTAAAAAGTGAAATTAGAGTAAATTAAAAACAATTTTAAAAAGTGAAATTAAAGTAAATTAAAAACAATTTAAAAAAGTGAAATTAAAGTAAATTAAAAACAATTTAAAAAATTGGTCCCCGTTGAATGTAGACAAGAAAGTTGAGGCACCATCCAATCACTTCCTGTCGCATGCTGTATCTGTTTTCTTTTTTTTGCCCTAAAAGCCATGAAAGGCTCAAAAAACTATATAAAGCTATAAAACGCTGGAAACACACACTACAATGCTGTCCCTGGAGGAGGCCTAGAACCATACAGCTAGAAAACCCCCACTTTCAGATTTGAAAAAAAATCCCTGATGCTGTTGTGTAAAGATACCGTGAACTGTTTAATATGATAATGAAAATAATTATGAAATAAATGAAGAAGATATATTATTACAAACGGAAGGCTTCGATATTATTAATGTGGTACCCCCTCGTGCCTGATCCTCCTGCATGCGAGCCTTCATTTGCTTTTCATTTCATTTGGGGTGGCTCTGTTCTTACTCTATCTTCCTCTCCTCCCCTGAGATTGCCATGTTCTGCAACTGTGTGGGCTGCACGCCTAATACCATATTTGATCTTGTTGTTCCTTCCGCAAGTCTTTGCTCTCCTCTACCACTCAGATTGCATTGTTCTGCAACTGTGTGGGCTGCACACCTAATACCATATTTGATCTTGTTGTTCCTTCCGCAAGTCTTTGCTCTCCTCTACCACTCAGATTGCATTGTTCTGCAACTGTGTGGGCTGCCTTATACCATATTTGATCTGGGTTGTTCCTTTCCTAAGTCTGTGCTCTCCACCACCCCTCAGATCGCCATGTTCTGCTATTTCGTTGGCTGCACCCCCGATGCGGTCAAGTGGCCCACTTCCTCGTGGCACTTTTTCCTCCACCTCCTCCACTGCCTCAAGATCCTCCTCTCAGGTTGTTTGAAGTGATTGTTAATTTAATTTAATGTATTTACCTGTGTATTTATATACTTTATATGTTTTATTTTATTCTCTTATTTGTACAACCAGTATCCATCTCTCAGGTAGGTGCATACACACAGGTAGCTGTAACAACACACACACATACACATGCATACACACACATACACACACGTACACACAGGTAGCTGTAACAATACACACACATACACATATACACACATATACGCACATACACACAGGTAGCTGTAACAACACACACACATACACATGCATACACACACATACACACACGTACACACAGGTAGCTGTAACAATACACACACATACACATATACACACATATACGCACATACACACAGGTAGCTGTAACAACACACACACATACACATGCATACACACACATACACACACGTACACACAGGTAGCTGTAACAATACACACACATACACATATACACACATATACGCATATACACACAGGTAGATGGAACAATACATACAGGTAGCTGTAACAATACACACACATACACATATACACACACATTTACACACATACTCTCAGGTAGCTGTAACAATACACACACATACACACATACACACGCATAAACACACATATACACACATACACCTTTACACGCACATTTACACATATACACACGAACACATATACACACATACACACATACATATATACACACAGATAAACATGTACACACATGCACACATACACCCACATGCACACATGTACACACATACACACATACAAACATACACACACATACACACATACACACATATGCACATATATACATACACACACATACTCACATGCACGCATACACACAGGTAGATGAAACAATACACACACATGCACACATACACACACAAACACACATACACATATACACACATACACACATACACACATACACACATTCACTCATTCACACACACACACACATACACACATACACACAGGTAGCTGGAACAATACACACACATGCACACACACACAAACACACATACACACTCATACACAAATACACACGTACACACATACACGCATACGCACATACACACATACACGCATACATGCACAGGTAGCTGTAACAATACACACATACACACACATACACACATACACACACATGCACACATACACACACATACACACACAACACACATACACACATACACACACATACACACATACACACACATACACACATACACACACATACACACATACACACATACACACATACACACACATACACACATACACACATACACACACATACACACATACACACATACACACACATACACACTCAAACACACATGCACACAGGTAGCTGTAACAATACACACACATACACACACATATGCACACACATACACGCAGGTAGCTGGACCAATACACACACATACACACAGGTAGCTGGAACAATACACACACTTACACACATACACACACATATGCACACACATACACGCAGGTAGCTAGACCAATACACACACATACACACAGGTAGCTGGAACAATACACACACTTACACACATACACACACATATGCACACACATACACGCAGGTAGCTAGACCAATACACACACATACACACATACACACAGGTAGCTGGGACAATGCACACACATGCACACATGCACACATACACACATGCACACATACACACATACGCACAGGTAGCTGGAGGTCTACCTCCCAGCAGTTGGACCGTACTCGGGGAGCCCAGATCCATATTTTGTTTACCTCTGAGCTGTAATTATGCACACACATACACACAGGTAGCTTGAACAATAGACACATAAACACAAATACACACATACACACACATACTCAAACACATACACACATACTAACATACAGACACATACACACTCATACACACATACACACATACACACAGGTAGCTGGAAGTCTACCTCCCAGCAGTGGGCCAGTACTCGGGGAGCCCAGATCCATATTTTGTTTACCTCTGAACTGTAATTATGCACACACATACACACAGGTAGCTTGAACAATACACACATAAACACAAATACACACATACACACACATACACACTCATACACTCATACACACATACACACATGCACACAGGTAGCTGGAAGTCTACCTCCCAGCAGTGGGCCAGTGCTAGGGGAGCCCAGATCCCAATTCAAGCCGCCTACGATCTTGTCGGCAACTTGTTCAATGTACAGAGCCCCAAGGACTTGGAAGGTGCCGTGTCAACAAAGCTACACGCAATTATCATACCGGGACAGTCGGGATCTGTCATTGACCTTGACGCGCTGCTGCTGCTCCTAGTCAACGAGTACAACCTCGGTAAGCCACTCCTTCCTTGCTACTCATATATGGAGAGAGAGAGAGAGAGAGAGAGAGAGAGAGAGAGAGAGAGAGTAAAAGTAGATATATATACATACTTGTACTCCTATACCCTTCATATATGTCTTAGCCAGTGCTGCTCCTAGTCAAGTGCGACCACGGTATGCCACTCTTTCCACCGTTTCATTTTGGGGCTACAAGTGGCAGCTTCCAGCCAGCTACAAAAGCCAGCCACTGGGTCTAGCCCAAAGCTTTCAGTTGCACTGAAATGCCTGTGATGTCAACTGTCACACACACACACACACCACCACCACCACCACCACTGCCACCACACCACCACCACACACACACCCTTGCATCACCCCTCGTGCCCTCAAGCATCACCCCCTCCCCCCCCCTTGCATTGCACCCTTCAGGTAACTGCCCCCATCACCCCCGTCACCTTCATCACCCCCATCACCCCCACCCACCCCTTGCATTGCAACCTTCAGTAAGAGCCCCCATCAACCCCCGTCACCCCCACCCACCTCCTTGCATTGCACCCTTCAGGCAACTGCCCCCGTGCTGCTCTTCTGTACCCCCGCCGCGTCACCGACGGCAAGCTCTTCAACCTCTTCAACCACTCGGGCCACACGCCAGACATCAGCGCCATTGAAACCGCTAAGAAAGAAAACCTCATCTCCAGCAAGCCCTCAAATGCGTGGGGGGCTAAGACCCCCAAGGTGGTGGACCCTAAACAAGCCGCAGCGGCAGCCAAGCTTCAGGAGGGCGTCAAGCTCATTTGGCAGCCAAGCATAGCCAGAGAGGGCGAGGACGGTGGTTTGCAGGGTTCAGTATCACAGCGCCCTGGGACAGTTCCGGCCAACATGCAGCGCAGGGAGTCCTCGAGCTCTGATGTGGGGTCAACCCGTCGTAACGCGACGACGTCCCATGGCAGTAGACACAGTCAGAGGGAGTACTAGTTGGTTTAGGGTTTAGGGTTGCTAGGATGTCCCATGGTAGCAGGCACCAGGTTTTCGTGTTAGTGCGATTTATGGATGTCTGGCCCAAGGGCCCCGGCGGTATGGGCAGAACAAGCCTTCCGTTCCTTAATTTGGGGTCCCCCCCCCCCCCCCCCCCCCCTCCTCTGTGCGCAATCAGGGAGCACAATAAACAGATTAGACAGTGTAAAGACTTGACACGATCAAAATATATAGAATAGAATAGTAGGATATGCGTGATTATTTTTGTTTGAATACATAGCAGGGTCTTTCGACGAGAATTGAATTGAATTGAATTGCTACCTGTATTTGAACTTGAATTTTGTTACATAGCTTCAGCCAGTAATTTAGATACCGGTAGGTTAACTGACCGCCTGTGTGCAGTCTACCCTAATCATATTTCTCGAGGAGGGGGAGGGGGGGGGGGGGGGGGGGGGGGGGGGGGGCAATTTTCCTTTTGAAACCCCCGTCCCCTTCCACGGGCCTCTTTGAAAAGCTATGCTAAGAACGATTTGTTTCTAATTACTGTCCCTATTGGGGGGGGGGGGGGGGCGTTGTTCCCTACTGATATGATGATTGTTGTCCTTACTTGAGACATGTGGTTATACATAGATTAACTGACCGCCTGTGTGCAGTCTACCCTAATCAAATATCTAGTCAGATCAAGTGTAAGGATACCAAAGCGAAGCGAAACCAATTTTGGATTTGAATTTTTGAACTTGAATCCCAAGGGATTTTGAAAACCTGCGATTTTGCTCATTCTGGATTCAAGGCAATTGGCTCCAGAACCAATATTGTGATGAAGGGGGGGGGGGGGGGGGGGGGGCAATTTCCTGTTCAAAAACCCTGGCAGGCATAGTGAGAGGGTAGCTACGACGTCCCAAGGTAGCAGACACAGTCAGAGGGAGTACTAGTTGAATGGAGGGGGTGGAGGTCATCTGGCAATCAAGCCTGTCTGGGGTGTAGGCTCCATCAGCTACCACATTACTACCACACCACACACACGCACACGCACACACCAATACCTCCACCACACCACCACACACACACCTACAAACACACACATACATACATACACACACCACCACCACCACCACATATACACACACACCACCAGACACACACACATGACAATCAAGTATAGCGCTCACCCATGTCGAGCAGGATATTGACCTGGGCATCAGACATCTTGAGCTGTTTTACCCCCTTGAGCTGTTCTACCACCTTAAGCCCTTCCTATCACGGTTGGGCAAGTTCATTTAGCCTATTTGGCCTACCCCTGGACTGTAACATACATACATACCACCTTGACCCGACTACCAATACCACCAGACACCACCACCCCACCAGCTCTCCACCCGACCACCGCTAACCCCACCCCACCACCATCACACACACAAACACGCACATGACAAGCAAGTATACCGGTAGTATAGTATGGTATATTATAGTTCCACCCATGGTAAATAATCAAGCAGGGAATTTAGCTCGTTATTAGACACCTTGAGCTGTTTTAGCTTTGCCTGTGGCTTACACAGACATATGACAGGGATCACTAGGCTGCTGGGAGGGTATGTGGGTTGGTGTTTCTTATTGCTAGGTAACGGTCAAAGTAAGGAAGGGGGTCCACCGACATGCTCATTGTTTGGTTTGGTTGAAATGCGAGGGATCAATAGATTGCGAGGAGGGTATATGTTTTAATGCAAGTTCTTTACAACGGTATATAAACTCGATAGCGGAGAAGATGCTATTAAGCGCAGCAGGCGCAATCATATAGAATAGAGATGTGTACTGCAAGGTACTGCAGTCACGTGCAGGCCACAGCTAGCCTGTGGCCTGGCGGCAGGCAACACGGTACCAGGAGGGAACTGGTACCGGTGTGCACTATGCTAACTCAGAGACTGATATATAAATCAGTCAATAACATCCCCCCCAATTCAAGGTATCCTTTGACTAAAGAATTCCTGGAATTAACTGAGGGGCATAAGACAATTAAGTAGTAATTACTATATAGTAAAGAGAGGTAGAGAAGTCATTACAGGGGGCAGGGACTTGGATAAATGATTTATTCAAGTCGAGGCAGAGAGGAGGGGTTTCCTCCTGTAGAGTCTCGGGGTTAATATACTCGGCAAGCAGATCTATGGGTAAGTTACTTATGTGAAATAATAAGTATTGCAGTGAGGCTGCAAGCTTAGGATGCAGGGAGGCTGCAAAGGGGTGAATTTAAACTGCAGAAAAGGTGCAGGCTAGGGTGCAAAGAAGCTGCTGGGAAGCTGGAGGGGAACTGCAGATAGGCTGCAGACTAGGTTGCAGGGAAGCTGCTGGGAAGCTGGAAGGAAACTGCAGATATGCTGCAGGCTCTATGGCAGGGAAGCTGCTTAGGAGACTGGAAAAGAGGGAAGCTCCCAGACTTGGATAAAGCTTGGGGAGATAGCCTAGGTTACGAGATGGGTGCATGATTCGAGACTAAAGGCTTAGTTTTAGACAGGATGTCTGTACTAGTCCCCCCACAATTTGGGTCAAGAGCTGAAGGGCTGTAACCTAAATTAGAAAGTTGCAGACATCATGTTGAAATGCCATGTGAAAATCTAGATAAGAAAGGTTGTACTGCCTGTTGTCAGTACATGGGGCAGTACATTTGGCATACAGTCTAATAAATTCTAGAGTGTTCAAGGCTAAAAACACCATGGGCAGGGCAAAGTCTGATCTAGTTTACCAGGTGCCTGACAGAGTGGGGAAGGCATCCAGGGCAAGCTGGTTGCAGACTTGGGCTAGGAACTTATCAAATGATTTGGTAGCCAGGTTTGGTGGTACAAGGATGTTGATGAAAGTGAAGTCCATGGGGCTCCAGTCCATACTGAGATGGTTGACACACAATACTTTTCCTCCAGGGTAGGCACAGATCCTGGGGTCCATGATCATCTTGGGTCTGAATGAGAGGGCATACACATGGCATTGGTCATGGCTGCCTGGAGGCAGATGGTCCACTGTAAGGTGAGTCTGGCTTCAGTAGAGACAGTGGGGTAGGCTTGCACCATCTGTTGGAGCCTGCTAGTGTGCTTGAGGACAGGGGCATAGGCTTCAGATGGCTCTCTGTGCATAGGTCTGTAAGGAAACTTTCCTTTCTCAGGTGTCAGCATAATGATACATAAATCAGTCAATAACAATATGGGTTGTTGTTTCCTAAAGCTGGTATATTTTTATTTTAAGCAAGGGTCAAAGTAAGGATAAGGGGGACTCAGGGTGTCCACTGACACGCCCATTCTTTGGTTTGGTTGAAATGCGAGGGATCACCAGAGTGCTGGGAGGGTATGTGGGTTGGTGTTTCCTAGTGCTGGGTAAGGGTCAAAGTAAGGGTGAGGGACTCAGGGTGCACGCTCTCATGCCCATCGTTTGGTTTGGTTGAAATGCGAGGGATCACTACCGTTTGGTTGGCTTGGAGGGTGTGTGGGTTGGTGTTTCCAAGCGCTGGCTTAGGGCCGGGTTGGTTGTTTCCTGGTGCTGGGTAAGGGTCAGAGACTCAGAGTAAGAGTAAGGGTAAGGGTAAGGGTATAAGGGACTAAGGGTGTCCACAGACATGCCAATTTTCGCCCCAAAGCTCTTGGTAGGGGTAAGAGGAAGGGTAAGTTAACAAATAAGGACACCTGTACAGTATGTACTTTGTTACAGTCCAGGGGTATGCCAAGTAGGCTAAAGGGACTTGCCAAACCGTGACAAGAGGGGAAAAAGCACCGATGAACTGACCCCCAAACAATCGTACAGACATACTACACCCCATTGCAGTGTGTGTAACGTATGTTTGCATGTTTTACAGTCAAGGGGTAGCCAAAAAGGCCTCAGGTAATTTGTGTACGCACGGAATGGTGCAGCCCAGGGGGGAGTCCATGAGGCTACTGTTGTTGTTCTGATTACATGCTGTTGCATGGTAATTTGTGTACGCACGGAATGGTGCAGCCCAGGGGGAGTCCATGAGGCTACTGTTGTTGTTCTGATTATTCTGATTACATGCTGTTGCATGGTACATGAAACAACGCATCAACAAGGCTGTTATTTTGTAAGGGGTCCCGGCTTCTGGGGTGGAGATCCTTTCATTAAAACGAGTACAAGCAAGCGTTTAGAGAGCTCCAGCTTCTTACCGCTAGGCGCTAGCGGGCGGAGTGTAATAGGAGCTTGGACATTCCTACTAATGCCTAGCACGGTTACAGAACAAGTCTAATGATAGCTAGCTGAAGGATAAGTAGTTTGAAGGTTAGAGGGCGTTTACACGAGCAGGTTATCTCGGCCAGTTACGGTTAAGATGTACAGTTAACTAACTACGAAGCGTTTACACGACACTTTTCGCGTCAGTTATCTCGCCCAGTTAACTATTTTCGCGATAACCATAACTCCCCCCCCCCCCCCCCCCAGTTACGGGTTAAAGGTTAAGGTTAGTGGTTCGTTAAGTTCGTTTGGCTTCCGAGCTGTGAGATGTATCGGCTACGCTAGCTCCAGTTCAGTTCGTCAATTTCTGCAGATTCGAATTTTCTAGAGCAGCAAGCAAGAAGGCATTGGCCGAGCAGATTGTTGATGATCAGCTGCCAGATCTCACCCAGCAATCTCGATCGACGGGTCGCTGCGGAGCCTCGAAGTCGCTTGCTTCACAGCACGGTTCGTGCTGGGGAGCAGGGCCCGAAAATAGCTCGTCTAGCACCAAAAATTCAAAAATCACGAGGCTAACCAGAAGTACACGACCAACCTGACCGAACGCAAACTGCGAGCGCAAATGTACGTGTAATAAAAACTGGTTAAGTTTGCGTTCGTTGAGGGTTCGGGCATACCTGGCGTTAACTATTTGGTTATCTCGCCAACTTTGCTGGCCGAGATAACTAGCTCGTGTAAACATCCTCTTTTCCGTGTCAGAATATATGCTTGGTTAGTAAGGGCGGGGTGAACGACAGTAGTGGTAGTGCAATACCAGAGTCATTCTTGACTGGGCTTGAAGCAAGCTTCAAGACACCAGTCCCCCACGAGAAATTAGAATAATAGCATGAGTCTCAATGAGACTCGAATCAGCTATTATACTGATCAGAACAGATACTACACTTGATCTTAGCCAAAAGGCCGAAAAAGGTATGCTTCGCACAAAGATTGTGGGTGCTCAGTACCTGAGTGGTGTAGCGGGTCGACGATGAGGTGATGGTGGGCAACTCGAGGGGCCCATGATAACCCGCTTGGGCGCGAAGAATAGCGCGATTTGAATCCCACTTGGGCGCGAGGAATAACACGATTTGAATCCCACTTGGGCGCAACGAACAGTGCGAATAGGCGAATGTGAAACTTCGTGCATGTAATGGCCTTCGAGCTGTTTTAAAGGCAAACAAAAGCTGCTAGTTACCAGCTAGAAGCAGGGTAGGACACCCGGGTCGGTTTTTGTGGGGATAGCTGTTGGAGCACCATTGTTCCGTAGTCTGTTGTACGCTGACTCGCTTCCCGCGTCCTTCACTTGGACCTCTGATCTGAGTTATGCTGACGTATATTCCAGGTCATGCTGACCTGTCCTATAGTAAGAGTATAAAGCACTCTCCTTTCCTGATACGATACCTTTCACAGACACAATGTAAGCTGGTCTGCTCGGTCTCCCGCCTCGTCTCCTCGTCTCCAGTCCGCCCATCCAATATGCTATGATGCCCTCTAACAGGTTATGGTTCCCATGCACGTTTCCACTGCTTGCGCATCTTCGATGCGCTGATGCCCTCCGTTTTCTCCCCCCCCTACTGGATGATACTTGGACGACCTGCGAGCTCCTGTCTGGGGCAGGCGCATGTTCATCGTACTTGCTCCCCCTCCGTGCTTGCTTCCACCTTTGGAGCAGCTGCGTGATTCCCGTCGTGTAAGCCCTCCCAGCGCGAGGCATTTTCTTTCCGACTGGCCCTAGCACTCATGTTCAGGATGACTAATGGCCCACACCACTGACACCAGAAAGCCGGAGGAGCTCCTTCTCTTCGGTCCCGTTCGTGCGCTTTGGAATTTCTTGATTCCGAGTGGCCCTCGCACTCCTGTTAATGATGGCCTAATGGCCCACACCAGAAATTCGGAGGAGCTTCTGCTCTTCGGTTCCGTTTCTGCGGTTTGGAATTGCATGGTCTCATGCCGCACCTCCATGAGAGAGCTCTGCGTGTCTCCCTGGTCTTATGCCGCACCTCCATGAGAGAGCTCTGCGTTTCTCCCTGGTCTTATGCCGCACCTCCATGAGAGAGCTCTGCGTTTCTCCCTGGTCTTATGCCGCACCTTGTCAGCTGTACTAGTAGGACACGAGTGCCTTATTGGTTTCTGAATCAGGTGCCAATAAGACACTCGTGTCCTAGTAGTACAGCTGACAATAGTGCCTGACTCGGGAGGAAAACGGGGGGGTTCGGTCCTCCCCTAGAAGGTCGCGGTACACAGGCGGGGTGCGGGTCTGATTAATACCAAGTTGCCCCCATTCGTAAGACCATAGCCGAGAGCTTGGCTGTGGAGTTGTGGAACCTCTGGGTAATCTGTTCTCCTCCCGGGACATGCATTATTGTACTACTAGGACACGAGTGCCTTATTGGCATCTGATCAGATCCATGAGAGAGCACTGCGATATTTACTGCTGACCCTTGCCCCTGACTTGACCTGAGCCTGACATTTCCGGTTTCCTGACCGCTGGTGTTCGCCCAAGTGTTCGCCTGAACGCTTCTGTTTTCCCCGTGTGTTCTGTTGTCCGAACCTCTGATCTCTCGACTAGATTGACTAGTTCTTGCAGAACACGTTCTAGATTCCCGAGCTTCATCTTCCTTTCAATGGACTGCGATAGCTACTATTCTATGGAGTAGAATTCCATGCTTTTATTTTTCGCTGACTACTTTTTTCGTGTGCTCAGTTCTCTCATGCCATCTTCCCGTTGACATGTGAGAAAGAGGAGTGTTGGAGCACCATTATTCCGTAGTCTGTTGTACGCTGACTCGCTTCCCGCGTCCTTCACTTGGACCTCTGATCTGAGTTATGCTGACGTATATTCCAGGTCATGCTGACCTGTCCTATAGTAAGAGTATAAAGCACTCTCCTCTCCTGATACGATACCTTTCACAGACACAATGTAAGCTGGTCTGCTCGGTCTCCCGCCTCGTCTCCTCGTCTCCAGTCCGCCCATCCAATATGCTATGATGCCCTCTAACAATAGCCCCAAAACAGGGGCACCCCTCCCGAAAACATGCCCAAACTCCGACACGCTATAATGCCACAGTCGAGTTCAATTTTCTCGCAACTGGGGGAAAGATACGCCGACTAGTTTCGAATGGGAATTGGAGGCAAACCGACCGAAATCCCGAGGGTTCTACTAAGGCCAGGCCCGCCAGCCCACGCCGACCAGTGACGCCGACGCCGACCCACCGACGCCGACCAAAGAAAGCATCCCCTCCCTTCCCACGCCAGAACCAAACGTTCGAGTAAACGAACGAACAGCCAAGAAACAACCGAAACGAGTATTGCGAGTGTCAGCGTATACTACTAGAACACGAGTGCCTTATTGGCATCTGATCAGATGCCAATAAGGCACTCGTGTTCTAGTATTATACGCTGACAATAATGCCTGACTCGGGAGGAAGACGGGGGGGGTCGATCCTCCCCAGAAGGTCGCGGTACACAGGCGGGTTGCGGGTCTGATCAGTACTAAGTTGCCCCCAGCGTAAGACCATAGCCGAAAAAGCTTGGCTGTGGTTTAGTGGAACCTCTGGGTAATCTGTTCTCCTCCCGGGACATGCATTATTGTCAGCTGTACTACTAGGACACGAGTGCCTTATTGGCATCTGATCAGCATGAATAGCGGTGCTCTCGCTTGTTTTATGTCTTGGTGACTCCTTGTGTACTCCCTTAGAACTATCGGTCCTGACAGTACTATGTCAAATTCCCGTAGACTGTGTCATTCTTCATGACACTGTGACGACTTCCTGTTGACTGTGTCATCGGTTCTTCTGACACGCGCTGTCTAGCCTGTACCCTGATCAGGTTCCAGGCTACCGCCCCTTTCCTCCGCTGGTGTCCCTTTATGGTTCCCCAGTCTTTTGTAATATTATTCTCGTCTCCGCATTTATAGATTGGCGTGCTGCACACACAAAGTCCACTCTCCGGAGTGTTATCCAAGCTGATAGGTTATACGGTCCTTTATTTACTACCACTGCTTTGCGATGCAACTTCCGCGAGGACCTCCCGCCATTTTGAGAAACTCCATGACATGGATGGTCTTTCCTGGACGCGCGGGATGCGCAGTATCATTCTCAGCGATGGCTGCGACCAATCCTTCCAACGGAGGAACGGCTCCTCTTGATGATTGGCTAGACGTTTGTGCACCAGCTGCCTCTGCTAGCGGTCATGAGAGTCCTTCCGCCATCGTGGAAGTAACCCCCCCCGGCCATTCCTCTTCCTTCCATCTTCTCTTCCTTTTTTCCTCCCCTGCCGTCTGTCGCCTCCTCCCGTCTGTCGTAGATGACTGTGACGTGCAGACTCAAGTCGGCGACTAGCCTGGACATCGGTGGAGATACCCCGTCTTCGTCTGCTCGCGTCCTTGACGTCGCTAACCTTTCTCCGGTGTTTGAGGCTCTGCCTGCATACCGGAGGTTGCCAAGCCGACCAAGCTCCCTGCTGATGTCTACGTCGTCTTTGCCCCGTTTGCTCTGCCCAGCCGACGGTCGGCTACTGGCATGAGCTTGCGCTCTAGTGGCTCTGTGCTACCTTCTGGAGAATTTTTTCGATCAAGCTGGCGGATCGCCGGCACTGCCGTAGGATTCGCCAGAGGAGGACGACCTACGCGTCTGGACCTGGAGATTCTGGAGGTGGTAGGAGGCAGGGGGGTATGGTCAGCACCACTACGGGTGCTGCTCCCTCTACCCCCCAACCGGGTGAGTCGAGCGATAGAGGGGGGGACTTGGGATTGACTGATCATCGACGGCGGGATATTAGGACCTTTACATGCCTCGGCTCTGCTCTTCGCATCCTAGCGATTAATGTTCGAATTCTGCCCTTGCGATTTGCGATTTTCTGCCATTGGTGCGATTTTCTGCACCAGGTGCGACTTGCTGCACTGTCATTCTCGTCTCCTTTTTCCCATACCTCTAATCTCGACTTCGACCTAACGCTTCCCCACCTTCTGTGATCCCAGGTCTCGCAGCGCCGGACTTCGCCCATGCTACAGCCGCAGTGGACGCCGTCCTGGCCCTAGTCCAGCGGCCGTGGAGGATCTTTGGCATGATATCTTGGTGGATATTTTTCTCTCTTAGGCTCCTTGTGACCCCTAAGTGCGTTCCGTGGTTCGACAGAGGTTACTACTTTGTCTTCCCGTGCCCCTGGTTCCCCCCTTAGGTTTATGCCTTAGCTACGTGAGTTTGGGTTCAAGTGTTTGAGTTCTGATAGGGCTTAGGAATTTTTAGTTAAGTGGTATAGAGGCATGGTTGATCTCGATTAGTTGGGGCATGCATGAGTTGTTGATGATGACACTGCTCAGCATGGTGCTAGTGTGTTATCTTTGCAATCGCGTGTTCATCTAGGGAGACAAGACTCCTTCGGAGCTTTTCTTTGGGGTTGCACCTGATGTGTCGTTGTTGCGTTTGTTTGGTTGCCCTTGCTATGTAATCTTAGTATTGGGCAGTCACGCAACAAGCTAGTTAGAAAGGCATTATTTGGTAGACTGGTTGGGTATTCCCTGGTGAGTAAGGGTTATTATATTGGGGTTTCCAATGTTGCGCCAGTTAGTAGTGAGTAGTGATGTACTCACTATCTCCAGTTCAGTTCTAAACTGTCTTTCTGGGTTCTCCCATTAGTATGGGTCCCCGTGCCCGCTTGCATCCCTCCTGTCATCAAACGGTGATATGTTATGTGTTACCGGTAATTCCCTACGCCCTTTAACAACCCCAATTGTTGTTGGCTGGCCTGGCTGGGATGTATCATTGTTGCATTCTAGACCAGGGCCTGATCTTGCTGTATTGTGTGTGAAGTTTTAGGGCGGGTGGGAGTTGGATATCCAACTATAATCTTAGCCGAATCTCAGGGGGTCGCCAGGCCCTCCTCTGTGCCACGTTTTAGCGGTGAAGCTTTAGGATTTAGACAGCCTTCGATCATAGTGGTACCTGGATCAGGTCCATTGACTAATAGTCGCCAACCTCCGACCACCTCGGATGGCTCGTGGGTGTCGATAATTCCGACGCCTCCTGTCGTCCCTGGTGGATTACTCGGGTCGAGCCCATGTGATGATGTAGCCGTTGCCGAATGGGTAAGTGATGATCTTGAACACTGGTCTAGCTTGATACTGCGTATGGCTGGGGTGTTACAGTCAACCCAGGATTCATTGTTTTAGGTGCTGCTGGTTCTCATACGTAGGTGAACATGGCCCTATGTGTGAGTGCCTATTCCTCAGCACCTCCTAGACTGACTTATAGGGTAGTCTAGATTGGTGGAGCGTTACGACGCTTTGTTTAGGCAGCTTCCTTTCAGCTGTCTTTCTTGGTTTTGGTGGAAGGTGGTACTTAATTCAGACCACCGTTATAGCGTCTTGATGGTTTCTGACTCTTAGTTCCATAGGCAGATGGTTCGTTCGGTGGAGCTCATCATAGATTAGCTATTTCTTTTTACTCCACACTGTTTTTAGATCACCAGCCCCTCATGTGATTGGAACTTTTTGTGGAGTGTAGTAGTTGTTTCCCTTCGGATTTTACTGTGAATTGGTGGGCTGGGTAATCTTGCAGTTGTACTTGCAGATGTACCGCCGCTCACCTCTTTCTTGTTTTCCGAGTATATTTCAAGCGCCCTTTCAGTCCATCCTTTGCAGTGAATTCTTTGAAGTCATTTTTTCTGCGTTTCCTATTTTTCAGGTGGACAATAGGTTTTATGTACTATGGTTGTACATGTACCCTTCTATTGTTCATTGAACTGTGTTTCCTTTGTTGGTTACAAGTTTCTTGAAAATTTTAACTTCGCATCCTTTGGATTTTTTCAGTTGCTGCAGGTTTGGTTTGCTTTAGTTCGGCGCTTGGTTTGTCTTGAGTGCACGAGTTCTTTGCGGTGCGATACCCACCTCTTAGACTGTTTTTCGTTAGTGCCGTAGCTGGGGATTTATGATAATTAACTTTCATAAATCTTCTTACTTCCATCTTTGAGTAAGAAACCAGTTCATCATGGTTTTTTCATCCCAACCTAGTCATGAATTCTATGCTAAGAATAGTTTTTACGGTAGTGGATTTTTCCATCGACTTTATTTTTCCATAATGGACTTTTGCGTCCTCTTGTCTGCGTCCTTTGACTTTGATTCTCTCGTGTGCTGCTCTCACACGATATTTCTATCCGTCCCTTTGGTTATCATTGATTGGCGTTAGGTTCCTATTCCCGGATCGGGTTTTCTATACCGTTGTTCCCCAACTTTGATATACAATTTTTTCAGTCTTCTCTTTAGGTTAAGTTCTCGGTTCTTTCAGTCACCGTTGTTCCCCTTCCTTTGGTATTAGGATTGATTTCTGTTTGGCCTCCCTGTGATTTTCTGGTTTGGTGCCTACTATTCTGGATGAATAGTATTTTTGCGCTTACCATGGATGGTTACATTTCCATTTTGGTCTCAGCACAGCTCGGTATGACCCAAGTTTTTTGCTGCTACATTTTCGGAGTACTACAGTGGTTTTTGGTTCATCCTTTCTCATCCTTTTATTTTAGACAAGGGCTTTCTTCTGGTTTCCTGTTTTTCCGCCGTTCCTTAATAATTTTTGTTTGCTACCAAGTTATGGTTCTATGTCCCCAGTGCCATAGGTGGAGTACTAGTATTGTATGTCACCTGCGTCATAGGTGGAGTATCAGCATGAATAGCGGTGCTCTCGCTTGTTTTATGTCTTGGTGACTCCTTGTGTACTCCCTTAGAACTATCGGTCCTGACAGTACTATGTCAAATTCCCGTAGACTGTGTCATTCTTCATGACACTGTGACGACTTCCTGTTGACTGTGTCATCGGTTCTTCTGACACGCGCTGTCTAGCCTGTACCCTGATCAGGTTCCAGGCTACCGCCCCTTTCCTCCGCTGGTGTCCCTTTATGGTTCCCCAGTCTTTTGTAATATTATTCTCGTCTCCGCATTTATAGATTGGCGTGCTGCACACACAAAGTCCACTCTCCGGAGTGTTATCCAAGCTGATAGCGAGCAGCCATTTTGTGTGTGGGGTGGGGTGGGTGAGTGAGTGTGAGTTGGGGCGGGGGGATGAGGATTTTCGCCTCAAAGGGTGGGTCTCCTTGCACTAGTCCTAGACGCCTAGATAGACTGGAAGGATTATATGTGCTGTGCCGAAGCGCTTCCTACCCCGAACGAAGGAGAAGGTGCCCTTAGGTCGGCGGGAGATGCCGACCCATGGCTAATCACACTTCAACGTTCTTAACAGTACTTATCCATATAACCAAGTTAAAATTCAAGATGAGCCCCATGGCAAGGCCTAACCATTTTCAATCGCTCAACTCAAATAACTGAAATGATTTCACATATTTGTGAACACAAGCCCAATGATCCAGGGTCCTACATTTTGTCGAATTAGTCAGCGCTTGAAGCGCACAAGCGTCACATTGGTCAGCGCTTTGTAGTGCAAACAGCGCAAAAACTGCAGGGGGCTCAAAAAGCGTGCGCGTAATCGCGCTGCTGCGCGCACTTTGGAGTACCCTGCAATGATCAACTTATTAACTCAAAAGAAATGGAAATTGTTACATCCGAGTAATGTGCCACAATCGGGACGTGAAGTTAAGGACACCACTGCGTAAGCCGGAACTAGCAGTAGTCACCATTAACTCAATACTATTCTGGATTTCTCTTTTCAGGAATTGCTCAATTATTGTGAAGATCAACAATGTTTTTTTATTTCGTGTGACGCGTCCCAAATTGGACGACTCAGTGCGACCCCAGTGCGACACACTGCCCCCCAGAACCCCTTGGAGCCCGGGGGGGGTCCCAGGGGGCGTTTCTGACGAGTGCAGCAGGACCCATGCGTTGCCATGCAGCGACGCGTTGCACAAAAACTGTGAACATGACTTCAGTCTCTGTTCCCGGGAGTCAAAGTACCTAAGCCCTAAACCCTGGTGAACATGACTGCAGTCTCTGATCCCGGAAGTCAAGGTACCTAATCCTTAAACCCTAAACCCTGGAGAACATGATCGCATTCTATGTTCACGGAAGTCAAGGTTCCTAAACCCTAAACCCTGGTGAGCAAGACTGCAGGCTCTGTTCCCAGAAGACAAGGTACCTAAACTCTAAACCCTGGTGAACAAGACTGCAGGCTCTGTTCCCGGAAGTCAAGGTACCTTAACCCTAAACCCTGGTGAACATGACTGCAGGCTCTGTTCCCATAAGTCAAGGTACTTAAACCCTAAACCCTGGTGAACATGACTGCAGGCTCTGTTCCCGGAAGTCAAGGTACCTAAATTCTAAACCCTAGTGAACATGACTGCCGTCTCATTTACCCGAAGTCAAGATACTTCTTACAGGCTGATAGATAGGGGACGGCAAAATGATATCATCTGAAGCTGGCAGTCTGACTAGGCTAAAGTTACCATTTATATACAGTACCATATGATGCAATTCGTATGATAACGTATGATATCATACTTGCCTTTGGTCAACATCATATGATATGCCGGTCCCTGCTGATAGAGCACGGCACCCCAAAAAAAGTAACAATAACGCCTGGTGGGGCGTGGTATTAAGGGAGCCCCGTCTTACAGCAGTAGGGAATGGGCTGCTACTTTACCTGGACAAACCTACCATGGCGGTTGACAGCGACCGCGAACACTTAAGCGCACCCGTGGGGATTCAAACCCGGCACCTACGTCGTTTAAGGAGCTCTGCCATTGAGCCATTCGTTGAACGGGGATACGGCACCCAAACAAGCCAAAGAACTAGGGTTTGGAAGGAGATGTCTCCCCCCCTCTTGAGTGCGCCTACTCTTTTGTAGGAGTGGCAACGCCATTCACACTGAATCCTCGGTGTCGCTGGTTTGTGTCGGGAGACCCACCTCCTGGGGTGAAATACCTATCACAACCTTTTTTTTGAAGTGCTGCCCAATAGCAACCTGCCTTGGCTGGTCATTCAACCCACTGTTTGTCTGTTGTTACAGTCCAAGGGTAGGTCAAGTAGGCTTAAGGGGCTTGCCCAACCGTGCCAGGAGGGGCTTCAACAAGAAAGCACTGTTGAACTGTATTCCAAACAATCGTTTTACTGATGGGGGCCCTGACTTCGTGCTACATTATGATTTAATCCAACGATCCACTGTTCACTCGCCCTTCATATCTCTCCTCCCCTCATATCTTCCCCCCCCTCTCTGCCCCCTTCCCCTCCCCTCCCTCTCCGCCTCCTCCCCCCCCTCTCTCTGCCCTCGCCCTCTCCCCCCCCTCTCTCCGCCCCGTCCCCTCCCTCTTCCCCCCCTCTCTCCGCCCCTGCCCCCTCCCCCCCCTTTCTCTGTTGCGCTCAGAAAAAGGCTTCTTCTCTCCAGGCTGCCACCCAAAACGCTGCTCACTGTAGTCAAGGCCAAGCTGCTTGATAGCGTATTTGAGGAACTCATCCCGGTAGTTGTCGTGATTCCCAACAAAGTGGATACCTGAAGGGGTGTGCGTGATGTGGGTGGTATGGTGTGGTGTGGTGGTGTGGTGGTGTGTGGTGTGTGTGGGGGGTGTGGGGGTGTGTGGGGGGGCAGGCTTTAGCAGGTGTGGATAGTTTGCGGGCTTTACTTTTGTTTTATGTTGTGTTGTTTTGTGTTGCTTTTTTCTGTTGTCAAGGCCAAGCTGCTTGATAGCGTATTTGAGGAACTCATCCCAGTAGTTGTGCTTCCCAACTAAGTGGATACCTGAAGGTGTGTGTGTGATCTGGGTGGTATGGTGTGGTGGTGTGGTGGTGTGGGGTGTGTGTGGGGTGTGTGTGGGGTGTGTGTGGGGGGGGGGGGGCAGGCTTTAGCAGGTGGGGATAGTTTGCGGGCTATCCTTTTGTTTTATGTTGCTTTGGTGTTGTTTTGCTTTGGTGTTGCTTTGGTTTTGCTTTGGTTTTGCATTGGTGTTGTTTTGCTTTGGTGTTGTTTTGTGTTGCTTTTTTCTGTTGTCAAGGCCAAGCTGCTTGATAGCGTATTTGAGGAACTCACCCCAGTTGTTGTGCTTCCCAACAAAGTGGATACCTGAAGGTGTACGTGTGATGTGGGTGGTGTGGTATGGTGTGAGGGTAGGGGGGGCAGGCTTTTGTATGTGGGGATAGTTTTCGGACTATGCTTTTGTTTTGTGTTGGTAGTCACTGTCATCAATGCCGAGCTGCTTGATGGCATATTTGAGGAACTCGTCGCGGTAGTTATCATGATTACCAACAAAGTGGATACCTCAAGGGGTAGTAGTGGTGGAGTGGTGTGGGTGGTGTGGGGGTAGGGGAGCAGGGGGGGAGTATGTGGGGATAGTTTTCTGGCTATACTTTTGTTGTGTATTGTGTTGCGTTGCTTTTCTCTGTCGCCAAGGCCAAGTTGCATGATAGCGTGGTTGAGGAACTCATAACGGTAGTTGATTCCCGACAAAGTGCCATGCATATGCACACACATGCACACGCACGCACACACACAAACACATAAACTCACACACACACACACAAGCAGATACGCTCAAGCACGCACACATGCACATGCACACGTTTGCTTCATCACAGTTGAGTGGTAGGAACTCATAACGGCAGATGATTCCCGACAAAGTGCCATGCATGTAGGGTTAGGTTTTGGGCTTGGATTTTGTTTTGTACTGCTTTTCGCTGAAGTCAACTCCAAGAAGTTGCTCCCACTTCGCATATTTCCTAGATTTCGCTGGCTCTCAATTATATGGCTAAATGCTCTCTCTCTATCATTGGTAGGTTTGTCAATGTCGTCCTGGTTCCCAAATGTCTTGCACAATAAAAAGCTATGGCTACCCCTAGGCGGTAATGATAACGCCTGGTAAGGCGTGGTGTTAAGGGAGCCCGTCGTACGCGGGTGGGGAGCGGTCTCCTACCTCAACTGGACAAGCTACCATCGCGGTAGACGACTAAGACTACCCCTAGACGGTAACATACATACGGCACACACAAACCCTCTACCAGTTACTTGAACTTGGTTACATAGCTACATAGCTACCAGTAACTTGAACTTGGTTACATAGCTACATAGCTACCAGTTACTTGAACTTGGTTACATAGCTACATAGCTACCAGTTACTTGAACTTGGTTACATAGCTACATAGCTACCAGTTACTTGAACTTGGTTACATAGCTTCAGCCAGAACATTTGGCTGCTCGCTGTCTTAGTTTCAGTGTTACCAGTTTGCGCTCCAGCCTTTAAAAAATCAAAAGCATTTGACACGATTCATAAAGCATTTGACAATAAACATTAAGTAGGGTTGTCAATGTCGTCCTGGTTCCCGAATGTATCGTACAATAGATTGTATTGAAATTGAATTGAAATTGTTACATCTGTGTAATACAGTTACTCTCAGGACGTGATGTTAAGGACACCACAGCGTAAGCCAGAGCTAGCCATAGTCACCGTAATAGATTGTACCATATATCACGAAATCAGTATGGTATTGCTGTACGGCAACGAATTTTCGTTGAATTACAGGCTGGAAATGTCGTTTGTTGTACATAACATCGTACGATATACTGCGTCGTACGATATCGTGCTCGACAATCCAAATCATTGGATTGACCTGCTGACTGCATCTTCATTTTTCAGGCGACGCGTTGCAGCTTCTATGCACCTCCCTTTCCCTTTTCTTGGGCCAACCTTCAGCTAGCTAGTGCATATGAAAGCTGGCATGGTAGGCATTCCAATGCAGCTGCAAGATTTGGATTTGACCCAGTGGCTGGCTAATGGGGCTGGCCGGAAGCTGCCACGAGTACCCCAAAAAAGAAACAGTGGTTGACCAGCTGAATGATTCTTAATGTTGCCTTATGGTGTTTATGTTTACGATGCGGCTGAGAGAGGGAGAGAGGGAGAGAGAGGGAGAGAGGGGGAGAGAGAGAGAGAGAGAGAGAGAGAGAGAGAGAGAGAGAGAGAGAGAGAGAGAGAGAGAGAGAGAGAGAGAGAGAGAGCTGAATGATTCTACATTGAGACAGAGACTCTGAGACCGGGAGTGTTTCGTTTCACCCAACTTGTGTTCTACCCCACCATTCAGCGTTCACCATTCAGCGCAAACAGAGACACAGACTTAGGGGTAGAGAGAGCTGCTTGTTACCCCACCTGTGTTCTACCCCTCCGTTGACATACCCCACCGTTCACCATTCAGCACAAACAGACAGAGGCACAAACTTAGATGCAGAGTGAGTTGCGTGGTACCCCACCTGTGTTCAACCCCTCTGTTGACATACCCCACCATTCACCATTCAGCACAAACACAGACAGAGGCTTAAACTTGGCAGAGAGGAGGCAGAGAGAGTTGCGTGTTACCCCACCTGTGCTTTACCCCACCGTTCACATACACCACCGTTCACCATTCAGCACATTCACATACAGAGGCACGTAATTAGAGGCAGAGAGTGTTGCGTGTTACCCCACCTGTGCTCTACCCTACCATTCCCATACACCACCGTTCACCATGCAGCACATACACAGTCAGAAGCAAAGAATTAGAGACAGAGAGTGTTGCGTGTTACCCCACCTCTTTACCCCGCCTGCAAATGAAATTGTGCCTTACTAAGAAACACAGACTGAGAGACAGAAAGTCTTTAACCCCACCTGTGTTCTCTTGCGGCATGAACACTTTCCCAGCGCCCACAGCGAGAGGGATCTGGCCCGTAGTCTTGAAACTGACGAGCGAGAAAAATATGTCCTCCCCATTCCACAAGGGCACTGAGAAGTTGTGCACGTACTCCTCCACCAAGTGGACATGCTCCCAGAATGCTCGGCATGTGCTCTTGTCTGTCAGCATGAGGCTGGTCAAGACAATGGGCCTAAACAAGCAACAATGGAGGAGGGGTGACTATTATGCTAGCTCGTGTCTGTCAGCATGAGGCTGGTCAAGACGATGGGCCTAAACAAGCGACAACAGAGTCTGACAGAGGAGGGATTATTGTATTGCTGAAGACAATTGTGTGAAGCAGGTCAAGACAATGGGCCTAAACAAGCAACGACAGAGGAGGTATGATTGAATTGATGAAGTCTATTTTGTGTGAGGCTGGAAAGGACACTGGTTTTATATGGGCTTAGAATGTGCACCGAGAAGTTGTGCACGTAGTTCCCTACCAAGGGGACATATGCTCCCAGCATGCTTGGCATGTGCTCTTGTCTGTCAGCATGAGGCTGGTCAAGACAATGGGCCTGAACAAGCAACAATGGAGGAGGAGTGACTATTATGTTAGCTCTTGTCTGTCAGCATGAGGCTGGTCAAGACGATGGGCCTAAACAAGCAACAATGGAGGAGGGGTGACTATTATATTAGCTCTTGTCTGTCAGCATGAGGCTGGTCAAGACGATGGGCCTAAACAAGCGACAACAGAGTCTGACATAGGAGGGATTATTGTATTGCTGAAGACAATTGTGTGAGACAGGTCAAGACAATGGGCCTAAACAAGCAACGACAGAGGAGGTATTATTGCATTGTTGAAGACAATTGAGTGAGGCAGGTCAAGACAATAGGCATAAACAAACGATGACAGAGGAGGGATTATTGCATTGTTGAACTCTATTTTGTGTGAGGCTGGAAAGGATACAAATATTATATAGGCTTTGGATGGGCTTAAAAACGATGGGTTAAAATGGGCGTTACATCGGTTACTGCGGTCTTCTGATGGGTTAAAACGGGCTTTGGATGGGTCTATAGGGCTTTCTATGGGTTCAAACGGGCTTTTGATGGGTTATCAAAGGCTTCAAATAGGTTAAAAACGGCTTTGGATGGGATAAAACAGGAATTTGATGGGTTGCTACGGGCTTTGGATGGGTTATAAGATGAATTGGATGGGTTAAAACGGGTTTGAAATAGGGTAAAACCGGCTTTGGATGGGTTACTACGGGCTTTGAATGGGTTATAAGATGAATTGGATGGGTTAAAACGGCTTGAAATAGGGTAAAACTGGCTTTGGAAGGGTTCTAAGAGGAATTGGATGGGTTCATCGAGCTCAAGATGGGTCAACATGGGCTTTTGATGGATTAAAACGGGCTTGAAAGAGTTTTAAACGGGCTAAGGATGGGTTAAAACGGGCTTTAGATGGGTTAAATCGGGCTCTCTATGGGTAACTTCGGGCTAAGGATGGGTTAAACAATAATTATATGGGTTACTTCGGGCTTTGGATGGGTTAAAACGGGCTTTGGATGGGTTAAAACGGGCTCTATATGGGTTACTTTGGGCTGAGGATGGGTTAAACAATAATTATATGGGTTACTTCGGGCTTTGGATGAGTTAAAACAGGCTTTAGATGGGTTAAAACGGGCTCTATATGGGTTACCTTGGGCTGAGGATGGGTTAAACAATAATTATATGGGTTACTTCGGGCTTTGGATGAGTTAAAACAGACTTTAGATGGGTTAAGACGGCGCGGTAACGGGCCTAATATGAGATTGGTGAGGATGATGGGCCTAAACAAGCAACAGTGGAGGAGGGGTGACTATTCTGATAGCTCTTGTCTGTCAGCATGGGGCAGGTCGGGACGATGGGCCTAAATAAGCAACAACTGAGGTTGGATCATGTATATAGCTGCCTAGTAGCTGCTGAAAAAGCCTCAAGGAAAGCTGAAAATAAACCAGATCTGAAGAAGAACAAAAAGTCTGTGGTCATCACCTAGGTCCAGAGCGCTTGGGCTGTTTGATGTAGGTAAGATGGCTCAGGGAGCTGCCGAGTAGCTGGAAGGACAATTAAAAAATAGGCCTGGAAATAAAGGAGTCTGTGAAAAAAGGATGTCTGTGGTCATCACCTGGGTCCAGCTGCTAAGAAAAGCTGAAAATAAACCAGATATGAAGAAGAATAAAAAAGTATGTGGTCATTACCTGGGTCCAGAGTGCTTGGGCTGTTTGCTGTGTAGGTGGGCTGGCTCAGGGAGCTGCCTAGAAGCTGCTAGGAAAATTCAAACAGAAAAACGAGGCCTGGAAATAAAGAGGGGTCTGTCTGGGTTTGTGGAAGAAAAGCAGGTTTGTGGTAATTACCTGGGTCCAGAGCGCTTGGGCTCTTTACTGTAGGCGGGCTGGCTCAGGGAGCTGCCTAGAAGCTGCTAGGAAAATTCAAACAGAAAAACGAGGCCTGGAAATAAAGAGGGGTCTGTCTGGGTTTGTGGAAGAAAAGCAGGTTTGTGGTAATTACCTGGGTCCAGAGCGCTTGGGCTCTTTACTATAGGCGGGCTGGGATGGAGGGTTCCAGTCCCGTGCAAAGGTCCCGACCAGCCTCGTTGGGTAGACTGTCTTTGCAGCTATGAACTTGGCCAGTCCTCGTTCCTGCAGGGGTGCGGGAAAAGGGATGTGATCAGGAAATTTGGTAGGACAAGTCCTATGCAGCGTTGCATGCGACGCGGAAAATTGGCGGAGTGTGTTGGCAACGGAACGACAGGAGGCAACGATGGAGCTGATCGAAGCCAGTTAGTTATGAGACAGTTGGCTGTGCGGGAAAAGGGATGTTATCAGGAAGTTTGGTAAGAAAATGTGATAATAGAGATATGACGAGGAAATTTCAGAAGAGGTATGACAAGATAAATGATCAGGAAATCTGATGAGAAAATGTGGTGAGGAAGTTGGGTAGGATGTGTTCCAGCTGCATGTATGTGTATGTTACAGTCCTGGGGTAGGCAAAATAGGCTTAAGGGACGTGCCCAACCGTGATAGAAGGGTTCAAAAGAAAAAGCATTGATGAACTGAACTCCAAACAATCGTTTTACTGACGGGGGACCTGAGTTCGTGCTACAGTGATCATTTAATCCTACAATATTAGTATTGCGAGCAGCCTTTTTGTGTGTGGGGGGGGGTGGTTTGGTGGTTGGGTTGGGTTGGGTTGGGTTGGGTTGGGTTGGGTTGGGTTGGGTTGGGTTGGGTGGGTTCGGGGGGGTGGGTGGGTTGGGTGGGTTGGGTGGGTGGGTTGGGTTGGGTTGGGTGGGTTGGGTTGGGTTGGGTTGGGTTGGGTTGGGTGGGTTGGGTTGGGTTGGGTTGGGTTGGGTTGGGTTGGGTTGGGTTGGGTTGGGTTGGGGGGGGGGGGGGGGGCTACAGTGATCATTGCTTACAAAAACAAAGAGGACTCACCTGATCATCTTGAATGAGCACCAATAGTAAGTTGGTACAGATCCCTCCCCCTCCCTAGCCCTCCCACTCACAGGACTCATTTTATAGCTTGAATTTGAACTATGTTACGTAGCTTCAGCTTGCAATTTGGCTGCTCACACCCCTACCCTGCCTTCCCACATCCATACCCTAGCTTTCCAACAGAATTCACCTTTGCATAGTGATCACCATTCGGATAGTGATCACCATGATTTGCATTGAGTGTGGAGATAGGAACGCATAGGGTGACTGGGAAGAGACCGAATTAGGTCTTGCCAGGCAACTGGAGTTCCATTAAAAAAGATAACCACCATCTACAGTTACCACCCCTACTCTGCCTTCCCACACTCATACCCTGCCTTCCACAAATACCCCTATCCGCATTCCCACACCTTCCCACCACTTCATACCGTGCCTCACACAAACCTACCCTGCCTTCACCACACCCCTACCTGCCTTCCCACACCCACTTACCAGAAGTTACAACACACCTACCTGCGCACCAATCCTACCCGGCAGTGTATAAAAAACCCCGATACATACCGGCCACACCCCTACTGCCGTCCCACACCCCTTACCATGCCGTCCCACCCACCTACTCTGCCTTTCCCACACCCCCTACCCTGCCTCCACACTCACCCTAACCTACCTTACCACACCCCCTACTTTGCCTTCCCACACCCCTACCTGCCTCCCACCCCATTACTCTGCCTTCCACCACCCTTACCCTGCCTTCCCAACCACCACCCGCCATTCCCACCACCCCTATCTGCTCCCACACCCGACCCTGCCTTCCCACACCCCTACCCTGCCTTCCCACACCCCTACCCTGCCTTCCCACACCCCTACTCTGCCTTCCCACACCCCTACCCTGCCTTCCCACACCCCTACCCTGCCTTCCCACCACCCCTATCCGCCTTCCCACACCCCACTGCCTTCCCACACCCTACTCTGCCTTCCCACAAACCTACCTGTTTCCCACACCCCACCCGCCTTCCCACACCCCTACTCTGCCTTCCCACACCCCTACCCTGCCTTCCCACACCCCTACCCTGCCTTCCCCACAAGATTCACCTTGGCATAGTGATCATCATCTTGGATGAGCACCCACGGGTACTTGGCCTCCATGCAGCCTTTGAAGCGGATGGACACACCGTACTGGTCGTTGGCAGCCACGTCATCGATGATGCGGACCTTTCGGTGATCAAAGGTGAACTTGGTGTCCTCCTTGCACATCCACACAATGACCTGTAGGGACATAGGGGATGTTTGACTTAGAAAGTTTGCAGCAGCAGCAGCAGCAGCAGCAGCAGCAGCAGCAGTAGCAGCAGAGGCTAAGGCAAAATCAAATCGTAAGCACACATACAATCACAACCACAACCACATGCACAAATGAAGGCAGAATCACATGCGCAAGCACAAGCACAAGTACACATGTCTGAACGACCACAAACACACATGCAAACACAAACATATTCGCACATGAAAGCAGAATTACATATGCAAGCACAAGCACACATGTGTTTACACGCACAAGCACACATACAACTACAAACACAAGCACAAATGAAAGCAGAATCACATATGCAAGCACAAGTAGACATGTATTTACAAGCACAAGCACACATACAACCACAACCAAATGCATACATGAAAGCAGACTCAAATATACAAGCACAGGCACTAGCACACATGCAAACAAAAACATGAGCTCACATACAAGCACAAGCACACACATGCAATCGCATGCATAAGCAGACATGAAGGCGCAAGCACGTTTGCAATCACAATAACAATCACACACATCAGCACGTTAGCAATCACAATAACAATCACACACATCAGCACTTTTGCAATCACAATAACAATCACACACATCAGCACGTTTGCAATCACAATAACAATCACACACATCAGCACGTTTGCAATCACAATAACAATCACACACATCAGCACTTTTGCAATCACAATAACAATCACACACAGCAGCACGTTTGCAATCACAATCATACGCACACATATAAGCACGTTTGCAATCACAATTAGAGTCACACATTTAAGCATGCTTGTGATCAAAATCATAAGCACACATATAACTGTACACAATCATAGGCACACATATCAGCTCGTTTGCAATCACTATAACAATCACACACATCAGCACGTTTGTGATCACAATCATAAGCACACATATAATCACGCTTGCAATCATGATTACAGTCACGCATTTAAGCACGTTTGTGATCAAAATCATAAGCACACATTTAAGCACGTTTGTGATTGCAATCATAAGCACACATTTAAGCACGTTTGTGATCAAAATCATTATCACACATATAAGTACGCTTGTGATCACGATCATAAGCACACGTATAAGCACGTTTGCAATCACAATTACAGTCAAGCATTTAAGCACGTTTGTGATCAAAATCATAAGCACACCAAATAAGCACATTTGTGATCAAAATCATAAGCACACAAAATAAGCACATTTGTGATCAAAATCATAAGCACACAAAATAAACACGTTTGTGATCAAAATCATAAGCACACAAAATAAGCACGTTTGCGATCACAATCATAAGTACACATATAAGCACGTTTGCGATCACAAGCATATGCACACATGTAACTATACACTATTAGAAGCACAGATACAAGCACGTTTGTGATCACAATCATAAGCACACATATAAATATATAAGCACAGGCACATGTCCACATGTACTCACAATCACACACACAATCAAGTTCAATCACGAGCACCAACACACATACAAGTATCCACTAGATCTTGACAGCTCAACTAGTCCTTGTATAACCCACTGACCCAATATTGCCACACTCCAGATACTTCTGAAAGATGCGCTGCACAAGCACACGCACAAGCACATCATAAGCACAGACGCATGCCCACGAGCACTCAAAATCGCATGCAAACCACAAACACGGAAGCACAAGCACATCATGAGCACAGACACATGCCCACGTGCACTCAAAATCACATGCAAAACCACACACACAAAAGCACAAGCACAACATAAGCATAGACACATGCCCACAAGCACTCCAAATCACATGCAAAACTACACACATGGAAGCACAAGCACATCATGAGCACAGACACATGTCCACATGCACTCAAAATCACATGCAAAACCACACACACAAAAGCGCTAGCACAACAAAGCACAGACACATGCCTACGTGCACTCAAAATCAAATGCAAGACCACACACACGCAAGTAAAAGCACACACAAGCACGCACTAGATCTGTAAACTCAGCCTACCCTTCTATACACATATGTGATTGCATTCTTTGCGAGTGTGGAGTAGTAGTGCTTATACTGCCCGTGTTTACTATGCCTGCAGACAATGAGAAGCCTGAAGGCTGGTATACCATGTAAATAAATCAAAGCAAACTATGCTTGTATAACCCATCTCTCCAATAATGCCTTACTAAAAATACTTCCGAGTGACGCACTGCACAATCAGATGCACACATACGCACTGAAGCATGCCCGCGTCGAATCGAAATCACACACACACACACACAAACACACAGGCATGCACAAATAAACACACACACACGCACAAGCACAAGCACAAGCACACGCATGCACTAGATCTTAAATCTAGGCCCATCCAAGTAAAACCTACCTCCCCAATATTGCCATACTCCAAATACTTCTTAATGATGCGTTGCACATTCTCAGGCCGCTTCCAGTTCATAATGACTACCGACACGAGCACACTACTGTTTCCACCTAATCCGCTGTGGGGATCGGCTCCCACCGCCCCATTCATAAACGTGGATCTTCCACTTCGTAACGTGGGGACCCTGGTAGAGCCCCCCGCACCAAACGCTGCAGCATGGGAAGCAAGCAGAGCTAGGCTCAGCAGCGCTAGGTTGGAGCAGCGAATCGATCCAGTGGTACATCCGACGCCCATGCCTACTACCCCACCCATTCGTGTCAGCTCGCCCGTTGCCAAGAAGCCAGGTTACCCGCTACGATATACCAAGGGGTTCAAGGAATCGAGGGTGGCGAGGAGAAGTGGATGAAAGATAAGTAGAGAATATATGGAAGACGCCAGGGCAGAGGGATGGACTCAGGGACAGGACGATATGATTGGCAATAGTCGATGTGCGCGGAAGTGCTTTTATAATAATTTCAAATATATTAAGGTCGACAACTCCGCAGTTGGTCCACCATGGACACAAAAATTCGGGACCCCGGTGCACCCCGGTGGATCTGAAGCACCTAGGGCATTTTCCCTACCTGAGACTGCTTTCCCTCATTTCAAGCTCCTCAACACGCCGATTTGTCGTAGTGCTTTCTTTCGCACCCCAGCTTGCGCAGAGCTTTGGTTTTATCATCCTCGTTTCTGATTCGTTTTTGACAAAAGTTCAGCCATGTCCGCACAAGGCCAGGGCGTTCGCCTAGATTCTCTTGATCATCAGGACTTGATGGGCCTCAAGGAGCGACTAGGTGGAGATTTGGAGCGATTCGCAAACTCGGCCAACGTCCTTTTGCGCACCTCCCAGACCTTCGAACAGGCCGGGTCTTCAATTGCTTCATTGGCCAAATCGAAGGAGGGTCAGCAAGTTCTGCTTCCACTGACTCAGTCACTTTACGTCAGTGGCAAGATAGCATCAGTTGAATCTGTTATTGTGGATGTTGGCACTGGGTACTACGTAGAGATGAGCTGTGCAGATGGAGAGAGCTATTGCAAGAGGAAGGTGTCCAAGCTCCACAATAGCTTGGCTGGCATCCAGAATGTGATCAATGAGAAGCAGAACCAGTTGGTCAATGTTAATCAAGTCATATCAGACAAGATGCAGGCGGCACAAGCAGCTCAGCAGCAGGCTGCAGCATCCTCTAGCTAGGGTCGACGTCCCGACTCCCAAGTCTTTTGACCTGTGTGTATGTTAGAGTCCAGGAGTAGCCAAATAGGCTGAAGGGACTTGCCCAACCTCCGACCTATCTGGACCTGTTGATTTGATGTTCATGCTGGCGTTCCATCCCTGCCAGGCTGTTCATGTTGGTGTTCCATCCCTGGGTTCGCCCCAGTTCATATCTTCCTTTCGATTGATTAGTGCAAAATCTTTCAGGCTTATATACATGGATGATTTTGAATGGTTACATGGTTTTCAGCCAACTCTGGGCTGCTCACTGTCTGCCAATTCCAAGTCCCCCTGTGCGATACCCACGGAAACCAGGGAGCACACTAAGCAGATAAGTGACCTGGACATGTCTTTGAACTGTCTGGACCTACGTGATTGCTTTCTGGTTACATAGCTTCAGCCAGCAACCAAATTACTGGCTGAAGCTATGTAACCAAGTTCAAGTTCAAGCTCCCAGACTGGTTGATGTGGTGTTGCTCTTAGACCTGCTCCATTGCGTCTATAACTTCACCAGGACATGTCTTTAAACTGCCTGAACCTATGTGATTGCATCCTCTACTCAGGAGTGTGGTGTAGCACTTTTATACTCCCCATGATTACTCTGTCCGCAGACAGGGAACAGCCTGCAGGCTGATAGACCTTGTTATCAAACCAAACCTGCCTGTGTTAACTCCGCCGAAGAACTGAGAGCAGCCTTAAGGCTAATATACCATGTATGAAAAAACTTCAATACTGCACAGCCATAGTAGCAGGCGACATATGGACCAGGCCTAGAGGCTGACAGCAGTGTTTTTCTTTCCAGCTATCTGAAGCAACTTCTAGGCAGCTCCCCTGACTGGCTATTCACACCTCGTCATAAGGCATCACATTTGTGTACAGCCATAGTAGAAAAAAAGGTTGTAGACTTGTTGAGTTCTAGATTTTGATTTTGAATGGTTACATGGTTCTTCGGCCAACTCTGATCTGCTCACCGTCTGCCATTTCCAAGTGTCCCCGTACGATACCCACGGAAACCAATGAGCGCACTACAGAGTTCAAGCAGGAGTAAATAAATACAATGAATGGCATGCACGAGGCGTGAGGTCTTGGGGGCCAGCCCGTTTGATTGCGCTGAGGCCAGCCACCAGTTGAGCATGAGTATCATTGTCACCAGGGCTTTTCTTAGCAGCTTCTAGAAGTATAACACTGATTGTAACATGGTTCTATACGCTGGCAATTTGGTGTCTACCCGTCTGCAAAGTACAATGCTTCCCCCCGTGCAACAGCCACGGAAGCCAGCGAGTGTGACAGGGTTCGAACTCATGCATGGGCAGCTTCTAGGAAGATCCGAAGACGGCTAGCATCCTTCCAAGGCTGGAGCCATGTAACGAAGTCCAGGTTCTAGGCAGCTGCCTGAGCCAGAGCCTGTGCTGCACCCAAGTATTTCAGAAGGTTCGGGCAGCTGCTTGCGTAAGCTTCCAGGTGCACCGAATTGTGTTAGGTAGAGCTGATTAGCCAGTCAGGGGGGCGTCCTACAAGCTAGTGCTACTGGAAGACTTGGAATTGGAAGAGGGTGCTCATCCCAGAGTTGGCTAAAAAAACGTGTTAACAAAACAATCCAATCCTATAATGTTTGTCCTGGGTTGCCGTGTATTACCGGTAATACAAAAAATCAGTGTAGGGAAAAGTGAAATTAAAGGGTCATACATTGCTCAAATCGCATGGAATTTTTTACAGCTTCAACTTAAAGAGTAGTAAAACACATATGAATCGTCAAATAAGCTATAGTGGTACATCCACATGTTTGAATTTGAATTTGAAAATGGTCTTTTTTCAAAAACAAACTGAAAAATCAAATTACAAACTAAAACAGCTGTAGATGTTGTTAGACCCCAACTATAAGCCTCAGACTCTCAGTTATCTTTCGCGAGCGCGGACATTGTGTGCTTGCAAAAGCAGTCACTCTCACTTTTTGGGGAGCAGATAGCCTTCCCACAATTACATGACACTCACCTGCATGGACACCCAGCTACATGCATGTGTGCATTTGTGTTTGTGGGTGATTGGTGTGTATGTGTGGGAAGATAATGGTGTCAATGTGTCATACACCCACCTGCATGGACATCCACCTGTGTGTGTCCGTGGGTGGTTCTGACAGTGGTGGGTGAGTGTGGGAAGTTGGTGGTGTCAATGTGTCACACACACACGCATGTACACGCACCTACATGCATGTGTGTGTACGTGTGTGCCCTTGCATGTGTGTGCGTGTGTCTATGCTTTTGTGTGTGTCCATGCATGTGGGTTTGCATGCGAGACATTGCACATGTGAATGTGTTAGGATGCATGATGTCCATGCATGCAAGTGTGTGTGTTGGTGTGCTTGTGTGTTTATGTGTGTGTGCGTGCGCGTGTAGATGTTTGTGTGTGAGCGTCCATGAAGGGAGATGCATATGTTTCCCCCTCTCATTAGTGAGCTTCACTATGTCTGACACGGCTTTCTTGGGTAAGAACTGAAGGGACGAAAGACCTTAAACCCTAGGAGCATTAGTGGATCACTGGCTGGGTCCACATCCAGGAGCTTGACATGCCTCAGCCTCCCAGGCCCTGGCTCAGAGTAACCAGCAGCTATCCTCTGGCAGGACCTCACGCCAGTCATCTTCGGAAATCTTTCTCGCGTCGAATGCTTCGGCCTCCTTATCTAGATAACTCATTCTCCGATGTATCGTTGGCGTCAAATCCCTCCAGTTCGACCTGGGAGCTCGCCGGGACAAGACTCTTTAGACCAGCATGGACTTCGCCCCCGATATTGAGCGTTACAATGAAGCTCCTGCCTTTACCACGCTGCTTTATGACGCCAGGAAACGTCACAGCGCTTGAGGTCGATGCTATGGGTGCGGCTGATGAACCATCATGCACAGCTTTGTGCACAGCGTCCACAAGAACCTCACAACGATTGCCAGGTTTCCAGTCGTTTTTAGCTAATTGGCCCGCCTAACCCGAACTTTGAAAGGTCGGTCCGCGAAAATTTGCAGTTGCAAGCACTCCCACCCGATTACAGAGGCGAAGATTGCGTACTTCTAAAGCGGTACAAAGCTCGCGAGTCAACGCGCCCAAAATGTTAATCTAGGCCCAGTGTATGTCGAGTAATACACGTGTATTACCCGTAATACACGCCCAGGTGGAACAATAAACTACTGCTTTTAGCCGAAAAGAAAGGCACTAATTTCCCATGCATATCTTTTGATTTCCGGTGTTCAAGGTATAGCAAGTCCCTTGAGCCTACTTGAACTTTGATCCATGGCTCCAGCCAGCAATTTGGCTGCTCACCGTCGTTGGGAGTAAAACAAAATTCCATGGAAAATGTAATCGGTTACGTCAAGCTTAACCGTTCTCCCAGCCTCGATCATTCTCTGATCAGATGATGATCGAGTGCGGTGGAACAGTTTACCGGTAGCTCTAAACGCCATAACCAGCCAACGTGAGCCGTAGACGACTAGACAGTGGTGCTTAGGAAAGGTCTTCGTCGGACCCTCGACCTCAGCGGGAATTACGAAGGGTCATTGGGGTGATTAATAGAGTGCTGCCCAAGACGGAGACGACAAACCATGGGGGATTGGGGGGTGGGAGAGAGAGAGAGAGAGAGAGAGAGAGAGAGAGAGAGAGAGAGAGAAAGAGGGTTCGTTTCGGTACATAAACTCAGAAAAAGATGGTGTACCATGGGGAAGAGAGAGGAGACACGGTTCGTTACATAAACTCAGCAAATCATTGACGAGACAGGACAGCAGCACTGCCTGCCTACCATCCAATCCTAACCATGGGGGGGAAACCCCTTACTAAATACCTCAACAAACTTACGTCTCTAAAACTGACATGATTGGACAGCAATAGGAACACAAATCCTGTCACTCTACCTGTGGAAAAACTGTACAGTCTGTAGACACGTGTCAGGCAAAACATACAACTCCAGGACGCAGACGAGGGTTCGAATCCCGTATAGAGCATACTGGGGACTAAGCTCGGGAAAGTCATCTTGATCTAAGTCCCGAACCGTAAGTCTTGCTGAGGGCAATGTGGGAGCCCTTTAAGGCGTAACGCTTTTGTCAATCTAAACCCTTGATTATTATCTGATCAGATGATGATCAAGCGCGGTGGAACAGTATAGCTTGGTATAACGCTTTGGTCAATCTCTAATGTTCCCCCACCCTATATCATTATCTGATCAGATGTTGATCAAGTGCGGAGGAACAGTATAGCTTGGCATAACGCTTTTGTCAATCTTTACTGTTCCCCTACCCTCGATCATTATCTGATCAAATGATGATCAAGTGTCTTGGAACAGTTAAGCTTGACAGGTTACCAAAACAATCAAAATATAAGCATATATGATTGATCCAATCTCTTTATACATCCATGACCTGGACAAGTCTTAAAACGGGCTAATCCGCATAGTTGGCTCCCTGGTTTCCATGGGTACCACGGGGGGACATGTACTTGGAAGACGGTTAGCAGCCCGGATTTGGCAGAAAAACTATGTAACAATCAACCATGATACACAGAGGTAACTTTGCACGACCTTCCACTTCTGGATTGCACATCAGACAATCGAGAGGAATCAGCTACTAAGCTACCCCTAGAAAGCATAATACATTTTAATGGACAGACTGTAAGCTACATGTGATTAGGCAGGACACACAGGGTGAGCAATGCAAGTATAGCTTAACAAAACAAAGGGATTCCTAAGGTGCTCGTGGTGGTAGTTTTTTTTAATTGTGAAAGGTATTTCACCCCAGGATGTGGGTCTCCCTACACAAACTAGCGGCACAGAGGATTCAGTTCAGATGGCGTTGCCACTACTACAAAATAGTAGGCGCACTTAGGGGCGGTGGGAGATACCGACCCTCGACCAAACGAACAATAGGTAAGACCTGGTCTGTGTTGTCCGCTGCAAATGTGGGTACAGCTAATACAGCAGACAACAGCCTAACCAACAATGCCACCTACTAGAACATACATTCGCATAGGCAGGACAAACTCGGCGAGCAATGCTAGTGCAGCCTAAAAAAGCAGCAAGGTCTGAATTCAAACCCTGCCACACTCCCTAGTTGACAGGTTGCAAGCAAGATAAGGCCATGCAAGGAGCGGAATGAACAAAGGCTCACCAGCAGACAACATCATTATTTTGAGTGCTCCTGGAGTCCTTGGGCTGATACATTTTTTTCTTCTCCTCGAGGTGGGTCTCATGCAAATGCCAATGTAATATACTATGAAATGTACTCATGGTACAGCATATCATATCACACACTGTTTCTTTGGGGGCTACGCGCAGCAGCTTCTAAGCAGCTCTTTTACCCCGTCCTCGAGCCAAGCCCGAAGCTAGCTAGGGCATCTTAAAGTTCACATGGGGGGGGGTCTATCGCAGCTAACGCTGCCGCGGGGGGATTCCAATGCAGCTAGTGCTGGAATGTGGGGGATTCCAACGCAGCTAATACTGACAGGGAGGGGGATTCCAATGCAGCAAACGCTGACCTGGGGGGGATTCCAATGCAGCTAAAAGCTTTGGGTTTGATCCATTGGATCAGTGTTCTTAATAAGCGCGATTCTAAATGTTTTTTTACCGTTTTGGTCCATCGCGCTCTCAGATGTGTGTAATGTTTTCGGATATCAGATGCTTGGCTGGAGAATTGCGCGTGCCATATATATGATGTTTACGTCAGTCAGATGCTTGGCTGGAGCATTGCGCGTGTCTGCTACTTGATGCTTAAGGATTTTAGATGCTTAGGTGGAGCATCCCGCGGCCAGATACTTAATGTTCTCGCTATTTCAGATGCTTGGCAGCAGCATCGCACAGGTCACCAGCCAGGTGGCCACTGAGCAAGTAGGCAGAAGCTATGTGGGCACTTGGTGACATGGCAGGTTGAATTCAAAACTCTAGGAGGCCAAGTACCCAATGGTTGCGTGTGGGAATGAATGGATGGGACTGGCCATGCATCGCCCCCAAAAGAAACAGTGAATCTCTAAGGCGCACTAATTGGGATATCTGTCCTACGTTGGGCACAACAGTGACGCAGACACAAAGCCATACAATAGGAAATAAAACATAGCCCTCCACGGATCCCGGCACAAAGGCTCTTTCTTGTGTGTGGGGGGGGCGGGGGTAGAATAGAGGAAAGGGTAGATCTTTGACTAAAGGAGAGAGGAGAGGAGAGGAGAGAGGGGAGAGGAGAGAAGAGAGAGAGGGGAGCTGTGAGAGAGGGGAGATAGGAGAGGGAGATAGGAGGGGAGGGCCAGAGGGAGGAGAGGACGAGGAGAGTTGAGGAGGAGGAGGGAGGAGAGGCGAGGTAGAGGAGAGGGACGAGTCGGAGGAGGGAGAGAGAGAGCGAAAAGAGAAGTAAAAGGGAGAGAATCTTCGAGTGTGGAGCGAAGAGGAGAGGAAACCCGGAGAGATCTTTGACTGTGGAGAGAGGAGAGAAGGGGAGAGGAAAAGGGAGAGATCTTCGACTGTGGAGACGAAGAGGCAAGACTGCAAGGACCAGCTTGACAGCTCTGATTCGTCTCTTTTACTAAATGATCTCTCATCTTATCTCACCAAGCCCCACTTGATAAAAGGCCATGCTAGAGGACTTCTAGCTTCTTTGTCTCATGCAGTCAAGTGCAAAAGAACAGCCATAAGAATCACGTTATATCACTGCAACTGATGCAACAGGGAAAAGTGGAAGGCTGGTGAAGGTGAGCAGCCCAGAGTTGGCTGGAAAACCATGCAACAATCCAATACAATACAAAAGTGGGAGTTGGGGCCGAGACCAAGCCCCTCATTTGTGCATTCGCCCATTGATAAAAGTGATGCTAAACGACACCTGGCTTTGCTCTCTCATGCACATATATCCTTATATTCATATATATGTATATGCAGCGTCGCATGCGACGCTAAAAATTGGCAGAGATTGCTCGCGAAGGAGCAACAGGTGGCAACGGAAGCGAGTTAGTTACGAGACCGTTGGCTCACGTGTCAGGCTTCGTTTCGGTCAGACGGTCGGTTGGTGGGTCAGGCGGACAAATGGGTAACCCTGGGGGCTTCCGCCCCCCAGAAAGGGGGGGCTCTGCCAAAAACTGTATAAGAACAGTCGTAGGAATAATGTTATATCATTGCTATTAGCGATACAAATCAAAATGGAAACTCAGGCTGGGACCAAGCCCCACAACCTCGCCGTTGCCTGTTGATGAAGGCCATGCTTAACAGCATCTAGCTTTGTTCTCTTATGCTGTAGAAGTGCACAAGGACCGTCAGGAATGATTAATACCACTGCAACTGACGCAACAGGGCAAAATGGAAAGTCGGGCAGGAACCAAGACCCACAATTTACCCTTCGGCCGTTGATGAAGGCCATGCTAAACTACACATTACTTAGATGTCTCATGCTGTTGAACTGCACAAGAACAGCCATAGGAATAATGTTATACCACTACTATTGATGCTAAAAGGCAAAATATAAAGTCGGGCTGGGACCAAGCCCCACAACCTCGCTGTCGCCCGTTGATGAAGGCCATGCTAAACGACACCTTACTTGGCTGTCTCAAGCTGTTGAACTGCACAAGAACAGACATATAAATAATGTTATGTCACTACTATTGATGTTAAAAGGCAAAAATGGAAAGTCCGGCTGGGACCAAGCCCCACAACCTCACCGTCGCCCAATGATGAAGGCCATGCTAAACAACACCTAGCTTTGTTGTCTTATGCTGTAGAAGTGCACAAGAACTGTCAGGCATGATTAATACCACTGCAACTGACGCAACAGGGCAAAATGGAAAGTCGGGCTGGGACAAAGCCCCAGAATTTCGCCTTCGGCTTGACAAAGGCCATGCTAAACGGCACCTTACTTTGTTGTCTAATGCCGTAGAAGTGCACGAGCACAGCCATAGGAATGATGTTATCTCACGGTCACTGATGCAACAAGAAGATATGGAATGTGGGGATGAGACCAATTCCAACGACTTGCCTTATGTGAATAACATGCCATGAATACCATGCCACCCAACCCAGGGCTTTTTTCTTCTTCTGTATAATGCTGCAACAATGCCATGCTATGAACCCCATACCACGCAACCCATGGCTTTTCTTCTTCTTCTTCTTCTTCTTCTTCTTCTTCTTCTTCTGTATAATGCTGCTACAAAGCCATGCCATAACGCCATGCCACGCAACCCATGGCTTTTCTTCTTCTTCTTCTTCTTCTTCTTCTTCTGTATAATGCTGCTATTGAAAACTGAAGCATTGGCACTGGCCAATTACCATACTGCTTGTGACACACATGTGTATATTGTGAAGCACAAGCCTTGTCATGCAGCACCCTGTAGCTTCAGAGTAATGCGTTTGACACGCAAGTGTGAATGGTGTAGCACAAGCATTGTCGTGCAGCACCACAGAGCTTCAGTATAATGCTTTTGACAGGCAAGTGTGAATGGTGTAGCACAAGCATTGTCATGCAGCACCCTGCAGTTTCAGTGTAATGCTTTTGACAGGCAAGTGTGAATGGTGTAGCGCATGCATTGTCATGCAGCACCACAGAGCTTCAGTATAATGCTTTTGACAGGCAAGTGTGAATGGTGTAGCACAAGCATTGTCATGCAGCACCCTGCAGTTTCAGTGTAATGCTTTTGACAGGCAAGTGTGAATGGTGTAGCACATGCATTGTCATGCAGCACCACAGAGCTTCAGTATAATGCTTTTGACATGCAAGTGTGAATGGTGTAGCACAAGCATTGTCATGCAGCACCAAAAAGCTTCAGTGTAATGCTTTTGACAGGCAAGTGTGAATGGTGTAGCACAAGCTTTGTCATTCAGCACCATGAAGTTTCATCATACTGCTTTTGACACGCAAGTGTGAATGGTGTAGCACAAGCATTGTCATGCAGCACCCTGCAGCTTCAGTGTAATGCTTTTGACAGGCAAGTGTGAATGGTGTAGCACAAGCATTGTCATGCAGCACCACAAAGCTTCAGTATAATGCTTTTGACAGGCAAGTGTCAATGGTGTAGTACAAGCATTGTCATGCAGCACCACAAAGCTTCAGTATAATGCTTTTGACACGCAAGTGTGAATGGTGTAGCACAAGCATTGTCACGCAGCACCTCAAAGCTTCAGTATAATGCTTTTGACACGCAAGTGTAAATGGTCTGGTTAAAAGAGTCTAGTATTAAGCATTAGTATCACCAACCACCCTAACTCTTCATCATACTGCTTTTGGCACGCAAGTATAAATGGTATAGCATGAGCACTGCCAAAAAGTATCCTGAAGCTTTTGCATACTGCTTTTAACAAGCAAGTATAAATGGTATAGCATGAGCACTGCCACGAAATATCCTGAAGCTTTGTACACTGCTTTTGGCACGCAAGTGTAAATAGTCTTGCTTGAGCACTACCACAAAGTATCTTGAAGCTTTGTAAGGCAAGATGACCAAGCGGTCTGATGGGAATTCCAGGAAACATATTTTTATCTGCAGGTTCTCTGTGTTTTTCGGGGTGAGAACTGCGGGTTCTATGATTTTTTAGGGTGAGAACTACGGGTTCTATGGTTTTGGGGGGTAGAGAACTATGGATTCTATGGTTTTTTGGGGCGAGAACTACGGGTTCTATGTTTTTTTACCAGTAGGTTTTATGGGTAGGGGAAAGTTCCCCCTCACTTAAGTTAGCCCCAGCTTACCTAAACCTACATAGACCCTAAAACCATATAAACCCTAAACCTTTGAATCAAAACCACTAAACCCTACCCCCCTAAACTGAAGTGGGGGCTAACTTCCCATAATCGGTTATATCGGTCGTTAAGTGTGGGGTAATGGGGTGCATGGGCAGCATTGTGGGGTCTAAGAGGGTGTGCAGGTAGTAGTGGTGGGTAGGGGTCCATTCGCCAAGCAACGATCAGCACTCATTTCTTTTTTGAATTGCAAGGATGTTCAACCTAGGAAGTGGGACCCCGCGCATAAAACAGCGCCCACCGAGGATTCAGAATGAAAGGCGGAGAAATTCCTAATAAGTAGGCACAGTGTAAGATAGCTCAATTGCCATCAGCGCCTTGGCAACAAGTTCTGCCTGGCTCATCTGCTCCTTACACTGAGCGCTCGGAGTAGTGAACCCAGACGAGACGCCCAAGCTAGAGCGCTCGGAAATCGTGAGCGAGGATGCTCTGTCGTCAAACTGAAACTCATCGAACATGAAGCTTGCCTCGTCTGACTCATACCCATCCTCACTCTGCTTCAGAGCCTCGACCCACATTAGGGCCACGTGTTTATCGCCAAAGACCTGAGACAGCTTTGCCATGCATATCTCAGCCCCGTCCATAGGGATAAGGGCAGAGCCCCAGGCAGGAGGAGCCTCGGGAAACGCGACATTGGTAGGAGGAGCTGAAGCCAAGCCGGAAGGGTGAGCCTGACGCAACGCCACCCTGGCAGCTGGGGCAGATAGCCAGAAGGAAGATTCTGCTTCAGGCATAGCAACAAAGGCATTAGGGGCAGAATGCCAGATGGAAGATTCGGATACAGGAATCACACCCTCGGTAGTATAGGCAGTGGATGCATACGCACCTTCGGCAGTATGGGCCGACAGCCAGAAGGAAGGTCCGCCTATAGGCATCGTAAACTCAGCAGTAGAGGTAGACGGCCAGATAAGAGATTCAGCTACAGACGCAACAACCTGGGCAGTAGGGGCAGAGTGCCAGATGTGCGATTCAGCTACAGGCGTCGCAACCTTGGCAATAGGGGCCGAGTGCCAGATGAGAGATTCAGCCACAGGCATCGCAACCTCGGCAGTAAGGTCAGTGGCTGGTGCAGTGGCTAGACGGACACAGGGGTTGCGCTCCATCTTGCAGGCCTTCTCTACTTCAGAGACCTCCGCCTCAGCCGCATTTGCAACCTTGGCAGCAGGGGCAGACGGCCAGATGGAAGACTCGGCTTCAGGCATCGCAACCTCGGCAGTAGAGTCAGTGGCTGGAGGAATAGCTGGACGGACACAGGGGTTACGCTCCACCTGGCGGGCCTTCTCTACTTCAGAGACCTCCGCCTTGGGTGCCTCAGCCGCATGTGCAACCTTGGCAGCAGGGGCAGACGGCCAGATGGAAGACTCGGCTTCAGGCATCGCAACCTCGGCAGTAGGGGCAGTGGCTGGAGCAGACTCCCAGGCAGGAGGCTCAGCATCCTCGGCAGTGCACTCTGCCACGAGCGCTGGCAGCGGTGGAGCAGGAAACTCTGCTACTCCCAGGTCAAGCTCGACAGGCACGTCAGAAGTATCGACCTGTGGCACTCCTCTGACCCCTTCCTCGGGCACCAGTGTGAAAGGAGAGAACATCTGAGCCTCAGCAACCGTCAGCTCCATAGCCTTGTTGGGGGCCCCGGCGTTTGGCACAGCTGCAGGGTGAGGCTGAACCTCAGCCTCACACACCTCCGGCTCCATAGCCACATTAGGCACTCCTGCATTTGGTACAGCTGCAGGGTGAGGCTGAACCTCAGCCTCACACACCTCCGGCTCCATAGCCACATTAGGCACTCCTGCATTTGGTACAGCTGCAGGGTGAGGCTGAACCTCAGCCTCATACACCTCCGGCTCCATAGCCACATTAGGCACTCCTGCATTTGGTACAGCTGCAGGGTGAGGCTGAACCTCAGCCTCACACACCTCGAGCTCCATAGCCACATTAGGCATCCCGGCATTTGGCACAGCTGCGGGAGCAGGCAGAATCTCAGTCTCACACACCTCTGACTCCATAGCCACATTAGGCACCCCGGCTGTTTGCACGGCTGCGGGAGCAGGAAGAATCTCAGCCTCACACACCTCCGACTCCATAGCCACATTAGGCACCCCGGCTGTTTGCACGGCTGCGGGAGCAGGAAGAATCTCAGCCTCACATACCTCCGACTCCATAGCCACATTAGGCACCCTGGCTGTTTGCACGGCTGCGGGAGCAGGAAGAATCTCAGCCTGAGGGGGTGTCTGCTTTAGAGGGGGTCTGAGGAGGGAGAGGGGGCCTGAGGAGGTCCCTGCTTGAGAGAGAGTCTCTGCTTGAGAGACGGGCCCAGTAGAGTAGGTTTGGGCAAACGCACGGCGATGAAAGTAGTCGATACCGCAGCCCACTAGAAAGAGGAAGAGGTCAGACTTCAGGTCAGTGCCAAGGCCGAGAAAAAGCCTGGGCTTAGTCCTGGCCACGGCATGCGCAACACGCACGATCAGAGTGTTCCGGGTAGTCAACTGCAGCAAAGGGTGAAAGGGGCGTGTGGTGGGGTGGGGTGGGGTGTGGGGCCCAGGTGTGGGGGGGTGGGGGGTGTATGTGGGGGAGAGAGTTGTATAAATAAAGTTAGATGAATACAAGCAGGCACGCATGTGTGTTGATAGTGTAGGCTTATTCAAAAGTATTAGCTATCTTCTAAAAATGGCCCCATGTTAACAAGAATCTTAAGCTAATAGGATAAGATTTAGGACTACAACGTATATGATTGCTTATACTATGCACAGGTCATCATGCATTATTAAGCAATGACTAGGGAACTGTAAACTAGTTCCTCCATTTCCCCCCTTTGGATAGTCAAATTAACATGGGTGTTGGGGCAAGTCACAAGTACCCTACAGTACACAAGGCACCCTATTCCCAAATTTCTTGCTGCCTCCATAGGTGTACTTGGGGGGTCAGACTGGTAAGCGCGTTGTGCTACTCAGATGTTTGTGTGTGTCGTGGGCACATAGACTGACCAAACTGTGCATGGACCCCAGCCAGTAGCCCCTTAGATGAGCACTTGACCCATTGCATGGAGCCCTAACCTCAAGAGGCATTTCAAATTTGAATTTGAATTTGCCACCTGTGCATGCAAGATGAGTCGAGTATACCCACCATGTGAGAAACACCTGAATTCCTCCAAGCTGCAATGCCCTCTCGGGGACCGGAAAGCTCGAAAATACTAAACAGTTTTGGCGGCTCGCAATAGATCACCCAGAGATAACATGGCCACTGGACATGGCTCGGTTACTAGAGAAAGGTGTTACATAGCGCAGTAAGTTGAAACCCCAAACTTTCGGATCACACCGAGTGGGAGACGAAACATGCAGAAAGGCTTGATAGGTTACTTAATTTCTGAAGTGACTGATGCTTTTGAACACACCTAGTGTGTGTGTGTGTGTTAGTAAGTGTGTGCGTGTATGTGTGTGTGAGGGGTGTGGGGTGTGGGGTGGGGTGGGGTGTGCGTGTGTTTTTGTGTGTGGTGGTGGTGGTGGGGGCACAAGGCTCATGGGCTTTCACTATCGGAGTGTTCTGGTTAGTCAACTGCGACAAAGCCCAGGCATACAAAATACAGAGGCATGCAACCAGGCATTCAACACACAGAAGCAATCCAGCAGGGCTTTTCTTTTCAGCTTCTGGGCTTTTCTTTTAAACTACGAGAAGCAGCTTCTAGGCTTCTTTTCATATTCTAGGCTTTTCAGCTTCTAGGCAGTTCCAGGTTTTCTTTTCCGCTACAACTAGCAGCTTCTAGGCTTTTCAGCTTTCTAGGCTTTTCTCTTCAGCTACGAGCAGCAGCCTTTAAGAGGGGGGGCTCCGCCAAAAATGTACGCAAGCCAGGCCTTCAACACATAAAAGCATGCCACCCGTCTTTATATGGATATTGTTGATTGGTGATGCCAGCATGGCTAGCATCAAGAAACACACAGAAGCATGCCAACCGCATGAACGTAAATATTTGTTGTTCAGTAGGTGCCAGCATGGCTAGCATCAAAAACCTCACCTGGTATGCAAAAATATTGAAGACTGTAATGAACACGTCGGTGTTCCATGCGAAAATAGGAATGGTATGCTCTGGCCTGCGCAGGACATTGGGTGGGAGTTGGTTGGAATTTGAGTAGGATTTGGGTAGGATTTGGGTAGAAGTTGGGTGGGAGATTGAGTTGTGAATTGGATGGGAGATTGGGTTGGAGTTGGGTGGGAGATTGGGTTGAATTTGGGTGGGATATTGCGTGGGCTACAGGTGGGAGATTGGGTGGAGATTGGCTGGGATTTAGTTGGGATTTGGTTAGAATTTGGTTGGGAGATTGGTTGGGAGTTGGGCAGGAGATGTGCGGAAGTTGGGTGGGTGAGTTGTAGTATGATCACAACATGGTAGATAAGTCCTAGGCCCGTTGCAAGCGACACGGAAAAATTGCGGAGAGTGCTGGCTATCGGAGCGACTAGTGGCACTGGAATCGAGTGCAGCAGACCGAGGCCACGGAGGTAACTTCAGGACCAGGGGCCAGTTAGGGCCCGGGTTTCTTGTCTCTTGCGGTCGGACAAACGGACAATAAGGTGATCCTGGGGACTCCTGCCGCCCAGAAGGGGGGGCTCCGGCAAAAACGACAGAAGGGAAGGTAAGACAACATTAACACGGAGGAGTGTGAATCAGGGTACTACATGACGCGCGCTATTGCTATTGCGCCCGCTATTGCAAAGTTTTGGAGCCCGACTGCGCGATTGACGCAAGTTTTACAACGCCCTCTGTGCACAGCGCGCAGATTTCCGTGTTCAGTTTCAACGCAACCCAAAATGACAAAATGTGATATCATGTGATATCATATTGCTGTTCACTATATAAATACAATACATCACCACAAGTAACTTACAAATGGATGACGCCACAGCCAGTTGTCAGCAAAAGGACAGCTCGCATCAGGTAGGCCAGGCTGTAGAGGGAGGAGAGAAAGGGCACCTGGCATCAGCCTTCTATAGTTATGATTTATACTTTGGTGTGGTGGGTGGGTGTGAGTGGTGGGTGTGGTGGGTGTAGATTCATGGAGGTTGGCAATAGCCTAGGCCACAGCCACATCGACTGCAAGTTCAGCGGAAGCACATGTGCAGTGGCTCACTTGAAGGTGGGTGGTGGGTGTGATGGTGGGTGTGGTGGATGGGTGTGGTGGACAGGTAATTGCCATGTGGTGGATGGGTGTAGTGGATGGGTGATTGCCATGTGGTGGATGGGTGGAGTGGATGGGTGATTACCATGTGGTGGATGGGTGTGATCGCCAAAGGGTTGATTAGTGCGCACAGTGAGTGAGCAGTGCATGTGCAACTTAGCAACAAGACAGAGGTAATCCTAGTATAATAGGAGACAATCAGGGCTTTTTTTCGTTTCCTTCGAGAGGGGGTCTTCTGGTAGCGATCAGGGATCTATCCACCCATCCATCCATCCACCCATCCACATGCCACTCTCAGAGGCTGGAGGACAACTTCAAGCCACTTCCTTCTATCCTTTTCTTTCATCCATCCATCCATCTACATGCCACTCCCAGAGGCTGGTGGACAACTTCAAGCCACTTCCTTCTATCCTTTTCTTTCATCCATCCATCCATCTACATGCCACTCCCAGAGGCTGGTGGACAACTTCAAGCCACTTCCTTCTATCCTTTTCTTTCATCTATCCATCCATCTACATGCCACTCCCAGAGGCCGGTGGACAACTTCAAGCCACTTCCATCTTTCCTTTTCTTTCATCTATCCATCCATCCATCCACATGCCACACTCAGAGGCCAAAGTCCATCCATCCAATCCAACCTCATTCGTCCATCCATCTACATGCCACTCTCAGAGGCCGGTGGACAACTTCAAGCCACATCCTCCTTTCCTTTACTTTCATCCATCGATCCATCCATCAACCGTCTACAGGCCACTCTCAGAGGCTGGAAGATTACTTCAAGCCACTTACTCCTTTCCTTGCATCCATCCATCTACATGCCACTCTCAGAGGCTGGTAGATAACATCAAGCCACATCCTCCTTTCCTTTACTTTCATCCATCCATCCATCCAGCAACCATCTACATGCCACTCTCAGAGGCTGGTGGATTACTTCAAGCCACTTACTCCTTTCCTTTCATCCATCCATCTACATGCCACTCTCAGAGGCTGGTAGATAACATCAAGCCACTTCCTACTTTCCTTTTCTTTCATCCATCCATCCATCCATCCATCTACATGCCACTCTCAGAGGCCGGTAGACAACTTCAAGCCACTTCCTTCTTTCCTTTCATCAATCCATCCACATGCCACACTCAGAGTCCATCCATCCATCCCAATCTCATTCGTCCATGCCTCCATCCATCCATCTCAATTTGATAGTCCAAATTCCATCAAAATCCACATCCATCCAACCACAAGCCTGAAGACCTGCTCCACTTGCTACCAGTGTTTCTCTTTGGGGGCTACTAGTAGAAACTTCTAGGCAGCTCCCTGGGCCAGACACCAGGCTAAACCACTAGATTTCAGGAGCACCGGTAAGATGACCATGTCAGATGTCAGATGCATCAGCTTGCGCTAATTTTGATCGAGTAGCCAGGCAGGGGAGCTTCCTAGAAGCTGCAACATTTAGCCCAAAAGAAAAAACACTGAATGTTTGGGGTGAGAATGGACGTAGGAGAAAGCCAGCAAAGGCACAAATGAATGTAAGCCCCAAAAGAGTACAAAAAACGTCATGCCCTCCCCCATATATCCACACACACCACCCAAACACACCTGAAAACCTTTTCCACTTCTTTGGGGTGAGATTGGACGTATGAGAGAGCCAGCAAAGGCACGAAGTACGTAAGCCCTAGGAGATTACAAAACAGCGTCAGGGCCCTATTCCAAAAAGTGGAGAAGAGCATCAGCGCCAGTACTGGCCTGCAGGGGCAGAGTAGGGGAAGAACAAAGGGCAGATTAGAAAAAGAAAACTTAACTGGGGCAGTACAATGGCAGAGTGGGGGCAGAACAAGAGCAGATTAGAAAAAGATAACTAGCGGCTGTACTCGGGGCAGACTGGGGATTGAACAAGGGCAGATTAGAAATCGAGAACTCAGGGCCCAACAGCAAGCTCGTTCTTCGAAATCAACTATCACCGCAACTAGCTTGGACCGCCTGATAGCAAAAGCAGACCACAGGAAGGTAGTCCCACAACATTTGCTCCCACGAACTCAAGCCTTGAAGGCAGATACCTACCGTAGGATTCGTGTCACGGGCGCGATTTTGTTCGCCCTGAAAGCTAGAAACTCATCCTCATATCCGTCGCCAAAACCTCGAAGCAAGGCTTTATTTACACTGAGCTCAACAGAAGGCACCTTCTGTTGGCCCTTCAACTGGCGCATTCGGCTGGAACCTCCAGGAGGCCTCATTGTGGACGTCTACTCAGCGGGCTTCTTGAAGTTCGGCGAGAGCTTAGGCGAACTGTTTAATTCCATAAGAATCGCAAATCAAGTAGAGAGATTTCTGTATAAAAATAGTCACAATCAGCGCAGGACAAACAATCGGCACTTGTGTACAGGGGGAGGGGGACGGGGGTCTAGGTGCGCCGCAAATATTGAACCGGTAGCGTGTGTTCAAGCAGATGTTGGAACAAGCAAGCAAATTTGCGATATACGGGGGACGAGATTGTGGGAAATCGATGGATGGATGCAAAAGGGCGTGTTTGTAAGATATTTGTTTCGTCCCCGGAAACACCCAAGTAAACCCTTCACCTTCACTTGTTTTTCAATAGAGCGGTCGAACAACTTAGAGACAGGTTACGGGGTACAAAAGTACGGGTAGTACATGGAGACAAATCAGTACGCCTTGCCTTGGTGGCTTTGGTAGCCTCGGTGGCGCGTTCAATCGATGGATGGATAATCTGACGGCTTGCATGCCTGCATTCCTGCTAATGGGAATTGCTCTGCGATTCAACTAAGTTAGTCGCGCTCTGCCATTCTGCTGAGGTTCTTGCGCTCAGCAATTCTGCTATGGTTCTTGCTTGCGCTCAGCAATTGTGCTAAGTTCGATGCGCTCTGCCATTCTGCTGAGGTTCTTGCGCTCGGCCATTCTGCGATGGTTCTTGCACTCAGGCATTCTGCTCAGGTAGATGCGCTCAGCAATTCTGCTGAGGTTCTTGCGCTCTGCATTTCTGCTCAGGTAGATGCGCTCAGCACTTCTGCTCTGGTAGTTGCGCTCAGCAATTCTGGTAAGTAAGATGCGCTCAGCAATTCTGCTGAGGTTCTTGCGCATCGCAATTCTGATCAGGTAGTTGCGCTCAGTAATTCTACTCAGGTAGTTGCGCTCGGCAATTCTGCTGAGTTAGATGCGCTCAGCAATCCTGTCACTTGTTTTTCAATCTCGCAGTTTGGTAACACAATGTACATCAGTACTGCAGTTCATCTCTTGGCAGAACATCTCACTGGGCTGTAATTTTTAAAGTAAGAGTACTTGTTCGATAGAACTCTCTGCCAGGCGTGAGCAAGACACCCGTACGTCGCAAGCTCGGGACCGACCACGGGTAGAATTGTATTTTACATAATATTCGCAGCATGCCAGCTCAGCAACGACGTACGAAGGACGGTGTACAAAGTACGTTAAGTCGACAAGTGTGCAAGCGGGCACTTGCTTTTCAACCTCTTTGAGGGGGCCAACAAGCTTGTTTCCAACCAGTTGGAGGTCCGGTTAAGGATTGTGTTTCGGAGGGTTTAGACTCGACCTCTAACCGGACCCTTAACTGGTTGGAAACATTCCACCAGTTGAGCAGTCTTTTGCATCTGGCCAGGTCATCTCAAAATGGATCAACGTGTCAAATGCGCAGCGCAGCACTTCCTCGCTATCCAGACGCTGATTTCAGCGTTTATCCCGCTCCTTGCTGATGCTGCTGCTGTTGCTGCTGTTGCAGCTGTTGCAGCCGATGCACCTCAAATTGGCGTAGTTCTTCCTGCTGGCGCGGGTCCAGATCTAGAACACGCATCTGCGCCTGCCCCTCAGGAAGATCAGTCGAAAATTGCGTGGCAGGGACGGTGCCCTGCTGCTGCGAATCCATCTTGGTGAAACCGTGCGATCAATGATGAGTGTCCGAAAAAGAAAGAAAGGATGCGGCACTCCAAAGCAGCATGATTTTTAAGAGGCGCGCGCCAATTTCGTGACGTCACCAGATCTAATGCAACAACCGAATTTAACCGCCCCTCAACTTTCTTCAACGGCGGGGGGGGTGCGCCGTTGAACCAACCGGGGCAGTTGGTCTTTAACCGGACCTCAACCTTTTGTGTTTCCGACCAAACACCGGTTAGCGCCGAAAATAACGAATTTAACCGCCGCTCAACCGGACCTCCAACTGGTTGGAAACAAGCTGCAAGTCAGCAAGAAGTGTTTTCCCAGATGGGCGACAAGCTGGGCCCACGAACGCGGATCTGTGGACGCGGGTGACGCTACGTAACTAGTACTGCCAGCTGCCAGGCGGCAGGCGCAATGGACATGGACAACTGTAGTACACAGGAGGAAGTACCACTTTGTAGTACTCGACAAATTGCCGTGCAAACAGTTATAACGCTGTTAATCGTTTTCGTTGAATATGAACTGACCAGCGTGGCACTGCAGATTTGTCCACCTGTCTGAACCCTTGCTGACGAGGAGCTGCGGACTAACAGCCCGTTTCTTTAGCTGCGCGAGGTCGTTAGGTTAGGGTCTTGACACATCGCGTCGTTTCCACTGGAATGCCCGCTCGTGGAAGGTGACGTCATCAGCTAACGGCCGTTTATTGGGGTATTAGTCCTCTATTATTGCTGTTTAGCGCCGCCCCGTTAGACGATACGGCCGATCAAACGATTTTCTAATTTTTCACAAGTTTCAAAAATGTAAGAAAAGTTACACATGTGAGAATCAAGGCCAGAAAACCTATATTATTGATGTTGAAGGGCCAGTGGGAATTGCCGATTTGACGAGGAACTAAAAAGGTCCCCGCAAATCGCGCAGAGTAGTGGGAATTGCCAGGTTGTCACAACAGACCGGCACGGCACGGCAACGACCCCACGCCACGCCACACGCCGTTGTGTCTTCTTCCTCCCTTCGAATCTCGCCATTCAAAATCCCTGCTTCAAATTTACTCTAACCGCTGCGTCCCTGCCACGCTGCTGCTGCCCGTTTGAATCGTCCCTTTTGAATTAATGCTACATCCTGTCCGTTTAGAATCTTCTATAAAGCTCTGCTCTCTCAATGGTCGGGAGCTTGCTTCCCTGTGCGAATATCTACCTCTCCTCCAGCCGTGGTATCTCAGCGTAGAAACTTCAAACTGAGCTATATCTCAGCGTACTGCGCTACAGCTAAGCGTACTGCTGTCAGCTGCTCTGTCGCCGCTATTGAAATGGTCTTGCCAGGCAGGGCCCACGATGGACTAAGGGTGTGTTTCCACAGAGATTTTCGCGTCCCCGGAAACAAAAAGTAAACCCTCCCCGGTGCCAGGTAGGCAGTTTTGTTTCCACAGGGGTTCCCCGGAGTCTCCCCGGAGAATCCCCGGAGTTCCAGGTCGGCAAATCTTCGCGACAGGTCGTCGAATCTTTATCCCTGGGTATTTTTGAATATTTCGAAATATTTACGAAAAATGTCGGTTAAAAGTACAAAACGGACGATAACGACTTTCCCCTGGCTTTCCAGGAGAAAAGTTTCGGGGGAACATGCCGCCCACCCCTGGAGATTTTGGAGTCTCCCCGGAGTCCACATCAGCATTTCCCGGAGTCCACATCAGCATCCCAGGAGAATCGCCGCAGGGTCGACACACAAAATCGACAAGGCGTGTCATTGTTTGCGTAGTGACGACTTCAGCTTTTACTTCGCAGCGGTTCTCTCTTTTGTTCAGTCGCTTGGGCTTCCCGTGGATTGGGGTCCAGCAGTTGACCTGTCAGCTCAACTGAACCCAACCGAAACACCCCGGAGAATCCCGAAGTCCTTCGGGCGAATCAAGGACTTCGGGATTCTCCGGGGATTGTCAGTTGGGTTCAGTTGAGCTGCCAGGTCGACTCCTGGAACCTAATCCACGGGAAGGCCAAAAAGTACCTATAATATAACAGTCAGTTACTATAGTGGAAACACACCCTAACTGCCGTCGACCAGAATGCTGACCTGGGCCACCTTGTTGAGGAGCTGCCGACGGCCTGGATGGATCGTTGGTCGTTCGTACTTTTCGACCCATTCAGACCTATTCAGACCCATCCATGCCGTGAAAACCTCAAGCAAACGCGAAGCACCTATCGGAGTTTACTTCGTAGTTTCGCATCCTGCCGTGGCTTGCGGAGAAAGCTCCCCGAAAGTACTGAAGGTCCAACGGTACATAAGTGGCTGTCGCGAGCTCTACATTACTACAGTGCGCAGATAAATTCAAGGAAGCTATCAGTCGCCATAAAATCGTTCCGCCCATCACATTGATTCCTGTCGGGTTGTCATTATGTCAGGGGAAACGCAATTCTGCTCCTGATTCCGACCACTACGGAGCGGCAAGCCTCATGGGCTGAGAAAGCGAGAGTGGCCTGGCTAGGGACTTTCTGAGTTCAAAATTGCCATGTAAGGTGACCGCCTCAACATCAAATCAAAATCCGCCTTGGTAGCCTTTGCAAAGAGAGTCCAAAGTAATGGTATGTTGAAGGACTTGCGTTTCTAACTATGGGGAGACTGCTAAAACACAAGAAATGTTATTGTCCGATATACGTCGGACACTGAGTCGGCATAATGCATACCGGTGCCTGGTCTCTCCAGGTCCCGTGTTGCCTGCCGCTAGGCCACAGGCTAGCTGTGGCCTACATGGGTCTGCAGGATCTTCCTGCAGACTCCCGTCTTCGATATAAGCGCACTCGTCGTGTGCTTCCTTCTTCTACTTCAGTCTTCACTGTGTAACAACTCTAATATTGAAAGGTTATGGGCCCATCACGCTAACCACTGCGCCTGTGCCAAGGACGATCTTCTGCCCTGCACAAGGTGATAGTTTCCCCTCAGACTAGCTCGACGGCTTGATTACTGCTTTTGGCCCTGGATTGCCTACGCTTCGTCGTGAGGAATCTACTGCCTGCGCTGCCTCGCCTACTGCCCAAACAACTCTCCCGTTGTCTCTACAATCCGTCCAAGACGCCAAGTAGACGCAGTCCAGGAGTCTCCGTAGATCTTTGACGTGAGTTGCTAACTCACTAGATCATACACAGCGTTACCAATCCTCCGAGATTGTTGGTGCACAGATATTCAGCTCTGCACGCCCCCCCCCCCCCCCCCCCCCCCCCCCCCCGCCCCTGCTACTACCAACGCCATTTCACAAATCGGATCCATTCGGATCCCCCTTCGCTGTCAACACCAACTCCCCTTGCCTCCGAACACACGACCAAGACTGAAGAACTGACAAGCTTCACAAGCCCCAGACTCCCTCCCTCACCTCCTCCTCCTCCTCTCCCTCCTCCACCAGCCTCCTCCCTCCACCCCTCCCCCTCCACATTCTCTTCCTACCCCCCCCCCCCCCCCCCCCTCCCTCTTGCCTTTGCAACTCTGAGAATTTCTCCTTGGCATTCCGGCAGCCCTACCCGCGCACAGCCGGAATGGGGGGAATCTGATCGTCATTTGCGGACGCTCTCGCTGGACTTCACTTTACCCGTTGTCTATCCTCTCCTTCGAGACGTGTGAACATCATGACCTTGAAGGAGCCACCTTCAACCTTGAAGGAGACCTTGAAGGAGATCTTCCAGGAGGACAGTGGGATGATCCCCAGCAGTAACACTAGTGGTAAAATGATCACTGGCCCTAGGACACCCAAAATCCACACCCCTAGGAAACCCAATATCCACACCCCTAGGAAACCCAACAAACCTAGGGCTATCTCTGCCCCTAGGACTATCTCTGCCCCTAGGACTATCCCTGCCCCCAAAGTAGACACTGCTCCCAATCCCATCATTTCCCAATTGCAGTATGAACTCGCAGACATGCAATGTAAGCAACGATACATGGAAAATCAAATACAAGAGATGACCATTCAGAGAATCCATGATAACTGGGTGAAAACATCCTTCCCCACATCCACAACGTTGAGCCACCATACCATATCAAATGATAATGCTATTCGCTTGCATGGGGGACCCCTGTACCCGAGCCTGCACCTCCACCCTAACCTGCAATTAGAACTTGAGCAGACGGGACGTCTTAAATATGTCCCTGATGAGGTCGACTCTGTCCCTTACACACCCACCACAGCACTCTGCACTGCTGTTGGGGACACCTGTCCTCCTGACCCTCACTTGCATGGGGGGGGCCTTAGGACCTATGCAAGTCAGACTAATGCTGCAGTGCTTCCATCTCACTCTGCCCCCACACCCACCACATCTCCTGAAAGGTGCACCTCTCTTGATGATCCTCACTTACATGGAGGGGACCTGATTGATAGCTATGCAAGTCAGACTAATGCTGAAGTGCTTCCATCTCACTCTGCCCCCATATCCACCACAGCTCCTGATGGGTGCAACTCTCTTGATGATCCTCACTTGCATGGGGGGGACCTGATTGATAGACCAGACTGGATGGACCAAGCAGATGAAGATAGTGCCCAATCCCATGATAACTGGTATTCCATGATATCACATGCTGCACCATCCTGTGCCCCTGATGAGGACACGTCTGCCCACTCTGATCCCACTCTCACCACTGCCCATGGTGGGGAAGAATACCTTGCTGCCGATAGTGATAGTGATGATGTTCACTTGCATGGGGGGGACCTTAGGACCTATGCAAGTACATCCAGTACATCCACCTCACACACATCCACCTCACACACATCAAACACATCCACCTGACACACATCAGACACATCCACATCACACACATCAGACACATCAACCTCCACATCGTACAACACATCCACATCCACTGAGCACGTAACCACACCTCCCACTCCCACTGACGCTCTGATTGCATGGGAGAAAACCATCAACCATCCTCACATCACCCCTGTCTCCCAAGGCATTTCCCCTCTGCCCTGTCCACATCACCGTCACAAGACACCCAAGGAGCCACACATCCTGGTGGACACAGGATAGATGAAACTTGTGAGTGAGCGATACCCTCACTGAACAAGGGGAATGCACTGATCTGATTACCTCATGTTGCGCTGATCTAAGTATTATGATCTGATCTGCACACTGACTTGCATAAACCGCAAGTACCGCTGTTCTATGCAGATCACCATGCAATGATTACATTGACCTTCATTCACATGCAGATCCCCAGCACATGTGAGCGATACCCTCGCTTGCTGAATTAATTGTCTTTGAACTGATCTGCAGCCACTCTGATTTGCAGCTTCCCTGATCTGCAGCCATCCTGGTCTGCGCCTTTTCTGCAGCAGTCATGGTTACACTCACTCCATATGAATTAAACAGCAATTCCTACCCACCTGGCACCTCCCTAGTAGAGTCCAATTGACTTCCCCAGCAGCTCCCTAGAAGTACGCAAATGGCCTGCAGTTCCCCGGCAGGCCCTTTACCTTCTCAACAGCTCCTAGCAACATGGCGACAACTCTAGCAGCTACTGACCCTGGATGAGATCCCAGCACCTGGCATTTAAATGTGCCCCCTGACCTGCTTGTCATTTTTAAATAGCAATGAACACTCTAGGAATTTAAATCCTGTCCTGCCATGTACTAACACAGCAGTTTGACTAGTTTTCTTGCCAACCTGGCCCTCTAGTTACATGCAGTTTTCAAATGACTTCTCAGCATGTGCCTCCCCTCTGGAAGACAGTTGTATTTACTGTCAAGCCCACCTTCTTATACCTTATAATTGATACTGGAAGTATCTCACCCTATCCCTCCATGTAGACGGATAATTGTGAGCTAGCGGGGGATGTCTACCTTGAGTTATCTCTCATAATGTCATCCGTAATTTGTGGATTCATTTAGAGCCCCCAAATTATGGGGGGAATAGTATGCTGACCTTCTGCATCCCAACTGCCTTCTATATGGGATATATCACGCTTAGTCCTGCCAGTCTCTGATTTAGTTATCCTGATGTGACTCTTGATTTGACAAGTCTTTGCAGATTTCGACTTCCCAATCAGAGGGGGAATAGGTTAGATTACCTCAAGTATGACCGTATAAATTCTCCTTCCCCTAATAGACTTACTTTAGTTTAAAGTCTGTACCGGCTTGGCAACTCTTTAAAAGCTACCAACCTAGATCATATTACCTCACATCTGATCTCTTGACAAGCCTGACCAATGTACAGCCACATATAGTGACTTACTGACTTCGAGATTTTCCAAGTGCTTCCTTCCCTTTAGTCTTGACCTGAATAATCTTATTGTCCAAGTTCTTGACCGAAGCAGACCAGCTCTCAGTCATTGTATTTCTTTTATATCTTTATTAATTTCTTATGCCCCTCAGTTAACTTCAGGTATTCTTGAGCTCAAGAATACCTCAAGTTGGGGGGGATGTTATTGTCCGATATACGTCGGACACTGAGTCGGCATAATGCATACCGGTGCCTGGTCTCTCCAGGTCCCGTGTTGCCTGCCGCTAGGCCACAGGCTAGCTGTGGCCTACATGGGTCTTCAGGATCTTCCTGCAGACTCCCGTCTTCGATATAAGCGCACTCGTCGTGTGCTTCCTTCTTCTACTTCAGTCTTCACTGTGTAACAACTCTAATATTGAAAAGAAACGTGCCATTTTTGAAACATTGTGGGTCAAAATATACGATCTGTGCCAACTCCTATCTAAAACCCAGAACGGGAAGGTTTGTTTTTTTCAAAAACATTTTGCATCTTGGATAAGGGTGTTTTGAAGTCGAGCTGAAATTTTTGATGACTCGGGAGAAAGTGAAAAAATAGTCACTTCCCCCCAATTTCGGATTATTGGGAGCCCGTTGGAGCAATTTATTAGGTGTTAAGTCAATGCATGGTTACACAAATAAATTTTGCGGTACTTCACCACGCACGAAGCTGTCGACTGAAGGTCTATAAAAATAATTGTTTCACTGTTGACCGAACACCGGCTTAGAGACATGCCCAAACGCGTAACCAGATCTGGCCCTAGCTACCTCCTGGCCCCACCCCACCCCACCCCACCACCACCACCACCACCACCACCACCACCACCACCACCACCACCACACACCACACACCACACACACACACAAACACACACACACACACACACACACACACACACACCTGGAAGCTTATCTCCCTCGGCCAGTCGGCCGCTACGTGCCGGCTGTCTTGCTATTTATCAAGTGTTTTCGACTGTTAAAAAAAAATTGACACCTAACTTATGCTCATAACTCGTGTGGGAACAGGCCAGAACTGACATGAATCTTTGGCTACTCCCCTTATCGCGGGTCAATTTCTCATCTATCCTTTGGGGTAAACGGGGGGGTTCTAGCGCTGGCTCAACGGCCTCCTCTTCCTCGCCAGACGCGCTTGCAACCGGTCGAATCGAGTAAATAGAAGAGAGCGACATTTGCCTCTCGGCCCCTTCGTCTGCCTACCATTTTTAGGCGGAAAAACATCTGACGAAATCCACTTCGGTAATAACGTCCTTTCGCCTCTTCCGAAAGAAAGACGCGGGGAGGTGAGTCATAGTACGACAGACTACGGAACAGTGTGATCCAACACTCCTCACTATAATAAGATTCCCGCAGTTCGCCCGAAGTACTGAAGTTGACCCTAATTCAGGGCGCGATAACTGGACGGCTCAACGCCCAAGATTAGACGGGCAAGACATGACACGAACCCACTTCGGCGCGGTTTAAGCAACGGGACGCGCCTCATCTTATAGCACACTGGCTTCGAACACGATTCTGAGCAACTCTTCAAGGTTTATCGTGCGCCTTGCGACTTCCATCGCGCGCTTGCTGCAAGCACCTATCTAGTAGATAGTATCTACGAGTCACAAACGGCTTGTTGCACTTGCAGCGGCTTGTTGCACTTGCACCGGAAAGCGCAATGTACGCTAGGCTTGTTATCAGGTGGCTGTGAGTTCGGGGTTCCCCCTGTCTCCTCTCTGTCCTCTGCAGAGATGTTTTAGGGTGCGTCAAAATCTAGGTTTCGAGAACTAACAGCTTCCCAAATCTGCTGTTCACGAGCCCAAAGCTACATTACAGACTGTTGCAGAAGCCCAAATCTAGGTCTCGAGAGCCAGCATTTACGTCTGCAAAGTAATGGGCCCTCCAAAATCTTTGTTTGGTAGAGTTCTGAACATCCCTGCTCCTCTCTCGCTGCTTCTTTCAAGGCTACGCATGGCAGCTTACAGCCAGCTCCCTTGATCCGTCCTTGGGCCAAACCTGACAATAGCTAGTGTCTTTTCCTCTTTCCTCTTACAGTTAGTGCTTTTTCCTCTCTACCTCTTCACAGTGCTACGCTAAAATAGCCGATGGGAAAGTAGCATGAAAGGGTCATCTCTCACTTATATTTAATATGGAATTTTGCAGCGCGGGAGTTGGTGATTATTATAGGGGTAACATATGGTTATGTCAGCTTCCAGCTGCTCTAGGTTACTTACGCTTTGGCTGGATAGCTAGCCAGGGGGAGCTGCCTAGAAGGTGCTGCTTGTAGTAAAAAATAAAAGCTATGACCCACAACCCACCCTTAACACCTCCCTCCAATCACATTCCTTCACTTCAGCAGGTCTCCAAGCAATCATACGAGCCGAGACAAGTCCTGATCGTGAGGAGATTGAGGGAAGGAAACCGCTCCAGGCCTGGCTGTGCCCTATCGTCGATTCCTTTAGGTTTCAGCCTGGGGACCATACTCCCCCCAAGACCGGTATCCGCACCTTATCCACTACAGCTGCCCCCCAAGCCCCCCCCCCCCCCCCCCCACCCCCCCCTCCCCACCCCGGAACCCCAAAACTTTACGTAAATCGCATCCTATCTAGCAGCCACTGCTCAGGCTGGAAGAGGTTGATTGGCGACCTTGGATTGGACTATTTTTCAGCCAACTCTGGGCTGCTCTCTGTCTTTCCAATTTACCCAGCTGTCAATAAGCTGCTCAGAAAAGCGGTTGGAAAAAACTACCCTGCACCAGCTGCTAGAGACTGTTTGGAAACTATATATAGACTCAGATACAGTTGAGATACAGCCCAGATACAGTTCAGATATAGTTGAGATACAGCCCAGATACAGTTCAGATACAGTTCAGATGCAGTTCAGATACAGCCCAGATACACCCCAGATACAGCCCAGATACAGTTCTGTCCCTACCTGAATATAATCCATTTCCTGAGTGCCACTTTCAAGTATGGACCCAGTTCAAGTGGGCCAACTCAAGGTATCTGAGGATGCCGTTAGTGAAAGTGGATCTTCAACGTCAGAGCAGACCCCTGCCTGTGGGGGCAAGTCCGGGATGATGGAGGCCTCTGTGGGGCCTACCGGTGGTAGTACTAGGGAGTATAAGAAAGAACAGGAGTCCTATGATGCTATGAAATGTCGTGACCCCAAAGACCCCATCAGGAAGAACTTGCAGCACTGCTATGACAGCCCCAGCTATGGCTCAGAGGCTGTAGGCGTGCCTGCTGCTGAGAATGAGAACGGCATTTATGGTGCTAAGTATGAGGCAGCTAAGCAAATCGGCTTGGTGCCACCCTGTGTAGTGGTCACTGACACAGTGGTTTTCCTCAGTGCAGCTGCCACTGACACCGTGGTGACTATCGGTGCAGTTGTCACTGACGCGGTGGTGTCACCCGGTGTAGCTGACACTGACGCGGTTGTGTCACCCGGTGTAGCTGACACTGACACGGTGGTGTCACCCGGTGTAGCTGACACTGATGCCATGGTGTCACCCAGTGTAGCTGACACTGATGCCTGTCAGAGTTCGGTGACCAGTAGGTCAGTCTCACTGTCTGTGGCGTGTCCACGCGTGTGAACACGTGGACACAGCCGCAGGTCTTAGCCGTAACCTCATCTGTGAGAACCTTCCAGGGGCGCCTTAGCGGCGCCCCTTGCTTTAATTATTGCCTGAGTTAAACTATCTCTGTCCATCTCTCCACCTATTGGTGTCATTCTATCAGGTTATGGGCCCATCACGCTAACCACTGTGCATTTATTTCCGAGATGACACCACTCGGTCCTACAGTCAATCAGACTGTACTGACCGCTGGGACGGTTCAAAATTGGAGCTTTCAGCTTCGCAATGGACTACGCCTGCATGGCTTGGGTGCCGCAATGCGCGTCATCAAGCTCGCCGCAGGCGCTGACTGGACGAGTGGACAGAGGAGCTCGGGCCCCTCTCAACATCTGGGAGGACCTTCTGGATAATTTTTCGATCAAGCTGGAGGACCATCAGCTCAATCTGGCGGACCGCCGGCACAGCCGTAGGGTTCGCCAGAGCCTGCACTAGAACGTCCTACAGCGTCTGGAACTGGAGATTCTGGAGGTGGCATGAAGCAGGGACGGAGGTACGGACAGCACCACTACGGGTGCCGATCCCTCTACCCCCCAAACGGGTTTCGCAGCGCCGGACATCGCCCCAGCTGGGGGCCGAGGTGGAGGCCGTCATGGCCCTGGTCGCGGCAGAAGTGGAGATTATTTTGCGTTAGGGGATACTAATGGCACGCACTTATGGGAAATGATAGGTTAATCCGCCGTGAATAAGGCTGGGCAACTCTAGCTGCCTGATCTGCATAGGGTCATTTAATCTCGTGATGTGGATTGGTATGAGGGAGCTGGTCCAGCTCCCGTCCCTAGCAGGACCCTTTCAACGGCAATTGTTTTTGCTCGACTGCCCCGAAATTGCTATCAACAGTCCGGGGCACGAGGTGTAGCTTTACCAACTCCAGACGGCTCACCGTTGGGGACCGCGGCAGGCACAGGGTTCCACATGCGTTTACGCGACCGTTCAGCAATCGCGGCCGCGGACCGGAATCTGGGTCCTACCTCGTTCCCCAGGACTTTAGTGAGCCATGGAGGGGGGGCTGATCTTTCAGTTAGTGTTCCTTTTTATGGACTTCCCGTGGACCTCAGGTCTTTTCACCTAGTGTGCGTCTTTTAAGAGATGGTGGTGGTAGTGGGGCTGATCCGAGTCGGAGTCGTCCAGTAAATTCCGGGGTTGCTCCCGAGCCTACTGGAGACTTGCATGATGTTACTCTGTTGGCTTCCCCTCGATTGTCCGATAGTCGCGCTTCGGACGGGAGGAGGATAGTCGAGGACACAGCCGAAGCGATTGAGATTTTGTCCCCCACGAGCACAGTTGCCCCCTGGTTGGAGTGGGGCAATTGGTGTAGGGGAAGTTATCACCCCTTAGGGTTTGGGGGATAAGTCCGAGACAAGGGCTGGCAGTAAATTCCGGGGTTGCTCCCGAGCCTACTGCAGCTCTGCATGATGTGCCTCTTAGGGCTACCCTGCATGCTCTTGATTGTCGCACTTCAGAGTAGGATAGGGTAGTTGAGGACACGGCCGAAGTGTCCGAGATGTTATCACCCACGAGCACAGTTGCTCCTGGTTGGGGTGGGGCAACTGGTGTAGGAGTATGTGTGACTCCTGTAGGAGCTGGACAATCAGGAGGCCGAGACCCTGTAATCCCTATCAGCTTGAAATCACTCCGGTAGAGTGGACAGTAGATTAAAGCAGCGGAACAGACGCACCAATCTATACACGGAGACAAGGATAACGTTACAGACACAGGAGACCCATAAAGGGGCACCTGTGGTGAAAGGAGGCGGTAGACAGGAACCTAACAGGGTACAGATCAGACCGGAGACGTAGGTGACAGGAAGCTGCCACTGAGTCATCTCAAGATGACTCAGTCCCACGGGAAGCTGGCTCAGGAGAGCCGATAGTTCTAAGGGAGTACATAAGTAGTCACCAAGTCATAAAACGCGTGAGAGCACCGCTATACATGCTGATACTCCACCTATGACACAGGTGACATACAATAGTACTACTCCACCTATGGCACTGGTGACATAGAACTATATGTAACAAATTAAAAAAAAAAAATCAAAGAACTCCGGAAAAAAAATTCGAGAGAAACTTCAAATGAAACCCGAAGGGTGTAAGGGAAGGTATGAAGCAAGGCAAAGAACCAAAATTTGCCAAGTGGATATAAGAGGACAACTAAATATCAAAGTCGGGTAACAACGGTATAGAAAACCCGATCCGGGAATAGGAACCTAATGCCAATCAATGATAACTTAAAGAAACTCTAAATGTAACCAAAGAAACCCTAAAATGTAACCAAAAATTCCAGAATACATGTAACCAAAATTCTAGAATACATGTAACCAAAAAAATTGGTTTAAGGAGAAGCAGTCATTCCAAACATGCGAATGAAACGCCAGAACACCATAGGATCAAGGGGCTTGGTGAAGGGGTCAGCACAGTTGTCCTTAGTGTTAACATAGGCAACATCCACCTGGCCATCCTCCACCAGCTCCTGGATATAGTAATGGATGACATCAATGTGCTTGTTGCGAGGGAGCAGCTGACAGTCATTGGCCCAGCTCAAGGACCCCAAGTTGTCACCCTGAATGGTGACCAGGTCACAAGGCAGCCCTAGATCAATTCTCAACTTTTTCAACCATTGCACCTCCCTGGCAGTCTGAGACAGGGCCTGATACTCAGCCTCACTGGAGCTAACAGCAACAGTGGGTTGCCTTTTGCTCATCCAGTTCACAAGGCAGCCTCCAGCAAGCACAGCATAGCCAGTCTGAGATCTCCTGTCAGACCCATCATCAGCAAAGGATGAGTCACTAAAGACAGTAAAAGAGAAACCAGGGCTGTGAGTGTAAGTGAGGCCCAGATGGGAATGTTCTCTCAAATACAAAAGCAAGCGCTTGGCTGCAGCCCACAGGGGGGCAGTGGGTTGAGCAGAAAACCTGGACAGGTAGCTCACAGCAAAAGAAATATCAGGCCTTGTGCAGGTAGCCAGGTACAGCAAAGCCCCCACAAGAGAGAGGTACTGGCTATTAGAGGCCAGAGGTTCTCCAGGAGGATCAGTGACAGTGCACTTGGACATGGGAACTGAAAACTTGGGCTTGGTAGCAGCAGTGAGACCAAACTGCTCCACCAGCTCAACAATGTAGGAGTGCTGGGAGAGGTCGATCTTAACACACCTGCCGTCAGAATCAAGTGTACAAGTCATGTCCAATGAAAGGAACTGGACAGGTACACCCATTTCCTTGACTTCCCACCCAGCTGCTTCCATAGCCTTGATCAGCAAGGCATACCTATGCAGCTCACTAAAAGCACAGATAAAGTCATCCACATAGGTCAGGACATAGCTCCACCCACCAGTAGAATCCCTCCTGAAATACAAAGCAGGTTCAGCTTTGCACATGGTAAAACCGTGGGCAACCAAAACCTGCTTTACATCTTTGCTCCAAGCCCTGGGTGCCTGCTTCAAACCATAAAGAGATTTAATCAGCTTGCACACAAGGGGAACATTGTCAGGACCAAGTTCATGAAAGCCCTCAGGCTGGTAACAGAACAGGTCCAGACCAGGTTCCAGCTTGGCATTCAAGAATGCAGTCTTGATGTCCAGCTGCCTCACAAACATCTTCCTATGAGTGATGGCAGCAAGGAGCACACGAAGACCTGCTTTAGAGGAGACGGGGGCATATACATCATGGTAGTCCAGCCCAGGACGTTGCAGAAAACCACGAACTACAAAACGAGCTTTAAAACGCAAAGAACCATCAGCCCCATGTTTCTTGACAAATAACCATCTACCAGATAGAATCCTCTGCCTAGGAGGCTGTGGAGTGAGGACCCAAGTGCCATGAGCATGGAGGGAGGCCATCTCATCCTTTATAGCCTGCAGCCAGAGATCTCTGTCAGGGTTGGTAGGTAACATTGCAGCTTTATAAGAGAGTTCAGTAGAGGTAGAAATAAAAGCCCCCACGTACAAGCAGTGTACTTGTACATGGGCAGCGGGGATATCAGCAGTATCAGCAGTAACCGGTAATAAAGCCCCCAGCGCAGCACTCATGCGTGGTTGAACAAGGCCGGCCTCCTTTGCCTCTAAATCGTCGAAGCCTGGGTACACTGGAACACCCCAGCCATACGCAGTATCTGACCCGGACCAGTGTTCGAGGTCATCACTCACATCATCTGTGACGGCCACATCGTCGCAATGCCTGGTCCGGTATAAACCACCAGGTATAGCAGGGGGTGAAGTGATCAACAACTCCCGCGAGCTATCCGAATAGGTGGACGGGGGGTGGCGACTAGTGGGCAGTGGACCTGTACTAGGTTCCACTATGACCCGAGGCTGTCCTAATCCTACGACTTCACCGACGAAACGTGGCGCAGAGGAAGGCCCGGCGACCCCCTGAGATTCGAATAAATTAGAGCTTGAAGGAACTTCAGACTCCCCCTGGCCCAATGCCGCCGCACGCGATACAGCACCATCATTACCTGGCCTGGGACGCATCGTCATCCCATGACCAGTAAAGCGGTCAACAATCGGGGTTGGTAAAGGGCCCAGGACATTGTCAGTAGTATCAAGCCCTTTACCGATGATAGCGGCAGGGGTGCGAGAAAAATACTGAGATCCATCATAGGGAAAGAGCCCAGGGATACAGTTATAGCTAAACTGTTCATAGAAGAGCACATCACGACTCTCTACCACCTGGCGCAACTTCGGAACCCAAACAAAATAACCCTTACTCACCAGAGAATACCCAACCAGTCTACCAGATAACGCCCTTTCGTCAAGCTTATTGCGCTTCTTCCCATTCACTAAGGTAACATAGCATGGGCACCCGAACACGCGCAATAACGATACATCAGGTAGAACCCCAAAGAACAACTCATAAGGAGTCTTGTCACCCTGATTAGGCAGCCGGTTGCGTAGGTAACACGCGGCGAGGAAGGCATAGGGCCAGAAGGACTTAGTGAGCTTAGACTCCAAGTGAATGCTCCTAGCTACGTTCTGAAGGACCCCATTGTACCGTTCCACAGTCGCATTCTGCTGAGCAGTGTAAGCCATAGACAATTCATGCACAGCACCAACCGATTCTAACCAATCCTCGAACCACTTCACTATAAATTCCTTAGCCCTGTCAGACCTAAGACACTTGAAAACAAATCCATGCAGCTGAGTCATCCATCTGAGGATGGTAGTTTGAACTGCTAAGGGAGCTTCATCCCTGGTTCTCAAGCACAAGACCTCAGCATAGCCAGAGTATTGGTCAGTGAGACACAGAACATAAAACTCCCCACGCAAGCCCCTAATATTAAATGGCCCCATGATGTCCAAGTGAAGGCGTTGTAATGGGGCACGGATCCTAGTTTTGCTTTCTTTAGGAAAAGGGATACGTTTTCCCTTTGCCTTCTGACAAGCATCACATGGGATCTTAGACAGTCTTTGCACCTGTTGGAGAGTGAGGGGTAAGTTCTGAACCAAACCCTTCCTTACAAGGTTGTGCATGGCATCATAGCCAGGGTGACCCAGCCGCCTATGCCACAACCATTCAGGAGTGGTAGGGATCACAACTCCACCATCCTCATCAACATCAAGAGCAAAAGCTGGATAATCTTCAGCACCATACAAACGGCCACGAGGGGTGTGACAAGGCCTACATGCAAACTTGTACACACCATCACTGGAGGCAGGGAAAGACCACAGAACAGAAGAGCCCTGTGTGGCAGTACAACTAAGACTATCAAAAGAAATCTTGCAGTTGTGAGCATGGGCAACAGCATTTACTGACATGAGGTTCACCGGACAGTGTGGGATGTAGAGAACATTGGTTAAAGTGATTGGTGTTGGTAACCAATCACTACCTAACACAATAGAACCCTGACCCACAGACCGTTGAACCACACCATCACCAAATTTAACTGCTGGCCCAGTCTCAGAAGCATGAAACACAGTGAACAAAGACATATCACCTGTGATTGACATCCCAGCTCCAGAATCAACATGCCAGACACCCTCAGACAGGCTCGGGCTGCAGACATTTGAAAATTTCGCGGTGCAAGAGAAAAGGACAGAGCGTACCTCCTATTTCTTGTCCAAAGCATACCCATCAATCTGAGCCTGCAAGGAGGCCAGCTGCCGCGGAGTAAGCACACCTGGAAGGGCCAAGGCCATGGGCACCGGATTTGTAACCGGTGCACCAGGCTTGGTCTTACGCAGGTGCGGATGCTTCGTGAAACAGCGATCCTCCGAGTGGGTCGTCTTGCTGAGGCATGGGCCCCAAGTGCAATCCAGACGTCGCTTGTTGGAACCAGAACCCTGAGAACCAGATCCCTGCCCACGCTGAAACGCAGCATTGGCAGGAACCTGGGGAGCGTCCCGGGACCAACCAGGATGCCTGGAGTCGGACCTGGGGAGAGCAATGTTCAAAATGTCGAGAGACCGATATGCCTCCAGACAAGACCAGTAATCTACAGTCTGTCTGTTAGCCAACATCATACCGTACTGGATCCGCAGCGATTCAAATCGGATCAAACGGATCCCATTCACAATGGTTTCCATGGCGTGGCGCTGAGTGACAGGATGTCCAGCACTGCGGAGGTCAGTGCACAGACTGCGAACCATGCGAAAGAAATCATCGACACGGTCAGAAGGGCCCATGTGCGCATTATGAAGTTCGATACGCATGAGAGGGACTCTAGAGGCAAGGGCATCAGACTGCGTCTTCCGGATATCCAAAAGGATATCCCGAGGGGTGGCAAAGTCCTGGTATACCTTGACCATATCGTCCTCCATATTCGCGAGCATCATAGTTAAACACATGAACTCCTGACGTTCGAGAGGCAGTGCACTGAACCCCAACAGTGCAGGATCAAACCGAGACTCACCATGAATGAGGGTATTAGACCCAGCTCCAATCGCAGAAGGGACAGGAGCCAAGGACCTACGAATGTCCATGAAATACTCCGCAGCAAGACCAGCGTCAAGAGCGCGCTGGTCGTCTATGTTCCTAATCACAGGAATGGACCTCGCAACACTCATAAGCAGCTCGAAATCTGGGCTAACAGGACACAGAGGGACAGGCACTCGCACAAACTGATAACCAAGCTTCTCGTGATCACTACGCCTCGTACCACCAAAGGAAACACCATGATCTGGGGGATACAGAATCCCAGAAGTGACTGGACCAAGAAAAGAACGACACCTGGTACCAAGCTCAGAGAAAGCCATCACTCGGCGATGCCTCAGCTTCACACTAACATTTGCCATTGTAGCCTGCATATCCATCCGACCGTACAAAGAGCGGTTCAAGGACTCACCATCCCGTCGATCCATGTTGATCAGGCGGTAGTCCCGAAGGTTCAAAGTCGGAGGAGATCCGCCAGTGAGCAGATGCTCCCAAGATGCGCAAGACCGCGTATGCAGCATAGGAGGAGGGCCAGGGGCAGGAGGCAGCTCCACCGGCGGAGGCGGAGGGGGTTCCAGGGAGGCACCAGCAGCAGAGGTGCGTGCAGAGGAAACAGCAGCCTCGCGAGAGCGAGTGTGGTAGCCAGGGAGGCCACGCTCCATGGGGGCAGATGCAGAGGAAAAAGAAGCAAAGCCCTTCAAGAAAGTGGGCTTAGCCACCTCCGGGTAAGCCGGGGGAACAGGCTCAAAGGGAGGCGCCGACGAAGGCTGAGGCTGATACACAGGCGAAAGCTCTCGATTAGGCATCTGCTGATCAGGAGGCTCATACACCGGCGAAACAGCGGAAGTCTCAAAGACACGAGTGGCAGCAGCAGATGGGGTCACGCCACCGAAGTCAGCACACGAAGCACTCTTCAAGTCCTCCTCATCATCAGTAGTAGTAGAGTAGTCTTCATCATAATTGAAAGGGACGAAAGGAGGCTGCGGGTCTGATGCACAACGGATGATCTGTGTCTGTACACAACACAGCTTCATCATGACATCTTCAACATCAGAGGAAAGGCGTCGAACATTGAGAGAAGGAACCGTAAAGTTGGAGGATTGATCGGGGGGGTTACTTCCTTGATGGCGGAAGGACCCTCCTCTCCGGCAGCAGAGGCCGCTGGCGCGCAGTCGTCTAGCCAATCTAGAGGAACCTTCACCCCCGTTGGGAGGATTCGGTCGCATCCATTGCTCACAATGACACTGCGGATCCCACGAGCCCATGAAACACCATTAAGTTTGGTAAGTTTCACAAAGCCGGCAGGAGGCCCTCGCGGAAGTTGCATTATCAAAGCAGTGGTAGTGATGAGGAGCCCAATGACCTATCAGCTTGAAATCACTCCGGTAGAGTGGACAGTAGATTAAAGCAGCGGAACAGACGCACCAATCTATACACGGAGACAAGGATAACGTTACAGACACAGGAGACCCATAAAGGGGCACCTGTGGTGAAAGGAGGCGGTAGACAGGAACCTAACAGGGTACAGATCAGACCGGAGACGTAGGTGACAGGAAGCTGCCACTGAGTCATCTCAAGATGACTCAGTCCCACGGGAAGCTGGCTCAGGAGAGCCGATAGTTCTAAGGGAGTACATAAGTAGTCACCAAGTCATAAAACGCGTGAGAGCACCGCTATACATGCTGATAATCCCAGACTCCCCGGTTTGGAATATGGTAGCCTTGACTGCACCTATTCAGCCGATTTCGTCTCGTCAGAGATTCTTGAGCGTTGTACATGGCTTATGCTTTCACTAAAGCTCGAGAAGATGAGCAGTTTTGGTGTTTGAATGGGTTGCTGGGGATGGTAGATTGCTAATGTGGGGCGATACCCCCCACGGACGAGCGTCCTCCTAGATAGCTTTTTGTAGCTACTGTTCTGGGGTTCTATAGGTCTGCAGCTAGTCCCACAGTGGGAGCAGCTGTTCGTGGCAGGTCTACATTCCTTGATCCGCTTTTGCTTGTCATTGCTTAGCTATTTATCGCCTTTGCAGGTTTTGCATTTGTGCTTTATTTGTCTGCCCGATTGCATTGAGTGGCATCTTTGGCTGTTACGCTCTATCCCACTCTGGATGAGCCGGTTTTCGCTTGACACCAGTTTTGGTTTCTGCCCTGCCCATCTGGGTATCTAGGCATTATTTGCTTTTCCAGCAGATTTGAACTTTACTTTGATACTTCTGTGGAATGTTTGTAGATGCTACTGGATCTTATTTCTGTTTCCTGTTTTCTAGGATCTTGCATAGTATGATAAGTTGCTTGCTGCTATGTATGAGAGGTGTTGGATGTACAAGTGCTGGATGTACACGTGGATGTACATGTGTTGGATGTCCAGCTGCGCTTGGCATTTTTGGATCGCTTGGTATGGGTATCGTTCAGCTCAAGTGATATTAGGGGTGTTGCAGCTTGGAGGAGCTGGCTGGACTGGATGTGTGATGAATGTTATGCCACCTACTCCTGGACAAGGTGGAGCTTCCAGGCTGGAGGTGGAGCTGGCTGGATGCATTGGACTGAAATGGCTAGGTTGATCTGGCTTCACTAGACTGTACTGCTAGTGTGACATGTGGGATCTTGTTTGGATTGGTTTGCGAGGCATGGTGCTCAAGCGTTCCTCCTAGCTCTTCCCTTTGGGTTTTATAGGCTGAACATTTAGGATTTTCCCCCCTAGTTTTTTCTGGACTCTTTGTGTTGTGTACTGTGTGCCTATGGCTGCCATGGCTATGATAGCAGTCCTAGGTTTGCTTGTCCCTGCGTCGGATTCGGTTAATCCCTTCCGCAGGATAGCACTGCTATGTGAGCTCTTAATGGGATTTTCCTTTTCTGGTTTACCCTTAATTCACCCGTGTTGGTAAATTAGGTGGAGACAGATTGGGTAACCCGTGTATTTGGAGGCTTATTAGTACAGGCCTGGTTCAGATTTGTGTGTACAGTAGGAATATAATTTCTTACAGTTTTGGATGTTGGTTTTCCCCCTTTCTGGGATTTCTGATAGAGACTATCCTTAATGAGATCTGTCTGGGTTTTCGGTTTGGGTTGTTCCTAAAGCTATTGGGAGCTACTTGCCCTGGTGTCTTATAGGTCTGCCCCTGGTCCCACCGTGGGAGGTGCTACCGAGGCAGATCTTGAATACTTTAGCTGATTTTGCTATTTGTCGCTTTTGCTATTCTCGCACTTGCATGATTTGCATTTGCTGATTATTTGGCTGTGAGTTTTGCATTCAGGATTTTTAGTTTGGTATGGATCTTTCCCCTTTCTGGTTGGGCAAGTCTCCTTGTCGTACATGCTCTGAGTGCGACGGATTGTTCCATCCTACACCTCCTTTTTTTTATTTTGTAGATGTACTTTTCATTAGGTGGAGCTACTTAAAGGTGTAGCCCATCCACTTAATCATGTGGACATTTTGAGTTCTGACTTGCCTGTCTGGATATGGGCATTACTTAGCGTTTCTGAACACTTCTTTTGTTCTGGTCCTGCTATTCTTTTGGTTTGTTTTTTATTTCGCTTCATTCTGAGGAATATTTGGTAGAATCTCTTGGATACGGTGTTTGGTTATTTCAATATAACATAGCTTTGGTTACATGTCGTATTCCTTCCTCACTTCTGAGGTGGAGTCACCAGTGTTTCTTTTTTATATTTCTCCTTTTACCTCAACAGGTGGAGTTTTACAGTTCTTCGTTTTCTCAGTTAGTTTTCGGTTACGGAGCTAAGTTTTATTACAGTTCACCTGACCAGGTGGAGTGTCAGAGTTCGGTGACCAGTAGGTCAGTCTCACTGTCTGTGGCGTGTCCACGCGTGTGAACACGTGGACACAGCCGCAGGTCTTAGCCGTAACCTCATCTGTGAGAACCTTCCAGGGGCGCCTTAGCGGCGCCCCTTGCTTTAATTATTGCCTGAGTTAAACTATCTCTGTCCATCTCTCCACCTATTGGTGTCATTCTATCATGGTGTCACCCGGTGTAGCTGACACTGATGCTATGGTGCCACCCGGTACAGCTGACAATGACACTGTGGTGCCCCCTGGTGCAGCTATCACTGATGCCATGGTGCCACCCGGTGTAGCTGACACTGATGCCATGGTGTCACCCGGTGTAGCTGACACTGATGCCATGGTGTCACCCGGTGTAGCTGACACTGATGCTACGGTGCCACCCGGTGTAGATGACAATGACGCTGTGGTGCCCCCTGGTGCAGCTATCACTAATGCCATGGTGTCACCCAGTGTAGCTGACACTGATGCCATGGTGTCACCCGGTGTAGCTGACAATGACGCTGTGGTGCCACCCCGTGCAGCTGTCATTCGTGCAGGTGGGAAAATGCTTCACCAACGGGACGTTACCATTCAACAAAGATATGTGCAGACTTACAAGCCGCATTTGAAGGTAGCCCCCAACCTCCACTCTACAAGAGAGACACCAGCCACAGCATTTAGTCTAATTTTAGGTGACCTGCCGTTTGCGCCGCCCCAGGCCCTGGAGGTTGTGGAGGTGCTAGAGGGGGAGTTTTCACACCGCTTGCGGGAGCGTTTCATTTCCAGGCAAGCAGCAACAGCAGCCGGGGCACCTACCCCGCTGAAGGCGGCTCAACCCTTGGCGCCAGTGTTTGTCCCTAGCAAGGGCCGTGCAGGTTGTGAAGCAATAGACCGCAAACTTCTGGATGAGCTGAACATGCTGGTGAAGATAGATGAGGGACTTGTGGCTGTAGCTGTTGTGGAGCCATCCGATGTGACGGCTTATCTCAATCGATGGCCTAATCTCACATATGCAGTGCTCCCAGAGGAAAACAGGGGAATAGCCTACTCCCGGTTCGTGATCAAGCGTATGTGCAGTGGCGCTAGGCTTATATCACCACAAGGAGGAGGTCCAACAGGAGGTCCAACAGATGACCTGGATGATCAAGCGTATGTGTAGTGGCGCTCGTCTTTGATCACCACAAGGAGGAGGTCCAACAGGAGGTCCAACAGATGACCTGGGTGATCAAGCGTATGTGTAGTGGCGCTCGTCTTAGATCACCACAAGGAGGAGGTCCAACAGGAGGTCCAACATATGACCTGGGTGATCAAGCGTATGTGTAGTGGCGCTCGTCTTAGATCACCACAAGGAGGACGTCCAACAGGGGGGGCAGCAGGGGGGGAAACAGATGACCTGGGTGCCATCTACATCCCTAAGATCTTCATGGTGGATGACAACGTTTCATTCAAGGAATATCATGATCCGGTTGAGGGGGAGATTGCAAGGGTTGGTAAGGGGGTCAAGGGGGAAAATGCAAATGGTGGTAAGGGGGGCAAGGGGGAGAATTCAGGGAGTGATACGAGGCATGTGCAAGCCACCACCCAATCAACATGGTAAAGAATGCTAGCAGTGCACTAGGCTTGCAGAAGCTGCAGGAAGTCAGTGCAGGGCATCCAGCAGCAGATGTAGAGAAGATTTGTGCTGCGACGATAAGTCCGAAGGATTGCAATAGCGATGAAACGTCTTTCTTCTACAAGGTGCTCCTCATCGACTTAGTGCTCACAGATGGAGTGGATTTCTTGCCCGGGCTGTTCTGCGCTGAAGACATCGACTTTTTGTTCCGCGTCATGCTGCAGGTGGAGCTGAGAAACTCGGAGATGGGAAAGAACGAGGTTTGTCTGCTGCATCCATACAAAAGCTACGGACCCCACTTCCAGGAATCTTCCTCCAAGCACAAGGGGTTGCCAGAACAGCCACAGACCAGCTGGGAAGGGTTGCTGCTGCCCTGGCGAAAGCATAAGTGCAAGCAAGTGTGGGAGGTTGAGGCGCTTCATCAGCTCCAGTTGTGGATTACCCACCTCCGATCACTGAAAGGAACGCCTACCAGTAGGGATAAGGTACGTTTTGTGAAGTTTGATCACTCTTTGAATGAAAGATGCAATTTTTCTGATGAACAGACTAGGCGGCGGCGGTTTCGACGAATCTTTCTTGTAGCAGATCACCAATCGCCTGATCCCTGCCCCCTGAAAACCTACACCCATTTGATTCTCCTCTATACTGTTGGAGCACGACTAGGTGCTGGTGCATGGCTAGGTGCGTGTGTACTGCTAGGGGGTAGGACCCATGTACTGCCCAAGTAGCTGCCCTTCTTAGTCAGCCCCCTTGTGGACTCCTTACTGAAAGAGTCCATGTAATATATAATGTATATCTAATGTATATATGTAATGTATATGTATATGTAATGTATATATATGTAATGTATGTATATGTAATGTATATATATGTAATGTATATGTATATGTAATGTATATATAATGTATATCTAATATTATCATGGAAGAGCTGGGTAGAACCCCGTTGTGTTTTGCTTGGCTTAAACAAGCTTTGCGCTTCTGGAACAAGAACATAGATAAAGAACATGAGGATCTCATTAGAATGGCTCTTGAGGAATCTTTTGATTCCAACACTGGCTGGGTTCATGACTTACGTTGTGCTCTCCACAAGCTAGGATCCAGTGAAAACCTCAACATTTTGGAGGCTGTCGATGTCGAAGGTATTATGTCTGAAGTTTTTGAGTCATGGAGGTTTAAGTACCCAAGTGACACCAATGCAGTCAGAGACATCCCTGATGAGAGAAGGCTTGGCTTTAAACGCCTCCGATACCAGAAATGGTTCGCAGGCAACAGCAATGATGAGAATGGCTTGATTCCCTTTACATCTGCCTTACATAAGCAGGATCAGATTCGTTCTATAGCACAGTTTAGAATGGGTTCCCATTGGCTGAACACAGAAAGAATGAGGGTGGTGGATAGAGCACACATCCCTCGTTCAATGAGACACTGTCAAATGTGTGGGTTCCAAAAACCTGAGGATGAAATGCATATGTTTGAGTACCCTTTTTATAATGATATTCGCCTCCGCTACCAGAAGCTGTTTACAGATATTTATAGGCATGTCCATGAGGATACCGACTTAACCGTATGGAATGTGGAATTCTGCGATTCCACATTCAGAACCTTTATGAATGGAAATGGCACTAAGACTTTCTGGAGCAACCTAGCCGACTATTTTCTACTTGTAGAAGAGCAAGACAGGAAGCCCTGGACTGCTTAGTGGCACCGTAATTTATTATCCCTTTTTTTCTTTTCTTCTTGTGACTTCTCATTTGTTAGCTTCTTACCTCCGCCACTGTAAGTGGTTGAGATCTGGGTCCGGCTCTAGGGGGTTTAATACCTACGCCACCAAAACGGTGGTTGGGAGCTTGGTTTGTTTGTCCTCGACACACCCCTGATGTAATGGGGTTTTTTGCTTTGTGGGTGCTTTTTCTTTTTGTTTAAAGCACGGAGTCTCATACACCCTCGCGGTGTCAAGTAGACTTTAACATGTAATGTTATGTAATGTAATGTAATGTGATGTAATGTAATGTAATGTAATGTAATGTAATGTAATGTAATGTAATGTAATGTAATGTAATGTAATGTAATGTAATGTAATGTAATGTAATGTAATGTAATGTAATGTAATGTAATGTAATGTAATGTAATGTAATGTAATGCAATGTAATGCAATGTAATGTAATGTAATGTAATGTAATGTAATGTAATGTAATGTAATGTAATGTAATGTAATGTAATGTAATGTAATGTAATGTAATGTAATGTAATGTAATGTAATGTAATGTAATGAAGTAGCTTCTACTTCTCCCCAGTCTTCTAGACTGATGCGACACATACCTCCCTTGACCCACAAACCCAAAACCTGAACTCGGACCCCTGAAACCCTAACCCATCCACTCCTCCCCCATTTATTTTGAAGGGAGGGTTTCCCAAAAGCGTGGATACCGTGTTGCTCGAGATGGAAGCGGTTGTGCGAGGCTTCATGCTACCAGCTGCCAGGTTCCCTTTGTCAGCCAGGACCGAGGCGCGACTTCAGGCTGTGATCAAGTGCCTGGCAACAGGAAAGGACAGCGGTCTGCTCAGCTTGATTAAGCAGAAGGTTAGGACAGAACGTGGGGAGGGCGCTTGCTCGGGTTCAGCCACTGCGGGAAAGCTGTGCAGTGAAGTTGAGAGGCTGCGTAGGAACAAGGAAAAGGACGGCTCACGATTTGATGGCCAGATTCTGTGGAGCATACTGTCCCCAGTGCTGGAGGAAGTGTTCACTGACAGAGACTGGTCGAAGTCAGAAGAGAAACTGAGGCAGGCATTCACGTTGCCATTGGATGAGCTTCATGGATCAAAGGCTGTTCACGAGGTTCTGCATTGCGAGTATGTGACTGTGTTCAAGAGCCTCATTCGCATATTGCAGCCTGAGGAGTGAGCCGGGAAAATCAAGGCAGCCGTTGAAAAGCTCATGATTGGCCCTCTGGAGAAACTGGGCCCTCTAGGGAAGCTGACTGAACTAATATTTGAAGACAATAAGCTAGCGATTAGGGATACGATCAGGGACATTGCAGACAGGGATTCCTTGTTTTACGATACAGATTCTGCATTGCTTAACACGTGACTCCGTTCAAGGTCTTCATTCACACACAGCAGCCCAAGGAGTTAGCCAGGAAAATCAAGGAAGCCATGTAAAGACTCATGATCAGGGTACTTCAAATAGCCAAATTGGCCAGCGCTTTAGCGCACTTGAAAACAAAAAAACTGCGCTTTGAAGTGCAAAAAGCGCAAAAATTGCTTGCTGCGCCCACAGGGAGTTGCAAAAAGCTGCGCTTAAAGCGCAGCGAGGGTCAAAAAGTAAGTGCTCAAAAGTGCAAAAGCGCGCGCTTTGAATTACCCTGCTCATGATTGGCCCTCTGGAGACACCGCAAATGATAGGATCTCTAAGGAAGCTGAATAAAACAATATTTGAAGACAATAAGCAAGCGATTAGGGAAACGATCAGGGACATTGCAGACAGGGATTCCTTCTTTTACGATACAGAGGAGTCGCCTAGAGGATCCAGCTCTGATGCCCTCCCCTGCCCAAGCTAATTTAAATGAACCGTTTAACGGTTTTTCAGCCAACTCTAGGCTGCTCACCGTCTTCCAATTCCAATTTCCGCCGTGAGAAACCGCTAGAATGACTGAAACTAGGGAGAATACTAAGCATATCCAAACCCATTACTGGGCTGTGGAGACCATTTATTATATGGTTGGACCACTGATTTTTCTTTTGTGCGACGCGTCGTAAATAGAGCGACTCAGTGCTTCGCACTTCCCCGCGAACCACGAGGAGCGTGGAGCCTGGTTTGACTGAGCTCAGGTTTGACCAAGTGACATAGGTATACATGTTTTCTTGGGATATGCAATGGTCTAGTGGTAGACCAGATCGCCTGAGGACGATGAGTCGGGGGTTTGACTCCCCCTTCGGTCGCTCTTGGCGTTGCAGGTCGTTGTCAACCGTGATGGTAGCTTGTCCAGTTGTGGTAGGAAACCGCTCCCCACCCGCGTACGACGGGCTCCCTTACCACCACACCCCACCAGGCGTTATCATTACATGTTTTGTATAGGTGACATGGCTAAGCCGGGAGTCGACATGGTGACATACTATAAAATAGCGCCAAGGCCTGGAGGAGGATATATATTGTCCCCACCCTACCCCGCCCGCGCTATAGTATCTCAAAAATATCAGATATTGACTGCCCATCTCTTGCTACACTGAATCCTATGAAGCTAGGTGATAACCAAGGATATGGTATTAAAAATATTAATTGAGAGACTTGGGTGATGTCAGCTAACAGTAATAATAGTTCCTCCTATACTTACGTATTTAATTACAAGGATGATATTAAATGCATAGCAAGACTACGTGTTCGAGACCACAACTTGAATGATGAATCTGACATGGGTACGTCTCGTTCTACTATAATTTGCAGGTGTTGTGATGTGGTGGTTGATGGTAGAAGAGTGGTAGAAGATGAAATGCATTTTATGTTAGAATTTCCTTTCTCTGAAGATAGGAAGTTGGATAAATACGGACATGATTGCCACAATCCTGAGATGCTGGGACATTAGCAGAGAGAGCGGTTGCATAAATTGTTTAACACCATGTTTTGAATTGTCTATGTTACTGCCGAAGACTGCGACCAGCCTTCAAGGCTAGAGCCATGTAACCAACTTCAAGTATTAATTGTTTGTATGTATGTATGTTACAGTCTAGGGGCAGGCCAAAATGCCAAATAGGCTTAAGGGACTTGCCCAACCGTGTAGGAAGGGCTTAAAAATAACAAGCACTGATGAAGTGAGCCCCAAACAATCGTTTAACCGACGGGGGCCCTGAGTTCGTGCTACAGTGATAATTTAATTCTACAATATTTTTAAATCATCATCTCAGCTGGGATGATAATTTAATTGTGCGATTATTATCGCATTTTTTATATATTGAATTAAGTATTTCTATCCTTCAAAGGAATCAGGATCCGTGACCAGCTTAGTTCATACTGGAGTTTTTATCCACCAATTCAGGTTCAATGTTCATTTTCTCAAAAATTGTGTATGCCGTATTTGTTTTTTAGTTGTGAAAGGACTTGACGAGTGATGTACATTGGAATTGACGCAATTAAATTTGCATATCCCTGGTCTAGTTTGTCCAACAGGCTGGGCGGCTGGAGCCATGTAACCTAGTTATATTGAATTGCTTTGGTTACTGCCCAAGACGGCGAGCAGCAAAATTTATGGCTGGAGCCATGTAACCAAGTTCGAGTTTAGGTATCCTGTCCAAATTCAAATTTAAGATGCTGTGTGGCCGTGTGGAACTGGAGAATCATGATGAGTAGCAAAACAGTAAAATCTGATCTGCTTGGATGCTCTTTGCTTTCTCACAGGAGGGTACTTGGAATTGGAAGACGGTGGGCAGCCCAGAGTTGGATGAAAAACCATGCAACAATCAAAGACAATCCAACAAGTTCTAGGCACGCAAAGAAAACCGACTACCATATCCCTGGCAAGGACTGGACGGTCTCACACAGTGGGCGCTGTTTTATGTACGAGGTCCCACCTCCTGGGGTGAAAATCGGTTAATAACAACCTGACCACCCTCATCCAACGCCAGTTGGCTTGGGGTGGTTATTGGTAGGTTTGGGGTGGCGTGTAGGAGGCCTGTGGCGTGGGCGTGGGTCGGATGGGATTGGGTTGGCTGTGCGTAGTCGGTTTGATGACAGTCATACGCACACCCAGCCAGCCAGCCATGTGGAAGGTATAGCGGGTGATGGCAGTCGGTGTCGGTCGGAAACGGTCATCTGGCATCATCAGGTGGCGTGAGACGAAGGCTTCGTTACACACAGAACCATATTAGGTGTAGTCAGCTCCTCAACCGGTGCAGCCATTGTAACAGTGCAGCCTCTGCTAAATTGAGGGCGGTAAACATTGAGGGCTGTACAAAATATATACACAAAAACATTCATACACCAGATAGTGAGATAGTGTGCATGCCTTGTACTATACGCTCGTACAGTCCCATCAGATCCAGTTTCGAAATGTATAACGGCTTGTTAGTATCACGGCGTTTGCATTTCGCATTGATGCATTTCGGCTGTGCCCACACAATATATATATATATATATTAATACCTCGATCTACCGTATGTTTATACCGGTATATGTAGACATGTGTAGAGCTGTGGCACATGCTAGTGACCACAACAGATCACAAAAAGTTGGACACAAAATTCTTGTGGTTCCTAACTGTCGATAATCATGTGTAAAACGCTGCTGCTGCAAATGTAATCACGTGCAAGGAGTCCAACACATGGGATTGTGTGCACATAGTATACGGTATCTATTGGAACAAGCTGTACTCGCCAGTACCAGTGGTAGCACGTTGTGATGCAAGCTGTACAAAGAAGCACCAGCACCGCCCCATCTCTTCAAGCCACCGCCAAGCAGGTGCACGACGTGAGAATGCACACATCTGGCAAGATTTCGCAAGATCAAGTGTCAGGTGGCCACCAGAGTTATTCAAAGTTACGTTTCCCGTCTCGAACGCAGATTTTGGAGGCTCCGTTGGAAACAGGGATTTGGCTCATGAAACATAGATTCTGATTTCTGAAGTCCCCTTGGACAAACGTGGTGGCCATCCCGCCCAGACTCTGGGAGGACCACATTCCACAACTTTTTTTGTAGTTGGGTTGGGTTGGGCTGGGCTGGGTTGGGCTGGGTTGGATTGAGCTGGGCTGGGTTGGGCTGGGTTGGGTTGATCTGGGCTGGGTTGGGCTGGGTTGGGTTGGGCTGGGTAGGGTTGAGCTGGGCTGGGTTGGGCTGGGTTGGGCTGGGTAGGGTTGAGCTGGGCTGGGTTGGGCTGGGTAGGGTTGAGCTGGGTTGAGCTGGGCTGGGTTGGGCTGGGTAGGGTTGAGCTGGGTTGAGCTGGGCTGGGTTGGGCTGGGTTGGGCTGGTGGTATCTGCTGCCCCAGACGTGTTTGCTGTCGGTAAGTATGCCTTGGGCTGGGTTTGGCTGGGTTAGGTTGGGTTTGGCTGGGCTGGGCTGGGTTGTGAAAGGAATTTTACCCCAGGAGGTGGGTCTCCCGACACAAACCGGCGGCACCGAAGATTCAGTTCGAATGGTGTTGCCACTCCTACAAATGAGTCGGCGGGAGATAACGACCCACGACCAAACGAACTTGCTCCACTCCTCTATTGACCACGGCAGACAAGCTCCCTGCCATGGTCTTGATGGCGCCATTAGTCTATATCTGAGTCGAGGGAGGAAGCTCTCTTGACCACATTCCACAACCTAATGGCACCAGTAGCAGTGGTTTTGGCGGAGCCCCCGCTCCTGGGGGATGGGAGCCCCCAGATTCACCCCATTGTCCGTTTGTCCGGCTGTCCGAGCGACCGAAAAATTGAAGCCTGATACGTCAGCCAACTGTCTCATAACTAACTGGCTTCAGTGAGCTCCGTCGTTGCCACATGTCTTTCCGTAGCCAACACACTCCGCCAATTTTCCGCGTCGCTTGCGACGCTGCATAGGACTTGTATTTTCAGCAGCAAGCAGCAGCTTCTATGCAGCTTCTCTGACTGGCCTAACCTGACGCAACCTACTGCACCTTGAAGCTCACACATTCAGCTATTCTAAACTGCTGAAAAAGTGCGGCGGAGCCCAGCGCCTGACTCGGGGAGGTGCCTAGAAGCTGCTATGAAAAGCCGAAAAGAAAAACCCTGGCCAGTGGCCTATAGCTGAGTTGAGGGAGGGAGGAAGCGCTCTCTCTTCTCTGCTGACATTACAGACCTGGACGACTCACTGTTTATTTTTTTGCCACACGTAGTAGCTTCTATGCAGCTCCGCTCCCCTGTCCTTGGGCTAAACCTGAAGCTAGGTAGAGTGAATTGAAGCTGACATAGCAGGCATTCCAATGCAGCTGAAAGGTATGGAATTAACCTAGTGAACGGCTTATGGAGCTGAATGGAAGCCCCAAAACGAAACAGTACCTGAACTAGTCTTTAAACTGTCAAAAACTCAGTTTGGAATGCTCCCTGGTCTCCGTGGCTATCACACAGGGGGACCTGGAATTGAAAGACGGTGAGCAGCCCTGAGTTGGTTGAAATACCACGGAACAATCCCATCCAATCTCTGCTGCCATCAGTGCTGCCTTGGCAAGGTTCCCTGGTGGACCTGTTGACTCTGGGCTTGCTTATTAAAGTTAGTGCCCAGGCAGCTAGTGTTACTGCCGCTGTTCCTGTTTTCTAGCCATACGTAGCAGCTTCTAGGCTCTACCCATGCTTGGTCCCAGAATGAAAAAGCTGGTATACCTAAGCGCGGCTTGGTGTGCCACTGTTTCTATGCAGCCTACAACATAATCAGTGCGGTGTGCGCTGCATTTATGGCTGCATTGCCCTGCCTGCTGCTTTGAAGGGGTCCTATCAGCGGGTGCAACCCAGACGGGCTGGTGTGCCTGGAAGCGGCTTGATGTGCGCTCCACTTATGGCTGCATCATCCTTCTGGCTGCTGTGAAGGGGTTCCTATCAGAGGGTGCAACCCAGAGAAGATGGTGAGCTTAAAAGCGGCTTGGTGTGCCACTGTTTCTGTGTAGCGCAAAAACATAATCAGTCTGGTGTGTGCTGCACTTATGGCTGCATCGCCCTGCCTGCTGCTGTGAAGGGGTTCCTATCAGAGGGTGCAACCCAGAGAAGATGGTGAGCTTGAAAGCGGCTTGGTGTGCCACTGTATCTGTGTAGCCCAAAACATAATCAGTCTGGTGTGTGCTGCACTTATGGCTGCATCATCCTTCCGGCTGCTGTGAAGGGGTTCTTATCCGAGGGCTTCAACTCAGAGAAGGTGTGGTTGACGTAGGCGTGGCAGGCCTCATCAGCACGTGCTGCCAGCACAATATCCCTGTGAGGCAAGGAGAAGGGCGACACGGGTGGTGATGGTGATGGTGATGGTGATGATGGTGATGGTGATGATGATGATGATGATGATGGTGGTGGTGGTGATGATGATGATGATGATGATGATGATGATGATCCAATGGAGGGAGCCAGTTCATCACTAGCGAAGTTAACACAAAACCTCTGAGGTACGCATGGGAGGAATGAAACAAGTCTATGCAGCGTCGCAAGCGATGCAACAAATTGGTGGAGAGTGTTGGCTATCGGAACGACAGGTGGAATCGGAATGGAGCGGACCGCAGCCAGTTAGCTATGAGACGGTTGGCTGACGTGTAAGGCTTCGTCTCGGTCGTCAGTCAAACAGCCAGACAAACGGACAACAGGGTGAATCTGGGGGCTCCCGCCCCCCAGGAGGGGGGGCTCCACCACAAATAGGATACATGAAGCTGAACACCCTAGATCACTTTTGCTATATCGAAAGGATGTTCATCCCAGGTGGGATCCCTTGCACAAACCAGCAACCTAGGGTATTCAGAAATCACTGTTGCTACCACCACCTTACCTTATCGTAGCTGTAGCTGGATCCAGCTTCCAGTAGCTGCAGGGAGAGGGTTGGGTTGGGTGGGTTGGGGTCGGGTATGGTTGGGTATGGTATGGTTGGGGTTGGGTTGAGTTGGGTCGGGTTAGGGTTGGGTGGGGTATGGTTGGGTATGGTATGGTATGGTATGGTATGTGGTATGGTATGGTATGGTATGGTACGGTTGGGTAGGGGGTTGGGTCGGGTTGGGGTCGGTCATGGTTGGGTTAAGTATGGTTGGGTTGAGTATGGTATGGTTGGGTCGGGGGTTGGGTCGGGTCGGGTCGGGTCGGGTGGGGTCAGGTCTGGTTTGCTTGGTTTGGTTTGGGTCGGGGGTTGGGTTGGGTTGGCTTGGGTAGGGTTGTGTTGGGTTGTGCTGGTTTGGTTTGGGATGGGTTGGGTTGGAATGTTGAAATTCATCTCTCATGTTTAGATTTTAAATCCAAGCAAATAAGCGACACATTATGTTATTTGCAGGGTTTACGTTTTTTTAGCACCTCTCCCTTTCTAAACGTTGATGTCTAACTCGCTCATCTTTTAACAACACTCGAAGGATCATGCCCATGCTCACCCAGGCCAAACAGAGTGTTTCAGCCCTCAACCCTAAACTCAATGCTAGTCACTGGAGCAGGTAACAAAGCATTTATATGCGAAATCATGAAGTTGAATGGCACTTGGTCAATCATGCCCATTCCCACCCAGGCCAAACAGAGTGTACGTACACCATGCCAAGCTCTGGGGCAGGCAACTAAACACTGATGGTTCAGTTGATGTTGTCGTGGGTGGTGGGTGTTGGAGTGGAATAGCACTTGAACAATCAGACCCATTTCCACCCAGGCCAAACAGAGTGTACGTACACCATGCCAAGCTCTGGAGCAGGCAACTAAATATTGACGGTCCAGTTGATCTTATTGTGGGTGGTGGGTGGTGGAGTTGAACAGCACTTGAACAATCAGACCTATTCCCTCCCAGGCCAAACAGAGAGTACGTACACCATGATAATCTCTGGAGCAGGCAACTAAACACTGATGGGTCAGTTGATGTTGTGGTGGGTGGTGGGTGGTGGAGTTGAACAGCACTTGAACAATCAGACCCATTCCCACCCAGGCCAAACAGAGTGTACGTACACCATGCCAAGCTCTAGAGCAGGCAACTAAATATTGACAGTTCAGTTGATGTTATCGTGGGTGGTGGGTGGTGGAGTTTAACAGCACTTGGAAAATCAGACCTATTCCCTCCCAGGCCAAACAGAGTGTACTTACTCGACGCCAATCTCTGGAGCAGGCGTCTTCTCGAATACTTTGCCGGAATCTACATCCTTGAGCAAGCGGGTGTACCTGTAGAACGAAGTGGTGATGTCAGGGAACGAGAAAGGTATGAATGAATGTATGTATGTATGTATGTATGTATGTATGTATGTATGTATGTATGTATGTATGTATGTATGCATGCATGCATGCATGTCATGTATGTATGTGTGTGTTTGTCTGTCTGTGTCTGTGTCTGTCTGTCTGTCTGTCTGTCTGTCTGGTATGTATGTGTATCTGTCATGTCTGTCTGTCTGTCTGTTTGTCTGCATGTATATACGTACCAGTGTGTACGTATGTGGTCAACCAAAAACTGGTAATCTACATGCCCAAGCCCGATCATCAGCATACGTGCTAACTGACGATCTGCACACGCATAACATGCCCAAGGCAGTCAAAGATATGCACAAGCAAGGCCCAAGGAACTTACGTCTTCACAGACACATCTATCAGGACAAGGAGCATGGTGTGAGCGTATGTGCTCACAGAGACTCAGCTCATACCAAAGAACTTAAAACACTCAAGTTGTAGAAGACAACGACAAATAATTGGATGTGGTTTGACTGCAGAGTCTAGTGCAAATGAGTAAATGACATGCCCAAGGCACTCCAGGACAAGCCCAATGCCTAAAGAACTTACGTCTGCATAGACCCTTTGCACATGCATCAGGACAAGGAACATGGCGTGAGCGTATGTGCTCACATGCGCTCTGCACATACCTAAGTACTTAACACCCAAGGTACTCAAGGACAAGTAAGGCCCAAGGAACTTACGTCTTCACAGATTCTTCACACATATAGCCAACGTAGGCGTGGCACATCTGCAAAATCAGGAAAGAGGTGATGGCTCTGGATGGAGATTATAATAAGTGTAATAATAATGGTGATAATGTTAATCTTAATCATCATCATATTCATAATATAATTAATAATAACTGGTAATAACTGGTAATAACTGGTAATAATAATAATAATAATAATAACAACAACAGCAATAATAATAATAATAATAATAATGATACCCGAATGAAAAAATTACAAAATACCCGAATGAAAAAAATTACAAATTTTTTGATTGAGGGATTAGCCTGTCAAAACTGTGTGTGTGTGTGTGTGTGTGTGTGTGTGTGTCACAACCTACTTTTCAGGTTTCACTTCAAATCACAAAAAAACGAAACATTATACAACATATAACAATTATAAGACTTATTGACACCGAAGATATTCTCACGAGACCACATATGAGCATCGCAATTCAAGAAAAGGAGCTAAGGTTTGTGCATTTTGGGCCAAAACCTACAATTATTGGGTGACAATTGTCATCATTTCAAATTCGTACCATCCAATCATGTGCGCAAACATAGGTTTGGGAATGGAATTGTCGTCAAAAAATCGAGGCGCAACATGTAAGCATCACAATGAACGAATCATTCTCCTAGGGCACTTGAGCTATTATTAGCACGGATTTCACCCACAGCTCAGCCGCAGGGCCGTGCGTGGGCTGGGCCGGGTGGGATGAAGCCGCGCCAACTATGGTTCTTCTAGTTCTAATTCACGTAATGTTCATGTTTCGTCCAGAGCTTGCAAGTGAGCACGTTCGCGCTTCGTGCTGCGACCTAACAACCTAGAAACGTTCGACGATCTGCAGTTCTGGGACAGCGTGGCAGCATGGCGGCCACACCGATCGGGGTGCGAATTGTTTGCTGCCGATTGGAGTGCGCAACTCTTGTGCTACTATTTCCTGCTGGCAACGCTTCCGATTAAGCTACCTATTCCAACTCTATTGTTTAAGAATATAGTTTGCCGTCCTCTTTGCTCCTACCACCCTTTTATTGAAATCGCTAGCTGAAGCTCGTCAGCGTAGGCAGCCTCTTCGCTCGCTGCCCCCCCTCCCCCATGTTACGCGCAAACACCTTACGAGGCACCAGAATTTGGCTAAGCTAACACGGGCTACCATGGTTGGTCTGATGCAAGTGGGGTATACAGCTTAGGGGTGGCCTATCAGCCTAGTGGTGGTGGTGTGATTGGGGTTGGGGGTTGGGGCACTTGGTATTGGTGTTATGTGGTGTTGCAGTTCGTGCTTCAGTAGTTGTGGGTGGGTTGTGCTGCAGTTGGATAGCCAGTTATGTGTGTGTTGAAGGTGTGTTAGTGTGTTTGTGTGTGTGCATGGGGTAGTGCATGGATAGCCAGTGTGTGTGAGTGAGTGCCTGAGTGTATTGTTTGTGTCGATGGGATTGTCTTGTAGTGCATGGATTGCCAGGTGTGTGTGTGTATGTAAGCAGGGCCGTGTGGCAGTGCATGCGTAGCCCCTTGTGTGTGCGTGTGTGAGTGTCTGGGTATGTGTGAATGTGTGCATGGGGTTGTCTTGTAGTGCATGGATGGCCTGGTGTGTGTGTGCGTGAGTGTCTGATTGGGTTGTGTGTGTCGATGGGATTGTCTTGTAGTGCATGGATGGCCGGGTGTGTGTATCTGTGTACGGAAACATATCTGTGTGGCAGTGCATGTGTAGCCACTTGTGTGTGCATGTGCCTGGGTCTGTCTTACTGTGCATTGATGGCCAGGTGTGTGTATATGAGATGAATAGTGCTGTGTGGCAGTGCATTTGAAGCCAGTTGTTCGTTTGTGTGTTTGCACGCGTAAGTGTCAGGGTACGTTGTGTGTGCACGGGTTGTCTTGTAGTGCTTGGATAGCCAGTTGTTTTGTGTGTGCATGCGCGTGTATTTGAGTGTGTTAATGTTTGCATGGGGTTGTCTTGTAGTGCATGGAAAGCCATATGTGTGTCTATGTGCGTGCACAGTGCAGTGTGGCAGTGCATGGATAACCAGATGTGTGTGCATGTGCATGCACAGTGCTGTGTGGCAGTCCATGGATAGCCATTTGTATTGTGCATGCATGTGTGTGTATTTGAGTGTGTTTGTGTTTGCATGGGGTTGTCTTGTAGTGCATGGATAGCCAGATGTGTGTGTATATACTAGCACAAGGCTCTGAGACAGTGTATGTGTAGCCAGTTGTTTTGTGTGTGCATGCGTGTGTATTTGAGTGTGTTGGTGTTTGCATGGGTTTGTCTTGTAGTGCATGTATAGCCATATGTGTGTGTATGTGCGTGCACAGTTCTATGTGGCCGTGCCATGAAATCCAGATGTGTGTGTATGTGCATGCACAGTACTGTGTGGCAATGCATGGATAGCTAGATGTGTGTGTATGTGCGTGCACAGTGCTGAGTGGCAGTGCATTGATAGCCAGATGTGTGTGTGTGCGTGCATAGTGCTGTGTGGCAGTGCATGGATAGCCATATGAGTGTGTATGTGCGTGCACAGTGCTGTGTGGCAGTGCATTGATAGGCAGATGTGTGTGTGTGTGCGTGCATAGTGCTGTGCGGCAGTGCATGGATAGCCATATGTGTGTGTATGTGTGTGCACAGTGCTGTGTGGCAGTGCATTGATAGGCAGATGTGTGTGTGTGCGTGCATAGTGCTATGTGGCAGTGCATGGATAGCCAGATGTGTGTGTATGTGTTTGCTCAGTGCTATGTGGCAGTGTACGGATAACCAGATGTAAGTGTATGTGCGTGCATAGTGCTATGTGGCAGTGCATAGTGCTATGTGGCAGTGTACGGATAACCAGATGTAAGTGTATGTGCGTGCATAGTGTTGTGTGGCAGTGCATGGATAGCCATATGTTTGTGTTTGTGCGTGCACAGTGCTGTGCGGCAGTGCATGGATAACCAGATGTAAGTGTATGTGCGTGCATAGTGTTGTGTGGCAGTGCATGGATAGCCATATGTTTGTGTATGTGCGTGCACAGTGCTGTGTGGCAATGCATGGATAGCCATTTGAATTGTGCATGCATGTGTGTGTATTTGAGTGTGTTTGTGTTTGCATGGGGTTGTCTTGTAGTGCATGGAAAGCCAGATGTTTGTGTATGTGCATGCACAGTGCTTCCTGGAAGTGCATGGATAGCCAGGTATGTGTGTGTATGTGCGTGCACAGTGCTGTGTGGCAGTGCATGGATAGCCAAATGTGTGTGTATGAGCGTGCACAGTGCTTTGTGGCAATGCTTTGATAGCCATATGTGTCTGTATGTGCATGCTCATTGCTGTGAGGTAGTTCATGGATAGCCAGCTGTGTGTGTATGTGCGTGCACAGTACTGTGTGGATGGAAGTGCATGGATAGCCATATGTGTGTGTATCTGCATGCACCGTGCTGTGTGGCAGTGCATGGATAGCCAGATGTGTGTGTATCTGCGTGCACACAAGTTGTCAAATGTAATGTACCTTATTCCGCTATGAGTATCTACTAACTCCACTACTTGTGAAACTCCCAGCCTCCCTCCTCTCACTTTCTCGCATTCTGCATATCAACTTTTTCTCGACTATTTGCCCCATGTCCTGCCCATGACTTCTAATGTGTTCAGGGTTAAGTTGCTTAGTGGTTTGAATGCCAGCGGTTGAACATAATTCAGATGCCACTTGTCTAGGCTGTCAAGACTATGTGTTCAATCCTACGTACGCCAGGGACACGCCCAGCCGACTCTAAAACCTCATTGGCAAAACACGTGCCAGACCGCATATTACGCTGCGATGTCGTAATACGATATTGTACGAGGCAACAAGCGGCTCGTGTCCTAGGGTTTTCGAATTAATTGCCAGAAATGTGGGGAATGAAGCCACATCAAGCTTGTACGCGGTAATGCGGCTGACCAAACAAATCCCCCAAAACAACCATACCTCTGATTGGTTACTTTCGTGTGCATCAAATGCTTGCCAATAAAGGCAATATACATGACAGTCCAGGCACGTTTAATATTGCTTCGAATTTAACAACGCGTAAAAATGTAAATTGTCCTTACTTACGGTAGTAGTAAACAAAGCTTCATCAATCGATTCAATTAAATTAAATCAAAATGAATACAATTCAAATCAATTTAATGCATTCAATTCAAGTCAATACAATTCAATTTTGAGTGTATCAAATGCATTAATTAAATACAATTAAGTACATAATTAAATATAATAAATTCAATTATGTTATTAATTAATTAATTAATAACTGCTGTTTAATTAATCAATCGATTTAAAGAATTCAATTAATTCATTTTAATCATGTTATTCATTAATTAATATGATTTATTTAATTAATTAGACAATTATATATTTATAAAAGTATACAATTAAAATTTAAATTAAATTCGTGATAATATAAACATTTTCATTCGGGACGCGCCTCCAGGCGCCCTTTATTTTTGATTGAGGGATTAGCCCGTCAAAACTGTGTGTCCGTGTGTGTGTGTGTGTCACAACCTACTTTGCAGGTTTCACTTCAAATCACAAAAAAACGAAACATTATATAACATATAACAATTATAAGACTTATTGATACCGGAGATATTCTCACGAGACCACATATGAGCATCGCAATTCAAGAAAAGGAGCTAAGGTTTGTGCTTTTTGGGCCAAAAGCTACAATAATTGGGTAACAATTGTCATCATTTCAAATTCGTACCATCCAATCATGTGCGCAAACATAGGTTTGGGAATGGAATTGTCGATCAAAAATCGAGGCGAAACATGCAAGCATCACAATGAACGAATCATTCTCCTAGGGCACTTGAGCTATTATTAGCACGGATTTCACCCACAACTCAGCCGCAGGGCCGGGTGCGTGGCACGGTGCGTGCCAATTAACTAAGGTACTCATAATTCTCGTAATGTTCATGTTTCCAGCCTTGTAACTTGCACAATGAGCAATTCCATGGGAAACGAATACAAATCCATCTCACGCACTTGCGACCATCGTGCTGCAAACCATGGAGGTACAAACGTTTGCATGGGCACTTCCGAGGCCGCCAGCAATGGGACGGAATCGGACGCAGAGGGACGCATAGCATTCAAGTGAGACGTAGCAAACCTACTGAAGCTGCGTCTGCGACGCAACGGACCCTTCGACGTTCCTTCAACGACGGAGGACGCAGTGTCCTGAACAATTCGCCTTGGTCCCACTGGCGTGCCACTGCGATGCTGCCACACTGCAAGTCTGCCACTGCCAGACTGTCGACCGGCCCCCCCACCGGCCCCCCACTACATCCGCAATCATCATCACCTGCACCTGGTCGCCGATCTCAGTCCCGATCAATTCTCAACCCCTATCAATTCTCGATCCCGATCAAATCTCAATACCGACGTTAGCCTGTCTCCCCTTCGCCTGCCTCTGCTTGCTTGCTGCTGATCACGACGAATTTTCGCCTCACTCTGCCTGCTTGCTGCCGCTTCCGACAATTCTCCTTCCCGTTAAAATCTCCTTCCAGATCAGCTCCCAATCCCGCTCAGTTCACAATCCCAGCGATCGCCTGTCTCCCCTTCCGCCTCCGCCAGGTATCCCACCCACACCCACACACCATGTTCAATGCTTCACATGCACTCCCACTCGCACAGGGGTTAGGCCGCATTGAACTCAATCACGTCCACGTCCGAGTTCGGACCTCTCGACACTTCCCTTCCCACTTCTACCCACTTCTACACCCCCCCACTCCAATCCCATATTCCCATCCTCTCGCCCCTATACCCCACGCCAGCGTCCACCCCCGGACCTGTCAACCTTTCCTCCCACTCCCGCCCCAGATTTTCCTGGCCTGGGCTTTGCTCCCATTGCCCACACCCTTCCTCACTCCCCAGCCGTGGTGTAGCACAGCATGGTATGATTTGTACCTACATGCACGGTTTATTGGTGTAGTATGGCAAGGTGAAGCAAGCATGGCATGTAATGGTTTATACATGCCATGCATGCCTGAATTGACAATGTAGTATGGTGGCGATAGTATGGATGGTGTGTATATAATGCATGGTAATTAGTATGGATATGGACAGGGGGTGGCAATAATGAGATCCATGGTTGGTGGCTGCGTTTTCCTTCCTGTCCCTACCTTTTTCTGCCTTCGCCTGTATCCGCCAACTCCTTCCCCCCCCCGTTTCTCTTCGTCGCTCTCCACACCACTCTATTTTTTCGATTACTCACCTCCTCTTGTCTTCCTCTCTCAATCTCTTTCTTTGTTCCCGTCTTTGTCCCTTCCTCTTTCACCCGCACCGCATCTGCCTTCCCTTCGTTTCCTTTTTCTTTTGCCTTCTTGTCCTTCATATCTCCGCCTGTTTGCCCATTTTTCCTACCTTGTACTCGTCCCTTCTCTTGCTCGCCCCTTTCTCTTAGCTCTGGGCTCTGCCTGTCGCTCTTTCTCCCTCATCCCCTTCCCAATTTCCCCCTTTCCCCTTCCCATCTTTTGTATGGTTTATCCAACGATGCATTGTACAATGGTAGAATGGTGTGGTATGGAATGGTGTAACTTAGCATTGTATGGTGTGTACCTACATGCATGGTATATTGGTATAGTATGGCATGTTGCAGCATAGCGGTCTAAATGGAAAGGAAGACAGATGGGATCCCTTCTTCGGGTGGCAGTGCATGCGTAGCCCCTTGTGTGTGCGTTTGTAAGTGTTTGGGTATGTGTGAATGTTTGCATGGGGTTGTCTTGTAGTGCATGGATGGCCTGGTGTGTGTAAGGGTGAGTGTCTGATTGGGTTTTGTGTGTCGATAGGATTGTCTTGTAGTGCATGGATGGCCAGGTATCTGTATCTATGTACGGAAACAGATCTTTGTGGCAGTGCATGTGTAGCCACTTGTGTGTGCATGTGCCTGGGGTTGTCTTGTAGTGCATGGATGGCCAGGTGTGTGTATATGGTATGAACAATGCTGTGTGGCAGTGCATGTGCAGCCAGTTGTTCATTTGTGTGTTTCCATGCGTGAGTGTCGGGGTGTGTTTGTGTGTGCATGGGGTTGTCTTGTAGTGCTTGGATAGCCAGATGTTTGCGTATGTGCGTGCACAGTGCTGTGTGGCAGTGCATGGATAGCCAATTGTTTTGTGTGTGCATGTGTGTGTATTTGAGTGTGTTTTGTGTTTGCATGGGGTTGTCTTGTAGTGCATGGATAGCCATATGTGCGTGTATTTGCGTGCACAGTGCTGTGTGGAAGTGCCAGAATAGCAAGATGTGTGTGTATGTGCATGCACAGTGCTGTGTGGCAGTGCATGGGTAGCCAGATGTGTGTGTATGTGCATGCACAGTGCTGTGTGGCAGTGCATGGGTAGCCAGATGTGTGTGTATGTGCATGCACAGTGCTGTGTGGCAGTGCTTGGATAGCCAGATGTGTGCGTATGTGCATGCACAGTGCTGTGTTGCAGTGCATGGATGGCCAGATGTGTGTGCATGTGCGTGCACAGTGCTGTGTGGAAGTGCATGGATAGCCAGATGTGTGTGTATGTGCGTGCGCAGTGCTGTGTGGCAGTCCATGGATTGCCTCATGAGTGTGTATGTGCATGCACAGTGCTGTGTGGCAATGCATGGATAGCCATACGTGTGTGCATGTGTGTTCACAGTGCTGTGTCGCAGTGCAGGGTAGCCAGATGTGTGTGTATGTGCTTGCACAGTGCTGTGTGGAAGTGCATGTATAGCCAGCTATGTGTGTGTATGTGCGTGTGCAGTGCTGTGTGGCAGTCCTAGGTAGCTGGATGTGTGTGTATGTCCTTGAGCAGTGCTGTGTGGAAGTGCATGGATAGCCAGATGTGTGTGTATGTGCGTGCACAGTGCTGTGTGGCAGTGCATGGATAACAATTTGTATTGTGCGTGTATGCGTGCGTATTTGAGTGTGTTCGTGTTTGCATGGGGTTGTCGTGTAGTGCATGGATAGCCAGATGTGTTTGTTTGTAGTAGCACATGGCTGTGCGACAATGTATGTGTAGCCAGTTGTTTTGTGTGTGCATGCTTGAGTGGCTGAATGTGTTCGTGTTTTCGTGTGGTAATGTAGTGCATGGTTAGCCAGATGTGTGTGTATGTGCGTGCACAGTGCTGTGTGGCAGTGCATGGATAGCCAGCTATGTGTGTGTATGTGCGTACGCAGTGCTGTGTGGCAGTGCTAGGTAGCCACATGTGTATGTTCATGCAAAGTGCTGTGTGGTAATGCATGTATAGCCAGCTATGTGTGTATGTGCGTGCACAGTGCTGTGTCGCAGCGCATGGATAGCCAGATGTGTGTGAATGTGCTTGCGTAGTGCTGTGTGGCAGTGCATGGATAGCTAGTTGTCTGTGTATGTGCGTGCTCATAAGTTGTCAAACGTTTTGTAGCTTATTCTGCTATTAGTACCTACTTACTCCACTACTTTTGAAACTCCCAGCCTTCCTCCTCTCACTTTCTCGCATTCTGCATATCAACAATTTCTCGACTATTTGCCCCATGTCCTGCCCGTGACGTCTAATGTGTTTAGGATTTGGTTGCTTATTGGTTTGAATGCCACCGGTTGACCATAATTCAGATGCTACGTGTCCAAGCTGTCAAGACTCTGTGTTCAATCCTACGCACGCCAGGAACACACCCAGCCGACTCTACAACCTAATTGGCAAAACACATTTCAGACCGCATATCACACTGCGATCACGTAATACGATTTTGTATTAGGTAACAAGCGGCTTGTGTCCTGGGGGTCCCCAATTAATTGCCATAAATGTGGGGAATGAAGCCACATCAAGCTTGTATGCGGCTGACCGAACAAATTCCCCAAAATCAACCATTCCTCTGATTGGTTACATTTTGTGTTCATCAGATGCTTGCAAATAAAGCCCATCTACAAGACAGTCCAGGCACCTTTAATACCACTTCAAATTTAACAACCCTACAAAATGTCAATTGTCGTTACTTCACAGTAAACAAAGCTACATTCATCGATTCAATTCAATTCAATCCAAATATATTGAATTCAAATGAATACAACTCAAATCAATTAAATGCTTTCAATTCAAGTCCAAACAATTCAATATTGATTCTATCAAATTATTTTAAAACATATTAATTAATTAATGAATTCATGAATTAATACAATTTAATTAATTGAATTAAAGTGAAGTAATAGTTAATTAAATATAATTTAATTGATGATGTTATTAATTAAATAGTACCAATGACTTTAAAATAATTGTATTTATTCATTTTAATCGTGTTATTAATGAATTAATTCAATTCATTTAATTAATTAAACATTTATACAATTATAATAAATACAATTATGCAATAAAATCCGAATTTAATTCTTAATTAAATTCATGATTATTTCAAACATTTTCATTCGGGACGCGCCTCCAGGCGCCCTTTATAATAATGGTGGTAATAATGGTATTAATTGTAATAATAATGGTTATGTTAACAATTTCAATTATAATGGTAATAATGGTTGTGGTAATTGTAGTAATACTTACCCTTGACTACTAGTACGCTACCCGTGTGGTAGTGGACCACATTATAGCGGATCTGGGTTCTCCCCTTCAAATAAACACACAACCAGAATGTTCTACCCTCATATGATAACAACATATGATAACTAACCCTCATATGATAAGTATAACTAACCCTCATATGATAACAACATATGGTAACTATAAATAACTAGTATGGAGATTATGGAGATTATAATAAGTATAATTCAAGGTGTGATTATAATCGATATGGAGATTATAACAACTATGCTTACAATTAGTACGGGGATTTTGATAAGCGTAACTATAATAGCTAGAATATCAACCTGGTTTGCAGGTAGCCCACATGCCCCCCGCCCTTGCATCCTGATAGGGGTCCAAACCATGCAACCATGCCAGGCCCAGGGATGTTTTTTTCAAATCTGAAAGTGTTTTTTTGTTCTAACTTTATGGTATAGGCCTCCTCCAGGGACAGCGTTTTATAGCTTTCTATAGCTTTTTAGGACCAAAACTTGTTATAGCGGCAATTTGGGCCAAAACGGGGTCAAAAGTAGCGCTCGCTACATATAGCATGAAAGCAATCCCTGGCCAGACCCACAAAGCCCTGAAGGAGCAGTTCACCCCTGGGGATATCCAACCACCTCTCCTTATATTTAAGTTGGTACATTACTGTAATTGTTGTTGAAGAGATTGTTGAAGCTCTGCTTTGATCAGTGAGTTTGTTTAAGTAAAACCATTGATGCCTTGCAGCTACATGGGGTAGTACAAGAACCATGTTTGATCGGGGTTCACTTTACAATGTTCTATGCTGTCATTCCCGTGTAGATAGGGCTGTTTGAGTAGAGGTATCATCCAACAAGATACCCAATGCACCGCTGCAACCGCCATCACCGTCTCCTCCCTCCCCTCCCCTCACATTACCCACCCTCTATGTTGATGCCAATCTTACTTACTTACCAATCACGTTTCGATGAATGGCTCGATGGTAGATCTCGTTGAAACAAGAGGGAGCGGGGTTCGAATCCCTACTAGTGCGCTTTAGTGTTCGCAGTCGCTGTCAACCGCCATGGTGGCTTTGTCCAGGTAAAGTAGCAGCCCGTTCTCTACCGCCGGAAGACTGGGCTCCCTTAATACCACGCCCTACCAGGCGTTATCATTACTCAAGCTTACCAAGGAAGAAAGAAGGTAGTGCAACAGGGGGACATTAGATACAACTACTCAACAAGATACTGATGCCTAACTTACACAGCAAACCAACACCGCCACCATCTATATCACCTCACACTACCCATCCACCCAACCACCATCACACTACCCAACCACCCACCCACTATCACACTACCCACCCGCTACATTGATGTCAAGCTCACCAACAAAGGAAGAAGGTAGTGCAAACTGACGACATGAAAGACAAGTACCCAACAAGATATTGATGCCTGACTTTCACAATACACCATCACCGCCACCATCCTTCACCTCGCACCACCCACCCCCGCTACTACCCACCCTCACACCACCCACCCATGCTGATGCCAAGCTTACCGAGGGAGAGATAATGTAGGACAGGAGGTAGACATTAAAGACGAAGCCTTGAGTCAGCAGAATGCAAATTCTGGTCAGCAGTGGAGGGTGGGCCATCTGGAATTGTCGAGGAGAGGGGCGCATACAGGAAATTAGGGAACATGTTAGGGAGGCATTGGACCAGATTTGTGGTGAAAAATTGAACCAGATTGGCGGAGAGACATTGGACAGGAGGTAGACAATAAAGACAAAGCCTTGAGTGAGTCAAATTAACGTTCTGGTCAACAGTGGAGGTTGGGCCATCTGGAGTCGGCAGGGACAGGGGTAGAGACAGCAAATTAGGGGAGAGACATAGCAAAGCTGTTGAATGGCGCTGCACTATGTTGAGCAGCATTTAAAGCCTTGAGTGAGTAGAATTAACATTCTGGTCAGCAGTGCAGGGTGGGCCATCTAGAGTTGACGAGGACAGGGGCACATACAGGAAATTAGGGAACAGATTAGGGAGGCAATGGATCAGATTTGTGGTGAGAACTTGAAACAGATAGCGGAGAGACATTGAACAGGAGGTAGACAGTAAAGACAAAGCCTTGAGTGAGTATAAGTAATGTTCTGGTCAACAGGTGGAGGGTGGGCCATCTAGAGTTGGCGAGGACAGGGGCGAATACAGGAAATTAGGGAACAGATTACAGAGGCAATATATCAGATTTGAAGTGAGAACTTGAACCAGATTGGCGGAGAGACATTGAAAAGGAGGTAGGCAGTAAAGACAAAGCCTTGAGTGAGTAGAATTAACGTTCTGGTCAACAGTGGAGGGTGGGCCATCTGGAGTCGGCGAGGACAGGTGTAGAGACAGCAAATTAAGGGAGAGACATAAAACAAAGCTGTTAAATGACGCCGTATTATGTTGAGCAGCATTGAAAGAGTAAGTATAATTAATATTTTGGTGGAGGGCGGGTATTAAGGAGTGGAGGGTATTGGGGAGTGAGTATAATTAATAGTGGAGGGTATTAAGGAGTGAGTATAATTAATATTCTGGTGGAGGGTGGGTATTAAGGAGTGGAGGGTATTAGGGAGTGAGTATAATTAATAGTGGAGGGTATTAAGGAGTGAGTATAATTAATATTATGGTGGAGGGTGGCCCACCTGGAATTGACATAGAAAGGGGCAGAGACAGAAAATTAGGGAACAGATTAGGGAGGAGACAGCGAACCATACTTGAAGTGAGAAAGTGAACCAGATTAGCGGAGAGACATCAAACAGGGGATAGACAGTAAAGACAAAGACTTGAGTGAGTAGAATTAACGTTCTGGTCAGCAGTGGAGGGTGGGCCATCTGGAAATGACAAGGACAGGGGCAGAGACAGCATATTAGGGAACGGATTAGGGAGGAGGCAGTGAAACAGATTTGTGGTGGGGAAGTGAGCAGATTAGGGGAGAGATATTGAACAGGTGGTAGACAGTAAAAACTACCAGGATTTAACGATCACCTGCATAACTATGAGCAAGGGCATTCGTGAATTCTCAGAAACAAACACACACAGACATGATGGCGAACACACATAACACACACAACCTAATACATCTGTATGACCAAGCACATACATAATGACATACACATAACACAAACAAAAAGACACTCTCACGCTCATGTGCATTAACATGAATATGTGCATTCGTGAATTCAACGTGAAGTACACCACACTCAACATGCAGTACACCACACTGAGCATGAAGAACACCAGACTCATCATGAACTACACCACACTGAGCATGAAGAACACCAGACTCATCATGAACTACACCACACTGAGCATGAAGAACACCAGACTCATCATGAAGTACACCACACTGAGCATGAAGAACACCAGACTCATCATGAAGTACACCACACTGAGCATGAAGAACACCAGACTCATCATGAAGTACACCACACTGAGCATGAAGAACACCAGACTCATCATGAAGTACACCACACTGAGCATGAAGAACACCAGACTCATCATGAAGTACACCACACTTAGCATGAAGAACACCAGACTCATCATGAAGTACACCACACTGAGCATGTTGAACACCAGACTCATCATGAAGTACACCACACTGAGCATGAAGAACACCAGACTCAACATGAACTACGCCAGACTCAACATGAAGTACACCACATTCAACATGAAGTACACCAGACAGTGCATGAAGTACACCAGACTCAACATGAAGTACACCACCCTCACCTGCATGAACATGAGCAGGTGCATTCGCGAATTCTCCGACTGCAGGTGGATGCGAGAGTGAGCGTTAGGATAGGTCAAGAGGAGGAAGGCGAGAATGGCAGGACTTTAGGTAAATTGGAAAGACAGGATCAGGGGGCTACCTAGAAGCTGCTAGCAAAAACTGAAAACAAAAACCCTGCGGGACTGACTCTGAACCTGACAGAACCTCAGCCCCCCCCCCCCCCCCCCCCCCCCCCCATCCCACCCCACCTCCTTGCGTATCCACACACCCTAGGACAAAAACATCTCTCCATACCACAGGTCATTCTAAACCACAGGTCACTTCAAACAACAAGTCACTCTAAACTTCAAGTTACTCCGGACTACAGGTCACTGTAAACCACAAGTCACTCCAAACAACATGTCACTCAAAACTTCAAGTCACTCCGGACTACAGGTGACTATAAACCACAAGTCACTCCAAACTTCTAGTCACTCCGGACTACAGGTCTCTATAAACAACAAGTCACTCATAACCACAAGTCACTCCAAACCTCAACTCACTCCGGACTACAGGTCACTATAAACCACAAGTCACTCATAACCACAAGTCACACCAAAACACAAGTCACTCCAAACCACAGGTCACTCCAAAACACAAGTCACTCCAAACCACAGGTCACTCCAAAACACAAGTCACTCCAAACCACAGGTCACTCCAAACCACAGGTCACTCCAAACCACAAGGGACTCCAACAACCCCAACGACGAAGATGACTGAGATTATCACCACCTCAAGCAGTGTGTGAATTAAATCCATCGAATCTGTTAAATACACCAAATCCAGAATTAAATCCATGCTATCCTACTCAAGCAGTGCTTGAACTAAATGCATACAATATGTTAAATCCATCAAATCCAGATTTAAATCCAGAATTAAATTCAACCTCACCTCCTCAAGCAGTGTGTGAATTAAACCCATTAAATCTGTTAAATCCACCAAATCCACAATTAAATCCATTAAATCCATACTCTCCTCCCCAAGCAGTGTGTGAATTAAATGCATTAAATCTGTTAAATCCACCAAATCCAGACTTTCTGTTAAATCTGTTAAATCTGTAAGTCCACCAAATCCACAATTAAATCCATACTCTCCTCCTCAAGCAGTGTGAATTAAATGCATAAAATATGTCAAATCCATCAAATCCAGAATTAAAACCACAATTAAATCCAAACTGATCAACTCAATCAGTGTGTGAATTAAATGCATAAGATACCGGTCTGTTGAATGGATCGAATCCAGAATTAAATCCACAATTAAATTCAAACTCACCTCCTCAAGCAGTGTGTGAATCCAACCTGCACAATGAGAAGGTAGCAAGTCTATGAGCTTTGAGCTGTGAGAAGCTATGCGTATGAGAAGCAATGAAAAAGTAGCAAGGCTATGAGCCATGAGCTGTGAGAAGCTATGCGTATGAGTAGCAATGAAAAAGTAGCAAGGCTATGAGCTATGAGCTGTGAGAAGCTATGCGTATGAGTAGCAATGAATAAGTAGCAAGGCTATGAGCTATGAGAAGCTATGCGTATGAGTAGCAATGAAAAAGTAGCAAGGCTATGAGCTATGAGCTGTGAGAAGCTATGCGTATGAGAAGCAATGAAAAAGTAGCAAGGCTATGAGCTATGAGAAGCTATGCGTATGAGAAGCAATGAAAAAGTAGCAAGGCTATGAGCTATGAGAAGCTATGCGTATGAGAAGCAATAAAAAAGTATCAAGGCTATGAGCTATAAGCTGTGAGAAGCTATGCGTATGAGAAGCAATGAAAAAGTAGCAAGGCTATGAGCTGTGAGCTGTGAGAAGCTATGCGTATGAGAAGCAATGGAAAAGTAGCAAGGCTATGAGCTATGAGCTGTGAGAAGCTATGCGTATGAGAAGCAACGAAAAAGTAGCAAGGCTATGAGCTATGAGCTGTGAGAAGCTATGCGTATGAGAAGCAATGAAAAAGTAGCAAGGCTATGAGCTATGAGCAGTGAGAAGCTATGCGTATGAGAAGCAATGAAAAAGTAGCAAGGCTATGAGCTATGAGCTGTGAGAAGCTATGCGTATGAGTAGCAATGAATAAGTAGCAAGGCTATGAGCTATGAGAAGCTATGCGTATGAGTAGCAATGAAAAAGTAGCAAGGCTATGAGCTATGAGAAGCTATGCGTATGAGTAGCAATGAAAAAGTAGCAAGGCTATGAGCTATGAGCTGTGAGAAGCTACGCGTATGAGAAGCAATGAAAAAGTAGCAAGGCTATGAGCTATGAGAAGCTATGCGTATGAGAAGCAATGAAAAAGTAGCAAGGCTATGAGCTATGAGAAGCTATGCGAATGAGAAGCAATAAAAAAGCAGCAAGGCTATGAGCTATGAGCTGTGAGAAGCTATGCGTATGAGAAGCAATGAAAAAGTAGCAAGGCTATGAGCTGTGAGCTGTGAGAAGCTATGCGTATGAGTAGCAATGAAAAAGTAGCAAGGCTATGAGCTATGAGCTGTGAGAAGCTATGTGCATGAGTAGCAATGAAAAAGTAGCAAGGCTATGAGCTATGAGCTGTGAGAAGTTATGCGTATGAGTAGCAATGAGAAGGCAGCAAGGCTATGAGTTATGAGCTGTGAGCTATGAGAAGCAATGCGCATGAGAAGCTACGAGTATGAGAAGCTATGATACTGGGTGGATATGATTAGCAGTGAGAAAGTAGCAATGAGAAAGTAGCAAGGCTATGATCTATGAGCTATGAGAAGCAATGCGCATGAGAAGCTATGAGTATGATAAGCTATGATGCTGGGTAGATATGAGTAGCAGTGAGAAAGTAGCAAGGCTATTGAGCTATGAGAAGCTACGAGTATGAACAGTTATGATACTGAGTTGTTACGAGTAGCAATGAAAAAGTAGCAAGGCTATGATCTATGAGCTATGAGAAGCTATGCGCATGAGAAGCTACCAGTATAAGCAGCTATGATGCTGGGTGGATATGAGTAGCAGTGAGAAAGTAGCAATGAGAAAGTAGCAAGGCTATTGAGCTATGAGAAGCTACGAGTATGAACAGTTATGATGCTGAGTTGTTATGAGTAGCAATGAAAAAGTAGCAAGGCTATGATCTATGAGCTATGAGAAGCTATGCGCATGAGAAGCTACGAGTATAAGCAGCTATGATACTGGGTGGGTATGCGTAGCAGTGACAAAGTAGCAAGGCTATTGAGATATGTGAAGCTACAAGTTTGAACAGTTATGGTACTGAGTTGTTTTGAGTAGCAATGAGAAGGTAGCAAGGCTATGAGCTATGAGCTATTGCAGCAACACATATGAGAAGCTATGATATTGAGAGGTTATGAGTAGGCTGTGAGCAGCAATGAGAAAGTAGCAAGGCTATGAGCTATGGGAAGCTATTGGTAGGAAAAGCTAGGATATCGAGAAGTTATGATAAGGCTGTGAGTAGCAATGAGAAAGTAGCGAGGCAATGAGCGATGATGGCTACGAGAAGCTACGCGTATGAAAAGCTATGGTATTGCGAAGTTATGAGTGGGCTATGAGTATCAATAAGGACGTAGCAAGGCTGTGAGCCATGGGCCTTGGGTGATGGTAGCTACGAGAAGCTATGATATTGAGAGTTTATGAGTACGCTGTGAGTAGCAATGAGGAAGTAGCAAGGCTAAGAGAAAGTAGCAACGCTATAGGGAAGGCGGGGTAAATGTCTTCGCCCTAGCTCCCAGGCCATATTAAGCCATCAAGAAATAAATCAATAGTGTGCCATATTACGAGGCGTGAGGTTGATGGAGCCAGCCTGTTTGCTTGTTCTGGGGCCAACCTTCAATATGATGAATGATATTAAACCATACAACTGAATCAAACAATGTGTTCAACAGGTCAGTTGTTTTACGAAGGTTGGTGACATATCCATCTACCAGAGCTTTTCTTTTCAGCTACGAGCACCAGCTTCTAGGTAGCTCCTCTTCCTGGCTATTCAGCCTAACCCAAAGCAGGATAGTGCACCTGGAAGCCAGCATAGTCACTTCTCTAGCACCAGCTTCTAGGTAGCTCCTCTAGTGCACCAGGAAGCCGGCATAATCACTTTTATAGCACTGCTGAAATTTGTGGGCTCTACCCAATGCCTGGCTCAGGGAGCTACCTAGAAGCTGCTGCTCGTAGCTGAAAAGAAAATTGCTGTCATCTACATTGCCTTCCGACTTGAGGCTAAAAGATGCAGCAGTGGATTTGCCAAAAATGATAGAACACCACAAGAAAAATAAATCAACTATACGTCTATACGCCTTGTGACGAGGCGTGAGGTTGAGGGGGGCAGCCCTGTTGCTTGCACTGGAACCAACGACCAATCAGCACCAAAAGAAGATATTCAACCCCTGAAGATATTCACTTTGCCCTTCCCACATGAGACAGTAGTAAGGCTATGATATGATCATCAGGGCTTTTTATTTCCGCTTAATATAGCGATCGCTAGTTTTGACCTTGTTTTGGAGAAATTATCGCTATAAAATGAACAACAAAAAGTTTGTGTTTTGTCCTAAATGGCCCGAAAAAGCTACACATAGCTATAAAATGCTATAAAAAGCAGTAACACGCTGTCCCTGGAGGAGGCCTAAAACCATAAAGCTAGACAAACCCACTTTCAGAATTGAAAATAAAAGCCCTGATGATCATAGCCTTGCTACTTTCTCATAAGAGGAGGGCAAGGTGCATATCTTTAGGGGGCCAATAAATCCCGGAAGACATGACACCCTGGTGATTTTTGTGATCAGGTCCATATGAGAGAGTAGCAAGGCTATATGAGAAAGTAGCAAGGCTATGATAGAGGAGGCCGAGAAAACCCGTAAGATAAGTCACCCATGGTGATCTTGGTGATAAAAAGTATGTGAGAAAGTAGCAAGCATATGGTATGTTGTGAGGGGACAGGGAAATCGCGGAAGATAAGCCTCCCCTGGTGATCTTGGAGATAAAAGCTATAGGAGAAAGTAGCAAGGCTTTGATATGATAAGAGGGGGTCGAGAAATCGCGGAAGATAAGCCTCCCCTAGTGATCTTGGTGATAAAAGCAATAGGAGAAGGTAGCAAGGCTACACGAGAAAGCAGCAAGCCTATAACATGATAGGAGGATGTTGGAGGTTGGCCCCAGTGAAAGCAAACAGGCTGGCCCCCTCAACCTCACGCCTCGTAATTAGGCGTATTATTTATTCATTTGTTAGGATGGGGGGCCAGAAAACTCGAAAGAAGAGTCACCCCTTAGATCTTAGTGGTGCAGCGAGTTTTGCCCAACTTGTTTTGTTAGGTTATTGGCTACGGTACGCTTTGCAGCTTCCAGGTAGCTCCCCAGGCTGCGTGTACCTAAAGCGATCTATCCTTTTTCCATACATCTGCCTGACTATTTCCCCTCTCTATCATCCTCCCATGCAAACCATTTCAACCACTTGTGTGCAAATCCAATCAGTCAGTTTGCCATCTACATACTAGCCTGACTGTCTAAGATACAAAATGGTGAATGGATGGATGGACGGATGGATGTCAGGATAGACAGATAGACATATACATTCTACACGACTCGGCTGAATCAGCTGTGTAACACCGTTCACCAGATACATAGATATATGATGTTCCATAAGTCCCCCGTGACTCCGTCAAGCCGAGGGCACGTTTGGAGTCCAGTAGGGCACCAGGAAAATATCATCATCATCATCATCATCATCATCATCATAGATAGACAGATAGATAGATAAATAGATAGAGAGATAAATAAAACAAAAATCTTACCATGGTCACGCTCCATAGACCTCAGCGAGTGCATGTGCCTCAACATGGCGCCAACCTGCAAACACCAGAGCAGTTTTGGGTGGAGGGTGGTGGTGGTGTGTGTGTGTGGTTTGGGTGGGTGGGTGGGTGGGGGGGGGATTGCATATGCATCAGCATGGTGCCAACCTGCAAACACAGAGCAGATTTGGGTGGGTGGTGGTGTTTGTAGGGGTGGAGGGTGTGTGTGGGTGGGGGGGTGGGGGTGGGGGGGGTGGGGGGGGGGGGGGGGGATTGTATATGCATCAGCATGGTGCCAAGCTGCAAACACAGAGCAGTGGCAGTGATTCCTTAGAGAACCCAAACAGCCAAACCAAATGCCCACTCACGGAGAGCATGTAAAACACCTTGGTAAAACGACTGTTTGGGGTTCAGTTCATCAATGCTTTTTCTACTTTTCCCTTCCTGTCACGGTTGCGCAAGTCCCTTTAGCCTATTTGGCCTACCCCAGGAATGTAACATACATAGATACATACATGTATGTAAACACAAGTGCCAAGTTTCTTTTTTTAGCTAGGCAACCCCCTTTCCCTGTCCTTGGGCCAAACCCAAAGCTAGCTAGTGCATCTGAAAGCTGGCAAGACAGGTATTCTGATGAAACTTGAAGGTATAAAAGAGCAGTGGCAGTGATTATTCAGAGAATGCCAAGAGACAAACCAAATGGCTAATCAGGGAGAGCACGTAACACACGTGCCATGCTTATTTTGGGGGCTATTCGTGGCTGCTTCCAGCCAGCTCCATTGGCTTCTAGGCAGCCCCCTTTCCCTGTCCTTGGGCCAAACCTGAAGCTAGCTAGTGCGTCTGAAAGCTGGCAAACATGTATTGGATGAAGCTGAAGTATAAAAAGAGCAGTAGCAGTGATTGCTCAGAGAATTCCAAGAGCCTAACCAAATGGCTAATCAGGGAGAGCAGTGTTACTCTTTTCAGCTACAAGCATCAGCTTCTAGGCAGCTCCCCTGACTGGCTATTCAGCCAAACCTCGCGCGACCTCGAGCACCTTGATGCTGGCATAATCAGCAGTCCAGAACTGCTGAAATAGTTTGGTGTCGCCCAGTGGCTAGCTCAGGGAGCTGCCTAAGAAGCTGCTTTGAAAAAGCGATAGGAAAAACCCAGGAGGGAGAGCATGTAAGGCATGTCCTCTGTTTCTTTTTTCTAGGTAGTGCTTCTGAAAGCTGGAACGACAGGCATTCTAATGCAGCTGAGAGCTTTGAGCTCACCCGAGTGGCTGACTATTATAGCTTGATGGGGGCATCCATGCGTAGCCCAAACATGGGGATGGGGATGGGGGCAAAAAAAAGTACATGGAGCACTCGACATGGCGCCTACCATACCATTTGGAACTTACCATGCCAGCACATCCCAGCACTGACTCCATGAACACCAGGTGGTTCAGCCACTTCTTCTCGGTGAACTTCGTCCTTGAGCTATAACCTGGGTGGACAAGGCAAACGTTTTGTGACTTTTGTTCTATGTGGGCACCCATATCTGATTTCAAAGTCAATCAAGGAGCTGTAAATATAGAAAGGCAACACCCATATCTAGATACCCAGGATCTGTGGTTGGCCCCAATGCAAGCAAACAGGCTGGCCCCCTCGACCTCACACCTCATTGTAAGGAGTACTTCGTATTTATTTATACCCAGGATTTGGTGCCTCCGCCCCTCCCCATCACATCCCTCCCCGCCTCCTGCCTCCTCCCCCTCTCTCTCCTCCCCCTCGCACCCACCTGTAATCCTATTCAAGGGTCCCAAGGTCATGCACATGGACATGTACCCCATGCGCTGAGCCCACTGCAGGGCATCAGAGATGGTGGTGTTAGTCTGTCATACATAAATAAATGGTACGCCTTATTACGAGGTGTGAGGTTGAGAGGGGCAGCCCGTTTGCTTGCATTGGGGCCAACCACCAATCAATTATCGTCTGTCATCATTTCAGCCACACTGTGTTTGACCTGGGTGTGTATTACAGGTTATTAACCTTGTCTTACCGGTAAGGCATTGCACACAAGTAATGTTTTGGAAGGGAATATTATCATATATATAAGGCATTGCAATTCATACATACAAGGCATTCTGATGTATTTTCATACCATTTTAATTCATACATACAAGGCATCATGATGTATATCCATACCATAATAATTCATACATACAAGGCATTATGATGTATATTCATACCATTAGAATTCATACATACAAGGCATTTAGAGCATATTCACAAGGTATAAGGATCATATATACGCGTTGACTCACGAAGACCCCTTCGCACGTGGTTAGGCATGCAAGTCATGGTGATGAAGTCATCACACAAAGAGGATGAATACATACTTGACTAAGGTTACTATGAGGATGAATACATACTTGACTAAGGTTACTACCTACTTGTGCAAGAAAGAATGCCTGTGTCAATAAGACACACACCATGAAGGCCGCTGCATCATACATTATATTAGACATGACAAACACAGTGAGCAGTGCAAGTGCGACCAAACAAAGCAGCGTGATTCCTGAGGTGAAAAACAAGGGCAGTTGGCTTGGCACCAGAGAACACAGTGAGCAGTGCAAGTGCGACCATGCAAAGCAGTGTGATTTCTGAGGAGAAAAACAAGGGCAGTTGGCTTGGCACCAGAGAACACAGTGAGCAGTGCAAGTGCGACCATGCAAAGCAGTGTGATTCCTCAGGTGAAAAACAAGGGCAGTTGGCTTGGCACCAGAGAACATGGTGAGCAGTGCAAGTGCGACTTAGCAAAGCAGTGTGAATCCTGAGGTGAAAAACAAGGGCAGTTGGCTTGGCACCAGAGAACATAGTGAGCAGTGCAAGTGCGACCAAACAAAGCAGCGTGATTCCTGAGGTGAAAGACAATGGCAGTTGGCTTGGCACCAGAGAACATATTGAGCAGTGCAAGTGCGACCAAGCAAAGTAGCGTGATTCCTGAGGTGAACACAAGGGCAGTTGGCTTGGCACCAGAATACATGGTGAGCAGTGCAAGTGCGACCAAACAAAGCAGCATGATTCCTGAGGTGAAAAACAAGGGCAGCTGGCTTGGCATCAGAAAACATGGTGAGCAGTGCAAGTGCGACCAAACAAAGCAGCGTGATTTTGGAAGTGCTTGTGTGGGTAAGACCTTGCCTAACGTCTGCTGCACTTGGGGTAATATCTGACGCAGCAGACAACAGTCTTACCAACAATGTCCCTACAGGCAGCTACACCATACCAGTGTTTATTTTTGGCGAAGCCCCTCCCTTTGGGGGGCGGAAGCCCCCAGGGTCACCCTTTTGTCTGTTTGTGCGACCGACCGACGACCGTGCGACCTACACAAAGCCTGACACCAAGGTAATTGAACTTGGTTACATAGCTGGACTTGGATAGCTGGACTACATAGCTGGACTTGGTTACATAGCTGAACTTGGACACAAAGCCTGACACCAAGGTACGCAGTTAAGACCTTGTGCTCCAAGAAGCACCTTAAATGAAAATATTTTGGATAGATTCTACCATAGTTTGTACTCTTCTATCCACTCACGTTGGTAATGGGCTTGTGCATCTCTTTCACCTGCTCCGCGTACTCCTTGGTGTACACAGGGTTCTTCAGAAGGTATGAATGGGCATCCTGCAAATGAGGTTAGCGTTGGGGTGGGGGTGAGGTGTGTGTGTGGGTGGTGGTGTTTGTATGATGGTGGTGGTGGTGGTGGTGGTGGTGGTGGTGGTGGTGGTGGTGGTGGTGGTGGTGGGGGGGGGGGCATACTCCTTGGTGTACACAGGGTTCTTCAGAAGGTATGAATGGGCATCCTGCAAATGCCACAGGAAACGGGTTGAAGGCAGGTATAAGGCCATATAAGGCAAACGCGACAAGAAGCAGGGGGTTTAAGGCAGGTATACGGCAGGTGCAAGAAAAACGCGACAGGAAGTAGGGGTTTCAGGCAGGTATACGGCAGGTATGAGGCAAACGCCACAGGAATTGGGTTAAGGTGGGTATATGGCAGGCATAAGTCAAATGCCACAGAAAGTATTTTTAAGGCAGGTAAAATGCCATACCAGGCAAACACCACACGAAGCAGGTATAAGGCAGGTATAAGGCACACACCATAGTCAGCAGTTATAGGGCAAGTAAAAGGCCGTATAAGTCAAACGCCACAGGAAGCATGTTTAAGGTCATACTCAGAGAGTCCCCACAAAAGGGGCTACTAGAGTTCCATGGAATTCCAACAGCAACAACAGCAACAACCTGGCAGGCATACTGACATCCCGCACACATTGTAGGAAGCAGGTGTAAGACTACTCAGAGTGGCCCCATATAAAGGGGCTACTACAGTTCCATGGAAGTCCAACAGAAACAACAAACATGGCAGGCATACTGACATCCCGCACACACCGTAGGAAGCAAGGGTATAAGACCATGCTCAGAGAGTCCCCATAAAAAGGGGTTGCTAGAGTTCCATGGGAGTCCAACAGAAACAACCGCAACAACAACATGGCAGGCACACTGACATCCCACACACACCGCAGGAAGCAGGTATAAGACCATACTCAGAGAGTCCCCATAAAAGGGGCTACTACAGTTATATGGAAGACCAACAGCAACAACAGCAACATGGCAGGCATACATACATCCTGCACACGTCACAGGAAGCAGGTCTAAGACCATACTCAGAGAGCCCCCAGAAAAAGAGGCTAGTACAGTCCCGTCGGAGTCCAAGAAGAACTAAACAACAAGGCAGACATACTTAAATCATGCACACGCCACAGAGAGCAGGTCTTTGGCCATACACAGGGCCATAACAATTGGAGTCAAATGGGTATATTTTACAGTCTATCTAGCCGGCAAAGGCGTAGCAAAGTACATACAAGTGTCAAGTTGCAAGCAAGATCAGGCAGTGCAAGACGCAGAATGAACAAAGCAGGTATGCGCCCAAGGTGCTCGTACCAATTAGGCCTGGTTGTGTTGTCTGCAGGCGTAGGGTACCAGTTCACCAAAATACATGCATACATACATACAGACACACATACCTGCATACATTCACATAAATATATACATACACATACAGTCTAGCCGGTCAAGGCGAAATAGGCTACATAGATTTGCCCAACCTCAATATTGGGAAAGGCTGTATACAAAACAGTCACAAAAGGCTTTACAGTACTCAAGATGTGCTACCCCCACGCTGCTGAATTCCAAGCGCCAAATGTATAGGTAGGCCATTGCATGCAAGACAAGCATAATGCTAAGTGCATGTAAGAATCAGAATACGAATATGAATAACAATAACAATAAGAATACGAATATCAATAATAATAAAAATATGAATAAGAATAACAATACAAATAAGAATGACAATACGAATAAGAATATGAATAACAATATGAGTGAGAATAACAATACGAATAAGAATAACAAAACAAAGAAGAAGAATATGAAGAATAAGAATATGAAGAATAATATGGAGAAGAGGAGAGCGTGGAGGAGGAGGGGAGGAGGGAAGGAGGGAAGGAGGGAAAGAGGGGAGGAGGGGAGGAGGGATGGAGGGGAGGAGGGGAGGAGGGGAGGAGGGGAGGAGGGAAGAGGAGGGAAGAGGAGGGAAGAGGAGGAGGAGGAGGAGGAGGAGATGTCATACAGCTGACAATCATAAACGGACATGCAGAACTCTTTTGGGAGTAGACCTCTGCAGCTGCAGCAACAAATCTAGCACGCACCACTTTCAATCCAGGGTGGGCAGCAATCGTGTGGCCTGTGTCCTCATCAGTGAACAAGATGTCAGCGATGGATGGCTCATGGTACTTGGGATCATCATGGTAAATAATCTTAGGATCCTGCAGGCGAGGAAGGAATCTGATTGGAGCACCTGACACTGTTTCTTTTGGGGGCTACGCAAGGCAGCTTCCACCCAACACCATTAGCCAGCCACTGGCTCAAGCCCAAAGCTTGCAGCTGTCTTGGATTGCCTGTCACGTTGCCTTTCAGACGCACTAGCTAGCTTTGGGTTCGGTCCAAGGATAGGGAGAGGGAGCTTAGTAGAAGCTGCTACGCATAGCCTAAACAAGAAACAGTAGCATCTGATCATGCAGGAATGCGGTATTTTTAGTGACATAAAGGCGAGCCTGCATAATAGAAAATGAAAATATGAGAATAGCCCCATTTGGAGGGAAATACTCAGATTGCACTCATTGGCTCGCTCTGGAGTCAGAAATAATTGGTGCTTACTCTTGTCTGATGTGTCCTACATTAACATACAGCACCGTCAGTAGTTTTTGTATTGAAAGGATGATCACCCCAGGAGGTGGGACCTCAACAACAAACCAGAACCACCTAGGATTCAGAAAGAAGCCTGTCTAGGGTTGTTTCATGAGAATTGGGGGGCGGACCCCAATTAGCGGGGATGCTTCCAGCGCAGGTGAGGGAAAGCATGCCTCGGGTGTCTTACCGCGATGTAGCTTCGAAACCCAATTGACTGGGATGTCGAAGGGGGGCTTGAGGCAGCATGCTCGAATGCGGTTAAGCATCCCTGATGGTGAGCCAGAAGGGTGGACACCCCACGAGCAGTTGATCTCAACATCGGCGTTCCGGTGAATCTGGATGAGGGGAAGAGAGCAATCATGAAAGAAAGAAGGACGAGCCATAACTTCCATGCGATCTAAGTGGAGAGTCCAATCGGTTACCGAAAATAAAGAAACCAGGAAATGAGAAGAAACCATCGCAAGACCTGGCGATGTCTCGGCCAGCATGTAATGGAACACGTTGGCCTAAAAATCGCCAGACAACTGTTGTGCACTCCAGTGAGACAGACGAACAGCGTTACTTACGTTTGTTGCGAAACCTAGGGAACGTGAGAGCGAGGTCGTCTCGCAACTCACAAGTGATAAAGTATTAGACTTGTCCAAAGAAGGGGCGATCTCGACAACTTTGTAGACTGTCGTGAGTCTGGTCGCGAGTGAAAAATAAGTTCCGGAACGGCGGTACACTGCAGTACCCAAGGAAAGGACTGCTCTGCGAGAACTACAATTGCTTGCGACCACCGCAGGCCTGCGCGCAGGGGGGGGTTCATAATCTGTCCACTTATAGAAGGTTGTCGGCGTCGGGGAGGGCACCGGGGGAGGGCACTGGCCCAGTTGGGGAGGGCAGGCGAAATAGAAACTTGGACCCTGCTCGGACCATTCTTGGACCGTGCTTGGACCCAGCTCGGGCCTGTGCTCGGGGTTTCAAATTCAGCTCGGGGTGCTGTGCTGTGCCAGTACGTAGTGTAAGCTGCGTCGAGCCTGGATCTTGTCATATGTCGCACTACATAGCCTCGATACATCGAGTTATGATATGATACAACGTTTCCGCTAGCAGGGCTATAACAGAGGGACAGAGAGGATGAGGACTACAGACTGGTTCAGCTAGGACGGGAAAGGACTGAGCAGGGAACAAAGGGCAGGAGGGAGGGGTGAAGGCATCGCGCATCGTGATAACTAAGGTAATCCTTGGGTCCATCATCATTGGACCTAGAACGCTTGACGGAGTGGCTGCTTGTAGCTTGGTGTTGCTCCTCAGCGGGAGGTAGGTGGGTTGCTCCTCAGCTGGTTGCGTGTAGCCTTAACCAAGATGGTATAGTCTGGCAGGAGGGGAGGAGCTCTGAATTTGGTCTATTCAGGAATATCTGTTTGAGAGGTAGCCCTACTTGAGTCTTGGGTAGCGCTGTGTCCGAGAGTCCTTCAACTCTCATGATGATGCATGTAGACGGGATGATACGACCTTCAACTTGCGTTGAGTTGTAGTGGTCAAGAGTTGCTCCATGGCATGCGGTCCAGAGGTGGTGCTCCTTGCCAATGACGTCAATGAAGCCTTTTCATGAGGTCGATTTGGATATTGTGAGGGCCTTGGACTCTGATAGGGCAGTACTTCAGGTCCAGCATTTGTCCCACGACAGATCCACTTGAGGCATGGAAGTATAATTTAACATGGGCAGCTGGGTGGGCTAGAGAATCTGCGTAGGAAGAGGGATCCATTAGCATGAAGTGGGCTCTTGGTTGAAGATAGACGAGCTTACACCCTAGGTCAGCGTCGTCAAGCTCGAGGGTGATGTGAAAGTCCTCGCCTTTACTGTAACCTTCTGCCGCGCAAATCTGTTACGTGGTGTAACGGACGAGTTCGTCCTTTGAAGATTTCCAGACTGTGGAGACCTTGTCGAGTACTACGGTTTTCATCATGGAGTCATTGACATCAGGCCATTGTCCTTTTTCGAGAATCACTATCATAGTGATTCTCGAAAAAGGACAATGGCCTGATGTACGAGTATGAGCTCAATACGGGCGCTCTTGATCGGGGTGATCTGAGCCAGAGATCTCTGATCTGAGCTACTTGCTGTTGAGCCTGGTGAATCGCCGAATCAGACAGACGTAGGGCAGGGACGTAGGGTGGTGGTCTGATGTGGGGAACAGGTGGGTCTGATTAAAGGTGGGGCCATTTCAGGTGATGGAGTGTGATGAAGGGTGAATTATGATATTGGGGGCAAACATTTCTGGGCCATATTCTTTGGCCATAACCAAGGCTGAAGAGAGCCATTAGGCAATGCATAAGGAGCAAAGCTTAGCGAAAGAATAATTATAGTTCGAATACAGTTTGGAACAGCGAGCCAGCCAAAGAGATTTGAAAACTGGGATTGACAAAAAATTCAAAGAAGGGTGTCAGTTTTGGAGAGAAGTTTATGGATCCAAAATTGAAAGGTAAAATTTGTGAAATTAGCATTGGGTTTCCATCGGGAATATATTGAACAAGCCCATTACCATAATGATTGGGCAAGTGGGCAATGAACTAAAATATGTGGGATGGTGTCAGAGCAGCGTAAGCATGTGGGACATTTGGCTGGCTGGAGCCATGTACTGGTCTGGCTACTAAGCCTTAGCAAGTTTAATGCTCCTGATTTGAATAGTTACATGGTTGTACAGCAAGCTTGGGCAGACAACTTGGTGAACATGTGACAAGGAAATGTATAACAATAACATGACCCTTTACCAACTGCATTTCAAGTCTGAGCCTGAGACAGTCAAAGACCCCTTTGCCAAGTTAATTTTGCCATGCTTTTCTGAGACCCACTTTTAGGGGTGTCAGAACTGCTAGGCTACGGGAGTTCTGAGGACATCTGATCAGATGTCCTCAGAACTCCCGTAGCCTAGCAGTTTCTGGCAAGGGGGGAAATGACGTTTGCCAATACTTAATCCTGCCAATACTTAAGGCGCGTACGGTATGTAGAGCTTGCACATCAAACTCACGCTCATCATCACATCTCAAGTCACAAACCTGGCGACTCATCAGGAAAACCATCAGGCATGAGCCCATGCATCACACTTTCAGCCATATCTATGTCATTGATAGAGACCAAATCCTGGAACTCCTTGGGGTTGGGAGGGCAGGGGAGGGGGCATATCAATCCACGTATCGCTCTAGAGTTTTCACATCGAGGGACAACAAGCTAGGGTTCCGGATGATGCGCGGGGTAAGGCGCTCCCCCCGGTATAATACAATCAGGAGTGCAATCTTTTGGCCGCAGAGCTCCCTGTCACGGTACCAGTGTCCAAGAAGCTGAGCAAAGTGGGATGTCATGTAGGATCGGCGATTGCTTCTGGAGCGGTGTACTCGTTGCACTGCTTGCTCGCAAAGTTGAGAGACGGAGTCGGGTACGACGAGGTGTACCCGGTCACCCATAGAGTACGTCCCTGAGGTTGATAAGGATGTTAAGTTGACTTCAGCTGTCGAGGTTAATGAGTTGGATTATGTTGTTGAAGTTGTCGAGGTTAACCTTCATTAAAGTGTTGAGGTGGTTGGGGATATGTTGCTGTGGTAGGAGTTTGGGGTTGTTGAGGTGGTTGACTGCAGAAATCAGGTACTGCAGTTTCTGAAGAGAAAAAAAAACACAAATATAAAACACACCAAGCACACAATAATACATAGCCAAAAAATAAATACAACAAATAAATAGTACCCCGTATCCTATTCTCCTTCCAGTCCATTGTCGCGCGCGATGTTTAACTACCCCACCCATCCTTGACTACCCTGTGCATGTTAAACATGGGCGCAAAGGTGATTCACACCTGGGCCTGCATGGCTAAACATGGGATGGACCTGTTTACTCCCCAGGCCTACAAGATTAAACATGTATGGGCTTAAGCTAGTTCAGCTTCCATTTATCCCATGCGTGCTGCATTATATGCAAGTTTCCATATTAGGCAAGTTTGGATTCCTACCCGGAGAATTAGAGGAATAATAATGGAATATACGGTGCATGTTCAAGGAAGCCGTTGTTTAGTATTGCATACATGCGTCACCAATTCAAAGCAGTCAATGCTTAAATCAGTGCATGTCGGGAGGGAAAGAGTCTAGCAGATTGAAAGAGTTTCGCCCCCACAGCATACTTCACTTATAAACCCACATCATTCATTTGCACTTTGCACAGGCGCAGGCAGGCGCGGGAAGCAGAAGAAAGGAAAGCGAAGAGGTGTTTGATGCCAGCTACGGTTGAGTTTGGGGGATTAAACAATACTGGGCTTGCGGTTTCTAGACTCACCCCTCCGATTCTAATACTATAACAGACTGTTGCATATATTGTATTGCCTGGGAGTGACGTAGCTAGCAGTTGGCTGATGCATACTACTTGGGGCGTCCCGCTGAATTCCAAGCTCCACAGGTACATCAGATGGTGTTGTACACTGTGCCA
>JACBWV010000610.1:123820497-124045497 GCA_013435795.1 Chlamydomonas sp. ICE-L | reverse complement strand
TCCGTAGTCTGAGTTGCCATACAGGGCAGTAATTCTAGAAATGCCCGCATGCTTACCAGTTCCTCCTGCCTCGTCTCTCGGTCTCCAGAATCTATCCCCAACACTCCTCTGCCCTTCCACGCCACGTCGGCAGTGCCCTTGCAGCTGAAGACCGATCCAAACAATTGGTCCGAAACTGACGGATCGGGAATGCAATGCGAACAAACGGCGGGCCGGTCGATGGAAGGGAGCAAGGTTGTTTTCAAGGATTTTGCCTTGAAAGAAGTTATCGTCCAAGAAGGTTTTGTCCAAGAAAAAAAACTGTTATCGCCCACGAAATTCTGCTACTCTGCTATCAACTATCAGCTTGAAATCACTCCGGTAGAGTGGACAGTAGATTAAAGCAGCGGAACAGACGCACCAATCTATACACGGAGACAAGGATAACGTTACAGACACAGGAGACCCATAAAGGGGCACCTGTGGTGAAAGGAGGCGGTAGACAGGAACCTAACAGGGTACAGATCAGACCGGAGACGTAGGTGACAGGAAGCTGCCACTGAGTCATCTCAAGATGACTCAGTCCCACGGGAAGCTGGCTCAGGAGAGCCGATAGTTCTAAGGGAGTACATAAGTAGTCACCAAGTCATAAAACGCGTGAGAGCACCGCTATACATGCTGATATGAACCAAACCCTTCCTTACAAGGTTGTGCATGGCATCATAGCCAGGGTGACCCAGCCGCCTATGCCACAACCATTCAGGAGTGGTAGGGATCACAACTCCACCATCCTCATCAACATCAAGAGCAAAAGCTGGATAATCTTCAGCACCATACAAACGGCCACGAGGGGTGTGACAAGGCCTACATGCAAACTTGTACACACCATCACTGGAGGCAGGGAAAGACCACAGAACAGAAGAGCCCTGTGTGGCAGTACAACTAAGACTATCAAAAGAAATCTTGCAGTTGTGAGCATGGGCAACAGCATTTACTGACATGAGGTTCACCGGACAGTGTGGGATGTAGAGAACATTGGTTAAAGTGATTGGTGTTGGTAACCAATCACTACCTAACACAATAGAACCCTGAACCACAGACCGTTGAACCACACCATCACCAAATTTAACTGCTGGCCCAGTCTCAGAAGCATGAAACACAGTGAACAAAGACATATCACCTGTGATTGACATCCCAGCTCCAGAATCAACATGCCAGACACCCTCAGACAGGCTCGGGCTGCAGACATTTGAAAATTTCGCAGTGCAAGAGAAAAGGACAGAGCGCACCTCCTATTTCTTGTCCAAAGCATACCCATCAATCTGAGCCTGCAAGGAGGCCAGCTGCCGCGGAGTAAGCACACCTGGAAGGGCCAAGGCCATGGGCACCGGATTGGTAACCGGTGCACCAGGCTTGGTCTTACGCAGGTGCGGATGCTTCGTGAAACAGCGATCCTCCGAGTGGGTCGTCTTGCTGAGGCATGGGCCCCAAGTGCAATCCAGACGTCGCTTGTTGGAACCAGAACCCTGAGAACCAGATCCCTGCCCACGCTGAAACGCAGCATTGGCAGGAACCTGGGGAGCGTCCCGGGACCAACCAGGATGCTTGGAGTCGGACCTGGGGAGAGCAATGTTCAAAATGTCGAGAGACCGATATGCCTCCAGACAAGACCAGTAATCTACAGTCTGTCTGTTAGCCAACATCATACCGTACTGGATCCGCAGCGATTCAAATCGGATCAAACGGATCCCATTCACAATGGTTTCCATGGCGTGGCGCTGAGTGACAGGATGTCCAGCACTGCGGAGGTCAGTGCACAGACTGCGAACCATGCGAAAGAAATCATCGACACGGTCAGAAGGGCCCATGTGCGCATTATGAAGTTCGATACGCATGAGAGGGACTCTAGAGGCAAGGGCATCAGACTGCGTCTTCCGGATATCCTGAGGGGTGGCAAAGTCCTGGTATACCTTGACCATATCGTCCTCCATGTTCGCGAGCATCATAGTTAAACACATGAACTCCTGACGTTCGAGAGGCAGTGCATTGAACCCCAACAGTGCAGGATCAAACCGAGACTCACCATGAATGAGGGTATTAGACCCAGCTCCGATCGCAGAAGGGACAGGAGCCAAGGACCTGCAAATGTCCATGAAATACTCCGCAGCAAGACCAGCGTCAAGAGCGCGCTGGTCGTCTATGTTCCTAATCACAGGAATGGACCTCGCAACACTCATAAGCAGCTCGAAATCTGGGCTAACAGGACACAGAGGGACAGGCACTCGCACAAACTGATAACCAAGCTTCTCGTGATCACTACGCCTCGTACCACCAAAGGAAACACCATGATCTGGGGGATACAGAATCCCAGAAGTGACTGGACCAAGAAAAGAACGACACCTGGTACCAAGCTCAGAGAAAGCCATCACTCGGCGATGCCTCAGCTTCACACTAACATTTGCCATTGTAGCCTGCATATCCATCCGACCGTACAAAGAGCGGTTCAAGGACTCACCATCCCGTCGATCCATGTTGATCAGGCGGTAGTCCCGAAGGTTCAAAGTCGGAGGAGATCCGCCAGTGAGCAGATGCTCCCAAGATGCGCAAGACCGCGTATGCAGCATAGGAGGAGGGCCAGGGGCAGGAGGCAGCTCCACCGGCGGAGGCGGAGGGGGTTCCAGGGAGGCACCAGCAGCAGAGGTGCGTGCAGAGGAAACAGCAGCCTCGCGAGAGCGAGTGTGGTAGCCAGGGAGGCCACGCTCCATGGGGGCAGATGCAGAGGAAAAAGAAGCAAAGCCCTTCAAGAAAGTGGGCTTAGCCACCTCCGGGTAAGCCGGGGGAACAGGCTCAAAGGGAGGCGCCGACGAAGGCTGAGGCTGATACACAGGCGAAAGCTCTCGATTAGGCATCTGCTGATCAGGAGGCTCATACACCGGCGAAACAGCGGAAGTCTCAAAGACACGAGTGGCAGCAGCAGATGGGGTCACGCCACCGAAGTCAGCACTCGTAGCACTCTTCAAGTCCTCCTCATCATCAGTAGTAGTAGAGTAGTCTTCATCATAATTGAAAGGGACGAAAGGAGGCTGCGGGTCTGATGCACAACGGATGATCTGTGTCTGTACACAACACAGCTTCATCAGGACATCCTCAACATCAGAGGAAAGGCGTCGAACATTGAGAGAAGGAACCGTCAAGTTGGAGGATTGATCGGGGGGGGTTACTTCCTTGATGGCGGAAGGACCCTCCTCTCCGGCAGCAGAGGCCGCTGGCGCGCAGTCGTCTAGCCAATCTAGAGGAACCTTCACCCCCGTTGGGAGGATTCGGTCGCATCCATTGCTCACAATGACACTGCGGATCCCACGAGCCCATGAAACACCATTAAGTTTGGTAAGTTTCACAAAGCCGGCAGGAGGCCCTCGCGGAAGTTGCATTATCAAAGCAGTGGTAGTGATGAGGAGCCCAATAACCTATCAGCTTGAAATCACTCCGGTAGAGTGGACAGTAGATTAAAGCAGCGGAACAGACGCACCAATCTATACACGGAGACAAGGATAACGTTACAGACACAGGAGACCCATAAAGGGGCACCTGTGGTGAAAGGAGGCGGTAGACAGGAACCTAACAGGGTACAGATCAGACCGGAGACGTAGGTGACAGGAAGCTGCCACTGAGTCATCTCAAGATGACTCAGTCCCACGGGAAGCTGGCTCAGGAGAGCCGATAGTTCTAAGGGATACATAAGTAGTCACCAAGTCATAAAACGCGTGAGAGCACCGCTATACATGCTGATATCAACCTCTATTTGAAACTGGGTGGTTGCACGCTGGCTGTGCTGTCAAGTGGGTTGTTGCTGTGCTGTCAAGTGTCAAATGACCTGGCGCAATTCGCAGGTCTGGCTTCTGCTGCATCGTCCTGCGCGATACCTAGGTGCGGACCAGGGGTGCGGACCTAGGTGTGGCTTCTGTCGACCCTTATTTGTAATTATAATCATTTGGAACCGCGGGTGCGCGATGTCTGGGTGTGGGTTTCAGAAACCCTAATCATTTCGCACACGGGTGTGCGCGATGGACCAAAACGCTCAGAAATGGTCGGAATCGGCCCTGGCCGATTCATAATCGGCATTAAAAACAACATTGGAAGGGAGGGCGAAATAGTCGCTGTGCTGGCGACGTTGCATTGCCTGAGACTGCCCGGACAGACACTTGATTCTAGCGGAAGGTACTCGATCTCAACCTAACAGTCGCGACTGCAGTCGGGAAAGAGAGAGGCTACCCTGCCCTGGGCTGGATGACCTGTGGGATTTTTCTAATCGATCGGAGAATTCAGCATGAATTCGGAGATTAGTAGAAAAGTCGCACAGGTATAATCTCTCTGGCAAAGAAGAAGAGATGGAGCAAAAAAGTAAAGCACGCTGTCGACAGTGTCCTTAGTCCATATATACAAGTCTGACAATGTTCACAAGGAGGGGGCGGCTAAAAAAATGATTAAGTGATTTGTCCGCGTTTACATTTCCTGGTCAATGTTCACAAGGAGCGGGCGATATGAGGTAGGGACAACATATATCCTCCTCCAGGCCTTGGCGCTATTTTGCAGTATATCACCAAGTCGAACTCCGGCTTAGCTATGTCAAATAAATAAATAAATAGTACGCCTTATTACGAGGCGTGAGGTTGATGGGGGCCAGCCCGTTTGCTTTCACTGGGGCCAACCATCAAAGCCATGTGACCAATAAAAATCAGCTATACTTATGTCACTTGGTCAAACCTGGGCTCGGTCAAACCAGGCTCCACGCTTCTAGTGGTTCGGGGGGCAGTGCGTCACACTAGGGTCGCACTGAGTCGCTCAATTTGCGACACGTCGCACAAATTAAAAAACAGTGATCCAACCAGGAGTAGCCTAGGCCTCAAAACTTTCAGTCACACTGATCGATTTTTTCTGACAATGGGGCTGTAATGGCATGTATTTTGGCAATATAAAAAGTCGCTTTTTAGGTCATTCTGAGCACCTCATTTAGGGGGGGGGGGGGGGGGGGGGGGGGCGGGGAGGCTGAGCCCTCATTTTGTTTTTTGCTACCTTTTTGCTACCTGTTTACTCAGACCTCCAAATGTCATTCTGAGACCACTTATGAGTAGGCCTTGGGAAGGGTATTCTATTGGCACCACTTTGGACCTGGTGCAAAAAGTATTTTTACCCCCCCCCCCCCCCCCCCCCCCCCAAAAGAAAAACCCAACGCAACTCAACCCAAACCCCAGCCCAGCCCAGCCCAGAGTATGAGAGGGTAAATGGCTGTGTGAATCACAATGGCAGTTCATTGGCACCACTTAAGACCCAGGTGTGTGTGGGGGGGTGGGGGGTGGGGGGGGGGTGGGGGGGGGATGGGGTATGGGTGTGTGTCCTCCCCCCCCCCCAGCCCACCCCCGCCTGGACCCCCGAGCCCCCCCCACCCGCCCACCCCAGCTCCGACCCACCACCCTTGCGACAACACCAAAACGCCGCCATTCTACTGCGTTCTGCGCGGTTGCTTTCTCTTCGTTTATTTGGTGTGTCTATTGGGGTGCCTTAACTGTATTGAGCCTCCATGTTGCCATCATTTGCCTGATTTGGACGAAACCTGGAGTGGCCGCCGGCCAAGGCCCATTAAACATTGGGGTCGAGTTGGGTGGGGCCCAAGGGGAAGTGTAGTTGAACCTTGCTGAGAAAACTGTCCTGCTACTCAGTGCTACTGTTTTGTTTTGACCAGTTTGGTATAATGAGAACTCCTGTTTCAGGCCGCCCCCAGCAAAGGTGAAGGGTGTCTACAGTACTTGGGCAACCCAAAGGGGGTGCAGAATTGAGTTTTGACTATCACACAATCCCTATGTGGGAATTCCGAGGATGCCATTATGTGCACCTGATTGTAAACCCCCAGAATCCATATCTAAGTTTTTCAAAAAATGTGTATTTATATTTAAGGGGGGGGGGGGGGGGGGGGGGGGGGGCAGCCCTCCTCAGGTTTTTTAGGCGTGGTGTGGCCTATCTTTTTTTTCTACTCCCGTTTAACTTTTCCTGGTAATAATGTTTTTACTGCCGAAGACGGCTAGCAGCCAAATTGCTGGCTGTAGCTATTTAACCGAGTTCAAGTTCAAGTAACAATTCAATTCGATTGGCTTGGGCAGGGGAAGGCATCAGATCTGGATCCTGTAGGCGACTCCTCTGCATTGTAAAATAACGAATCCCTGTCTGCAATGTTCCTGATCAAATCCCTAATCGCTAGCTTATTGTCTTCAAACATTGTTTTAGTCAGGTTCCTTAGAGAGCCTATCATTTGCGGTGTCTCCAGAGGGCCGATCATGAGCCTTTCAATGGCTTCCTTGATTTTCCTGGCTAACTCCTGGGGCTGCAAAATGCGAATGAGGTCCTTGAACACAGTCACATACTCGCAATGCAGAACCTCGTGAACAGCCTTTGATCCCTGAAGCTCATCCAATGGCAACGTGAATGCCTGCCTCAATTTATCTTCTGACTTTGGCCAGTCTCGTTTAGTGAACTCTTTCTGGAGCACTGGGGACAGTACGCTCCACAGAATCTGGCCATCAAATTGTGAGCCGTCCTTTTCCTTGTTCCTACGCAGCCTCTCAACTTCACTGCACAGCTTTCCCGCAGTGGCTGAACCCGAGCAAGCGCCCTCCCCACGCTCTGTCCTAACCTTCTGCTTAATCAAGTTGAGCAGACCAATGTCCTTTCCTGTTACCAGACACTTGATCGCAGCCTGAAGTTGCGCCGCGGTCCTGGCTGACAAAGGGAACCTGGAAGCTGGCAGCATGAATCCTCGCACGACCGCTTCCATCTCGAGCAACACGGTATCCACGCTTTTGGGAAAACCTCCCTTCTGCAGAACGGGAGAAAAGTGGATGGGTTTCAGGGGTCAGAGTTCAGGTTTTGGGATTGTGTGAAAAGAAAAGAAAAGCAGTACGCCAAGTCGACGTGAATTAAAGAAGCAGTCCAAAGGGGGTCCTCGGACAACACCGGGGGGGGGGGGGGGGGGGGGGGGGGTTATTGGGGGCGGAAGGTAGTAGTAGAGGAGGGCAGAGGTGGGTAAGTAAAAGTAGCAGATTCCAAAGCACGGCGGTGGCAGGTGAGGTGTCAAGGGTTCAAAGGAATGGGGGAGGAGTGGATGCGTTAGGGTTTCAGGGGTCAGAGTTCAGGTTTTGGGGTTGTTTGTCAAGGGTTTAGGTATGTGTTGCAGAAGTATAGAAGACTGGGGAGAAGTAGAAGCTACTTCATATTCCATTGACTCTTTCTGTAAGGAACCCACAAGGGTGCTGATTAAGAAGGGTAGCTACTTGGGCAGTACATGGGTCCTACCCCCTAGCAGTACACACGCACCTAGCCATGCACCAACACCTAGTCCTGCTCAAACAGTATGGAGGAGAATCGAAGATGTCTGTTTTCAGGTGGCATGGATCAGGTGATTGGTGATCTGCTGCAAGAAAGATTTGTCGAAACCACCGCCGCCTCATCTGTTCATCAGAAAAATAGCATCTTTTATTCGAAGAGTAATCAAACTTGACAAAACATACCTTGTCACTACCGGCAGGCGTTTCTTTCTGTGATCGGAGGTGGGTGATCCACAACTGGAGCTGATGAAGCGCCTCAACCTCCCACACTTGCTTGCACTTGTGCTTTCGCCAGGGCAGCAGCAACCCTTCCCAGCTGGTCTGTGGCTGATCTGGCACCCCTTTGCGGAGGTAGGAAGAGTTCTGGAAGTAGGGTCCGTAGCTTTTGTATGGGTGCAGCAGACGCTTTTTGTTCTTTCCCATCTCGGAGTTTCTCAGCTCCACTTGCTGCATGACACGGAATAAAAAGTCGATGTCTTCAGCACAGAACAGCCCAGGCAAGAAATCCACTCCATCTGTGAGCACTAAGTCGATGAGGAGCACCTTGTAGAAGAAAGTCGTTTCATCGCTCTTGCAATCCTTCCAACTTATCGACTTGGCACAGTCCTTCTCAACACCTGCTGCTGGATGCCCTGCACTATCTTCCTGCAGCTGCTGCAAGGCAGTGGTGGCTGGCACATGCCTCTTATCACCCCTTGAATTCTCCCCCTTGACCCCCTTACCTCCCCTTACTTTCTTTCCTTTGACCAGATCAGGATATTCCACAAATGAAACGTTGTCATCCACCATGAAGATCTTGGGGATGTGGAGGGCACCCAGGTCATCTGTTGGACCTCCTGTTGGACCTCCTCCTTGTGGTGATATAAGCCTAGCGCCACTACACATACGCTTGATCACGAATCGGGAATAGGCTAACCCCCTATTATCCTCGGGGAGCACTGCATATGTGAGATTAGGCCATCGATTGAGATAAGCCGTCACATCAGATGCCTCCACAACAGCTACAGCCACAAGTCCCTCATCTATCTTCACCAGCGTGTTCAGCTCGTCCAGAAGTTTGCAGTCCTTTACTTCACAACCTGCACGCCCCTTGCTAGGCATGAACACTGGCGCCAAGGGTTGAGCCGCCTTCAGTGGGGTAGGTGCCCCAGCTGCTGTTGCTATTTGCCTGGAAATGAAGCGCTCCCGCAAGCGGTGTGAAAACTCCCCCGCTAGCACCTCCACAACCTCCAGGGCATGGGGCGGCGCAAACAGCAGGTCACCTAGAATCAGACTAAATGCTGTGGCTGGTGTCTCTCTTGTAGAGTGGAGGTTGGGAGCTACCTTCAAATGCGGCTTGTCAATCTGCACATATCTTTGTTGAATGCTAACTTTCCGTTCGTGAAGCACTCTCCCACCTGCACGAGTGACAGCTGCACGGGGTGACACCACAGCGTCACTGTCAGCTACACCGGGTGGCACCATGGCATCAGTGATAGCTGCACCAGGGGGCACCACAGCGTCATTGTCAGCTACACCGGGTGACACCAGGGCATCAGTGATAGCTGCACCAGGGGGCACCACAGCGTCATTGTCAGCTGCACCGGGTGACACCAGGGCATCAGTGATAGCTGCACCAGGGGGCACCACAGCGTCATTGTCAGCTACACCGGGTGACACCAGGGCATCAGTGATAGCTGCACCAGGGGGAAACAAGCCGGTTTGCTTAGCTGCCGCATTCTTAGCACCAGAAATGCCGTTCTCATTCTCTGCAGCAGGCACGCCTACAGCCTCTGAGCCATAGCTGGGCCCGGCATAGCAGTGCTCCAAATTCTTCCTTGTGGGGTCTAAACATTCCATAGTAGTGGATGACACAGATGATTCCTCATCCTCAGCATCATAGGACTCCTGTTTTTTCTTATACTCCTTAGTGCTACGAGTGCTACCAGTGCTACCAGCAGCAGGCTCCACAGAGGCCTTCATCTTCCCGGTCCTTCCCCCATAGGCGGGGGTCAGTTTTGATGTTGAAGATCCACTTTCACTAACAGCATCCTCAGATCCCTTGAGTTTGACCACTTGAACTGGGGCCATACTTGAAAATGGCACTCAGGAAATGGATTATATTCAGGTAGGGTCCGAACTGTATCTGAACTGTATCTGGGCTTTATATGGGCTGTATCTGGGGTGTATCTGAACTGTATCTGGGGTGTATCTGGGGTGTATCTGAAAGGTATCTGGGCTGTATCTGGGCTGTATCTGGACTGTATCTGGGCTGTATATTCCCTTCCCTCTATCTCCTCACTATCAGGACTTGTCTCGGATCGTATGATTGCTTGGAGACCTGCTGAAGTGAAGGAAGGTGATTCGAGGGAGGTGTTAAGGGTGGGTTGTGGGTCATGGCTTTTCTTTTTGACTACGAGCAGCAGCTTCTAGGAAGCTCCGTCCCCTGCCTGCCTGTCCAGCCAAACCTAACGCAGTCTAGAGCACCTAGATGCTGGTGTCATCATTACTCTACACCTGCTGAAATCTGTGAGCATAGCCCGCTGGATGAGTGAGGGAGCTGCCTAGAAGCTGCTGCTCATAGTGGAAAAGAAAAGCTATGTCGTGGGTGCAAGGATTTGTGAGTTGTTGTGGGAACGAAAGGTTTAATCGTATTTGTACTTCCAAAACATGGTGACAGGATATCAAAAGTGTATATCAGAAGAAAAGAAAACGCCTGGAGGGGCGTGGTGTTAAGGGGGCCCTCCCGTAGACCGCAGCTGGGAAAAGTTACAATTGTATATCAGATGTTGGAACGGAACTAGACCGAGGGGGGAAGCGTCCTCTATTCCAGGCTCAGAAAGCAGTGTAGCGGAACTAGACCGAGGGGACATATTGAAAAGACATACTCGAGATGTCAAGTTAGACTAGTAGCAGGCTATCTTGCTACAGAGGTCATCAGAAGGATAGGTACTACTCCTATGATAGTGTATATCAGATGTAATCAGAAGGATAGGTACTATTCCTATGATCGTGTATATCAGATGTAATCAGAAGGATAGGTACTACTCCTATGATAGTGTATATCAGATGTAATCAGAAGGATAGGTACTACTCCTATGATAGTGTATATCAGATGTAATCAGACGGATAGATACTACTCCTATGATAGTGTATATCAGATGTAATCAGAAGGATAGGTACTATTGAGTGAAATCCACAGGGTCTGATAAGTAGAACGTGAGGTTTTGAGTAGTTCATTCAAATGAACCATACATGTGAAACGCATAGTTTGTATTTTCGGCTATGACCAGCAGCTTCTAGGCAGCTCTCCTGGTTGGCTATCCAGCCAAACCTAAAGCAATTTAGCACCTGGAAGCTGACATTACCATATGTTACCCCCATAATACTCACCAACTCTCTGCTGCAATAATCTACATGAAATTCAAGTCAAATTTTACCCTTCTATGCTACTTTTCCCTTTGGTGATTTTCCCGCAGCACTGTTAGGAGGTAGAGAGGAAAAAGCACTAACTGTAAGAGGAAAGAGGAAAACACACTAGCTAGTGTCAGGTTTTGCCCAAGGACGGGTCAAGGGAGCTGGCTGTAAGCTCCCATGCGTAGCCTTCGAAGAAGCAGCCAGAGAGAAGCAGGTCTGTTCAGAACTTTTCGTTTCACATCTCTATTCCCTAACAAAGATTTTGGAGGGGCCATTACTTTGCAGATGTAAATGTTGGCTCACGAGACCTAGATTTGGGCTTCTGAAACAGTCTGCGATGTAGCTTTGGGATCATGAACTGCAGATTTGGGAAACTGTTACCTGTCGTAACCTAGATCATGACGCTCCATAGAACAACTCTGCCGTGGAGAGAGAGGAGACAGGAGAGAACCCTCAACCCACAGTCACCGAATAATAAGCCTCGCCTACATTCCGCTTTCCGTTGTAACTGTAACAAGCTGATTGTGACTCGCAGATAGGTGCTTGCAGCAAGCGCGCGATGGAAATCGCAAGGCGCACGACGCACCTTCAAGAGTTGCTCAGAATCTTGTTCGAAGTCGGTGTGCTGTAGTATGGCGCGTCCCGTCGCTTAAGCCGCGCCGAAGTGGGTTCTTGCTTTGTCTTGTCCGTCTAATCTTGGGCGTTGAGCCGTCCAGTTACCGCGCCCTGAATCAGGGGCAACTTCAGTACTTTGGGCTAACTGCGGGAATTCCTTAAGCCTTATATTATAGGGAAGAGTGTTAGAGCACACTGTTCCGTAGTCTGTTAGGCACGTGGTAGAGATATTCGTGTTCAGGCTCGTGAGTTTGTCAGAGATATCGAGTGCATAGACTGTTGTGAATGGTTAAGTAGGCGCAGGTACTTATTGATTCCACCCGTCCGTTGAGCTTCCAGGCCCGGCAACTTCCCTGCGCGCAGGCCTGGAAGCTTCGGGGCAACTACCACTGCGCGCAGGCGGGTGGGCCTCGCCTAATTCCCGCCAGACTTAGGCGAGGACCGCCTCGCCTGAGTCCGGACTCTGGAGTCGAGGAGGCAGAAGCAGGGGGGCCTGAAGCGGAAGGGACCAGAGGCGACCAGATAAGAGGGAAGCAGGAGGTTTGCCAAAACTTTCTGTCCTTGCGCGATGCGCAAACCAATTATGATTTAGAGTTGTGGGTAGACAATAGCATCCGTTGATCTTGATCTGGTTACGCAGTATCTAAGTACCGTATCTGACTCACCGAAGTAGGAGTGTAGCTTACAGGCTAACTCAGGGATCCCAACTCCTTAATCTCCCTTCAAGGTATTGAAGTTCGTCATTTCCCCCCTAGAATTGAACAAAGTGTTTACAGCCAAAGATTTTTTTGCGAAGGCCCAGGTTAAGGCCACACAGTATTGCTTCGGTCTTAATTCGAGAGGGAAGTTCGAAATGAAAGCCTTGATATTTAAGAGCCTGTCCTCTCTATCACCCACCCATTTATCACAGTTCATTGCAATTTGTGGCCTTGTGGAAAGGCCTTTATCCTACCCCGGTTGCAACACCTAATTTTTGAAATCTGTAAAACAAAATGCTGTGTCCCAAAAAACGGCAATCCTTCTTGGACCGACTCAGGTTCAACTCTAAACCGCTTTGGCTAAGGGTCGTTTACCAAATCGTTTGCCAATACTTAATGCGAGCACGGTGTGCAATTTTTTAACTGTGGTCAAGCCCTGTCAAGCCCATTCTATTTTGATTCTTTTGATATTTATATATTCTCAGCTGAGCTTGTGGAGATGAGATATTTTTAGGGGTCGGCTATGTAACTATGTTATATAATATACGGTAAGTGAATAAATAATATATCATAATATTAGTCGGACGAGCCGTCTCACCAGAAATTCGAATTTGCTTGAAAACTAATATTATTGTGACACTGTAATCATATTAGTTAATGTTAGTTTTTAAAACACTTATATCAGTTGCTGTCCCCTAAATATTTTGGTGACGCGACCCGGAGCAAGGGATAACTCGACCAACCCACGCTATGAATCGCAATCTGCCGAATCACCATTGACCAGGCCCTGAAGCACTCAACCCCTACCACTCGCTGTGAGAGTATCTGATTTGCCAATTTGTGCAACGGAAATGAATGGCTGGCGAGTGCAGTGTGATACCTGGTTACATATTACCCCCCCCCTCTGGTACAGGTCTAAAGTCGGGACTGAGCAACCTCTTTTCCAAGGGTGTACGAGAGCAAACTCTTCGAGCAACCTCTTCGACCAACTTCTCCCAATCCAAGGCCACGCCTTTTAGTGCTTTGCTTGGGGATAATTGTCTATATATTAGCACGCGACAATGGGAATGATTGATACTGCCTTTCCTCTAGACTGGTGCGGTGAAATAGCTGTTGCCTGAACTTTCGGATTTGATTGTTTATATGGTCTGCACACCAGGCTTCTGTTATTCACCGGGTTTCACCGGCTCACCTAGAGTGCACAGGACTCCTCCCTGCTACACTGTACTGCTGTGCCGCTGCCAGCTATGGCACGGACACTGATGCCGGTACCATGAGGTACCGCGGCATCCCAGTACTTTCTCCTAGCGCATTGATCGAATGCTTATCTAACTGTAAAGATCTTATCCTTACCGTCTTCCCTTCGTCTCTGTGCTCTGCACAAACTCCGGAATTCACAAGTTACGGTCCCTTCGCTTTAGGTTGTCCTTGCTCGACGGTATTCCGAGCTGAAGGGCATTTTGATTGTTGTCGCGCGGAGTGAATCAATTGAAAGGAGTGAAGAAAGCTCCACCCGACAAGAACCTCCCCGCTGGGACACCACTCTTGTGCGGTATATCATCCGGGTATCCGGATTGATCCTGCTCAATTGAGTATCAAGCTGTCGTCCAGCAAAACCCCCCTCTGACAACCGTCTCTACCTCCACTGCGCCCCCACCACCCCCTTCTCATCTCCCACGTCCCGTTGTTTCAGCAACCTCAGCCGTCTCTCCGTCACCTCCTAACCTCTCCACTCTCAGCTTCCTCCCCAGTTGGTCTCCACCTCCGACTGTCTCCTGCTCCACTTCTCCATCTCGTTGCACCCGCAATCCCTGCCGCATCACCTCTGCAACTGCTACGTCGCCTCACTATGCGGCCCACTGCAACTGCTGAGCCTAAGCGTCGTCCGACCTTCATCTTCCACCAACACTTCTTCCAAGATTGGCTTGAATCTATGGAAGCTGAACTCAAGGTATCTCACTACTACTTTGCCCCAGGATCTCACAAACTAGTTCAGTTTCAGATTGAATACATCCTTGCACACCTTTCAAAACCTATCAGCCGGATGGTCAAGTTCCATAACGATCCTGATGACATCCTAGCAGCACTTAGATCTAAATACGATACCAGATCCACAAACCGACAGCATTCCCCTGTCGCAGCCGAATCAGCCGCATCAAATGTGCCAGCATATGACGAACTTGCACCTACCCCTACTGCACCTCAGTCTCCTTCGTATGCCCTTAATGCCTCCCCACGCACAGACCGCATGGCAGTAAACTGGATCATGGACACTGGAGCTACCTCCCACATGACAGGCAATGAATCCCTGTTGTATGCCATACATGACATATTCCCCCAAATCAGAGTACAGACTGCATCAGGATATACACACATCACCAGATCTGGCAATGCTCTGATCAGAGGAGACAATGGAAAGATTCACAAACTCAGAAATGTTCATCTCAATGATGACCCTAACACTCCTAACCTCATGTCGATGGCTGCAGCCATCAAAGCCAATCCTTCTATGTTAGTTCAGTTTGATTCTCAGGCCTGCACCATGACCATCAATAACAAAGTCATCATCACTGGGTCTAAGAACAGGAATCTATACCTCACTCCCACCCTTGTCCCTGACAATACCCTTATCCATGGGACATGTCTGAACATAGTAATGGCCGCCATTTCCAGAAATACCCAACAAACAGCAGAACTTCTCCACAACATAATGGGTCACCTTTCTTACAGCAGTTTAGTCAGGCTCATTTCTGAGCACATGGTCACAGGCACAGATGTCACCACTGCAGCCTGCAACAAAATGAGAAAGCAAACTTGTGAAGTGTGTGTCCTATCTAAAATGGATAAGAACCCATATCCTACATCATCCACACGTGCCACAAGACCCTTGCAAATCATCCACATCGACATGAGTGGAAAGATGAAAGTACCCAGTCTTAATGGCAACATATACTTCCAAGGCATTCTAGATGACCACTCAAAGTACTCCATAGTCACATTCCACAAAAACAAACACACCGTGCCCAAAGACACCATGCATGAACTGGAAAGGTATGAAGTCCTTACAGACAACAAAATAGGCACCATTTTCTGTGACAATGGATCAGAGTACATCTGCAAATCATTTGGAAACTGGTGCAAAAAGAAAGGCATTACCCTCAACTTCAGAGTACCTAACAATCCAGCCACTAATGGAGGAGCAGAACGTCTCAACCGCACTCTCCATGACAGAGCCACTGCCCTCCTCATATCATCCAAATTTCCTAACAGATACTGGGCTGACATGGTGAAGAATGCTAGCATCTTGAGAAACCTCAGCCCCACTTCTGACTCAAACAAAACTCCCTATGAAATGTTCCATGGCGTCAAGCCTAAGATTGATCACCTCAGAACCATTGGGTGCACAGCCTACGTCCACATACCACCCAAATCCAGAGTATGGAAGTTTGCACCATCAGCCAAAATCACTAGACTCATTGGCTACTCCCACATCAGAAAAGCTTACAGAGTTGTAGACTCCAACCATAAGATCTATGATGCTAGAGACATCACCTTCAATGAGTCTGAGAACCTGGCAGGAAAGAACGGATTCCCCAGTGCAGATGCTGAAATCCTAGGCATGTATGAAGAAGACACCCCTGGTGAACCTTAAGATGAAGACACTCCCTCACCATCCCATTCTCCCTCAGAAAACAAAGCCATTGAAGCATTGCGTGAAAGAAACAAGGCAAACATGGGAGCATGGGGATCACCAGAAGATATAGATGATAGCTACCTACACAGTTCAGTGCACCAACAAGGTACTATTGCCCCAAAGCACAGTGCACCGCAAACCAACAACGATGTTGAACAAGGAAATGAACACAACCCCACACAGTCCCAGGCAGGTGACCTCCCCAACCTCATGTCATCACAAGGCAATGCACCAGAACATGCACTCACCTCTCCTGCACCAGCACAGCAACAGGCATCAACCCCTCCTCCAGAACTGCACTCACCCAACCCGGCCGTAGTGGCAGAGAAAGACATGCACCTAACCACCTAGCATTCCTAGCTGCAGACCAGATCATCATACCCAAGAATGAAAGAGAAGCACTGGCTAGCCCTCAAGAAAAAGATTGGAAGGCTGCCATGGATGCAGAACTAGCAGCACTAGCAGAAATGAACACCTGGACCCTAGCAGAACTCCCACATGGAGCCAAAGCCATAGGTACTAGATGGGTCTTTGACATCAAGCAATCAGTGGATGGTCAGCTAGTCAGGTACAAAGCACGTCTAGTAGCAAAAGGATATGCCCAACGCCCTGGCATGGACTATGATGAAGTATTTGCACCAGTTGCCAAACATGCCACCATCAGGTACATCCTGTCCATGGCTGCAGACCCCTCAGCTCATCTTGCTCAACTTGATGTCTCCACAGCATTCCTCAATGGAGTAGTGGAAGAGGAACTGTACTGTTCCCACCCCCCAGGGTTTGAAAGAGACCACAGGGTTTGCCGCATGTGGAAATGCCTCTATGGTCTGAAGCAAGCATCAAGGCAGTGGTATCTAAAAGTCAAAGAGGATATGACAGCCCTTGGCTTCAGAGAAGTTGATGTTGACCAAGGCCTCTTCCTGCTCCCTGGGCCAACAACAAGACCCCTCATCTGGGTCCTCCTCTGGGTTGATGACTTCCTCCTGCTCTCCTTTGACAAGGACATCCTCCAGCAGTACAAAGACAAGATCATGAAACTCTACAAGACCAGAGATCTTGGAGAACCATCTGTCTTTGTGGGCTATGAAATCACAAGAGATGCAACTGCTGGAACCCTGCACATCTGCCAATCCAGGTTCACTCAAGACCTGCTCAAGGCCCACAGCATGCTCCCTGAGCCCAACAGCACCAGGTTCCCCATCCCACTGCAGCCTGATGCTCCCCTCCCTTATCCTGAAAAGGACACACCAGACTCTGGCCTTCCCCTTGCACAGATTGTAGGATCCCTCAACTACCTCGCAGTCAACACCAGACCTGATATTGCACAAGCAGTCAACAGATTGGCCAGGCACAGTGCTCACCCCCTCCATGACCACATGGAAGCTGCCACAGGTATCCTCAAGTACCTGTCCAACACACCTGATCATGGGATCACCTACACCCACTCCAAGAAGCTCCTCACTGGCTACTGTGACTCTGACCATGCTGCCTGCCCTATCACAAGGAAGTCCACAACAGGCTATGTCTTCCTCAACCAGGGGGGAGCCATCTCATGGGCATCCAAAATCCAAGCATCTGCCACTGCCCTGTCCACCACAGAAGCTGAGTTCATGGCAGCTACCTCTGCAGCCCAAGAAGGAATGTGGTTGAGGAAACTGCAATTCTCTGCCACAGGTACCATGCCCCCTGCACTCACCATTAATGGTGACAACCAAGCTGCACTCAGTGCATGGAACCAAGAGAAGCTCTCTTCCAGGCTCAAGCATATGGAAACAAGATTCCACTTCCTCAAAGAGCAATCCAAGAAAGAAGGCATCAAGCTCAACTGGATTCCCACTGCTGCCAACATGGCTGACATGCTCACCAAAGCTCTGCCCAAGTCCAAGTTCTGTGTATTCAGACAGCAGATTGGCTGCACTGGAAAGATCAAGCTTGACTAAAATTGACACATGCCTCTGTAGCCCCTCTGAGCCCATGCTAAATTTCCTGACAGATACTGGTTCAAGCTTTTCCCTAGATATTGATTGATTGCACTTTTACTAACTGCTTTCTTCTATTTTAGTTTAGCTTTTAACAGTGACCCTATCCTGCAGGATATTCTTAGACCAATCCTGCCCTTTACATGTCAAGTTCCAGCCTGCCCCCTAAGTCAGTCCACCTGTTAGTTAAGCTTTACCATACATAGCATTACAGCCTATGAATATTTTAAGTCCCTCTAGTTTTCTTTAGACTCCTCTAATTCCAGGAATTCTCCAACATGAAGAATACCAGGAATTGGGGGGGATGTTATTCACCGGGTTTCACCGGCTCACCTAGAGTGACTTAGAGTGCACAGGACTCCTCCCTGCTGCACTGTACTGCTGTGCCGCTGCCAGCTATGGCACGGACACTAATGCCGGTACCATGAGGTACCGCGGCATCCCAGTACTTTCTCCTAGCGCATTGATCGAATGCTTATCTAACTGTAAAGATCTTATCCTTACCGTCTTCCCCTCGTCTCTGTGCTCTGCACAAACTCCGGAATTCACAGCTTCAGGGTACCTACCACCAGGGTTGTCTGAATCAGGAAATGCACGTTGTCTTAGTAGCACCAAGATGCTCCTGGTAGCCTTCGGGGTGCTACAAGCAGCTTCTTTGCTCCCCTAAGCCTCCTTGAAAGGATCTAGCGCAGCACTCCCAAAGCGCCATGTTACATAATCCAGCTTTTGTGCTACGTGCAGCATCTTACTTAATTCCCTGCCCACCATCTGTGGCCAGAGGACACATGGGCATAGTAAACACTACCACAACACACTCCTGAGCATAGAACGTGATCATACGGATATACCGGTAGTTAGTTTCAAGGCAAAGCCAGGTCAAAGATATGCGTGGAAGGTGTACGGATCGGAATTCAGGATACTGCATACCGCATGACTGAGGAAGTGAGGAGGAAGGGCGCAGTAGGGACGACAGGCCACCGCAGGCCAGTTTAAACGCCGGGCCTGCGCTCCCCCCTGCCTGTCGTAACCTTGAGCACCAAACCTTGAGGGTGAACCTTGAGCACCGAACCTCGAGTTGATGGTCGCATGCTTTCATTTGATCCACGACACCTGCCGTTGGTTCCTTGGTGCCGTGGACCAGGCCGTTTGGTTTGGTTGCGGTACTCGTACTGCATCGCTCTCCGAGCATGTGTCTCGAACTATGGTGTCAATCTCGAACTGCATCCTACAAACAGTGGACTGACATCTTCGAAAAGTCCATTGCAGTAATAGATACTATAAGTAATTCGCTCGAGGTTTGACGAAAATGGTGTGTGTTAAAATCTCTACCTGTTGATCAGCCCCTCGCGTGGATCGTCTATAATAATAGCTGCATCTGACAGCCATGTCGCGTGGATCTCCTGAAGCGTTCGAAATACTCATCGGATCTAGCACTTGTCATTTCTCGCAGTCGAAGCTCAAGTTTGAGATTAAGCGCCAGCTGGTGCAGCGCACGGATAGAGTCAAAGGAGTGGACATCCATCCCACTGAACCATGGTGCGTTGAATGAACTCAGCGCATCTTTGACGGGATGGCAATTTCTGGTCGTCCTCCCTTCAGCTCCCGAGTTGTAGTTTGCTCCTCGTTTGACGTCCTTCTCATTCTTAATCCAGGCTGCTCGCCAACCTGTACAATGGCAACGTCTACATCTGGAACTCCGGGGACCAGGTATGATCTGTACTTGTCAGGTGTCAAGTGCAGACATCCCTGAAATATTCCAAGCCAGTCCATTTGAGCCAATTGTATATCACTGGGGTCCATTGAGCTTGGGGTGAATTAGGCATCAGCATGTACTGGCATTTGAGTCAGAATGAAATATTGCATTTGAGTCAGAATGAAATATTGTAACAGACGCATCGCACCTTCAAGTGTGGATCTTCTCCCCTTCTGACTGAAGACTGGAGCATTCTCCACTACAGATGTTGCTAAGGAGTTGTAAGATCTCGTTGCTAAGAGTTCGAGAAGTGGTACAAAAAGTCTATGCACATGATTTTGAGGATACCTTAGCTCTGGTTTAGTTGCAAAGCAAAATGGCTCACAAGGTAGTTCCGATACGTCAAGCTTGACTACCAAGAAACTAAGATGGAGGGGAAGCAGAAAAAGGGATTGAACGTGTTGAATGCAATCATGGAGTAGACATGACATGCTGGTCCCAAAAAACAAGTGGGTTTAAGAGTGCCCTTGCTCAAATTGGATTGATGTAACTGAGGGTCTATGGGCTGGTCACTTCAACGGGAAGGCCCCATGATAGTGGTATCTAGTTGATTGTAGTGCTACAGCCTGATGTAGCCCCAAAACCACCACACAGCAAAATGATCTACCAGCAGCCTACATGTCATGTAAACCATCACACAGCTTGTGTCCAGCTTCTCTTTACCTGGTCAGTGTGAGCGCACCATTTTCTGTGGATATGGCATAGGGCAACTTCTAGTAAGAAGACGGTTAGCAGCCCAGATTTGGCTGGAAAACTATGTAATACTGACTCCTCTTCTTCTTACCTGCTCAGTCGCTTGTCAAGTCGTTCGAGGTGACAGACCTGCCAGTGCGAACCGCCAAGTTTGTTGCCCGCAAGCAGTGGATCTTGACCGGCTCTGATGATATGCTGATCCGTGTTTACAACTACAACACCATGGATAAGGTCAAAGTGTTTGAGGCACACACTGATTACATCAGGTGGGTGATGCGTAGGGAACAGTGATGCGAAGGGATCATGTCATCATATGATATCATATGACGCTGGCAGTCTGACTGGGCTAAAGCTACCATTTATATACAATATCATATGATGCAGTTTGTATGGTATCATATGATATTATACTCGCCTTTGGTCAACATCATATGATATGCCGGTCCCTAGTGATGAAAATGCGGCTGGTTGCTGGTCTTGGAAAGGGGCAGGGAGGAAGGGACTCACAGGATGGGGCCAAGAGTTGGTGCGTTTGTGTTTGTGTTCTCGTTGTTGTTGTTGGTGTTCTCGTTGTTGTTGTTGTTGTTGGTGATGTTGACGGTGTTGGTGGTGTTAGAGCTGGGGGTGGTAGGCATCAGATCTACCCCATATTGAGTGATATGCTGTTCCATGGGGATGAGTAGGTGCAAGTGTGCTAGGGAAGTGAGGAGCACCAGATTTATCCCTGCTCAACATGCACAAACATGAGAATAAGCCACCTCAGTTATAACTCATGTTATAATCTTTATCTGCGCATAAACTAACTCATGTCAATCTGCTCACAAACTATCTCATTTTTATCTGCACATGAACTGAATCATGTTCCTCTGCACGCAAGGGAAGTCATGTAAATCTGCACGCTAACTATCTCATATTCATCTGCACATGAAATAAATCATGTTCATCTGCACGCAAACTATCTCATCTTTGTCTGCACATGAACTAAATCGTGTTCATCTGCACGCAAACTAAGTCATGTTCCTCTGCACGCAAACTGAGTCATGTTCATCTGCACGCAAACTAAGTCATGTTCATCTGCATGCAAACTAGATCATTTTAATCTGCACGCAAACTTTATCATGCTAATCTGCACGCAGTCTGACTCATGTGTATCTGCTCATGAAATGATGTTGCAGATGCCTTGCAGTGCACCCTTCCCTGCCAGTGGTGCTCTCCTGTTCAGATGATACCCTGATCAAGCTGTGGGACTGGGAGAAGGTGAGACATACCCCATACAAGTCTGCAGTACAAGATCATACTGCTGCAGTCTGCAGTACAAGCTCATACTGCTAGCAGTCTGCAGTACAAGATAACAATGCTGCAGTCTGCAGTACAAGATCATACTGCTGGCAGTTCGCAGTACAAGATCATACTGCTGCAGTCTGCAGCACAAGATCATACTGCTGGCAGTTTGCAGTACAAGATCATACTACTGCAGTCTGCAGTACAAGATCATACTGCTGCAGTCTGCAGTACCCACAGAATTTCTGATATCAGCAGTTGATGATGCAGCATACTGCTGTTGATGCAGCATTTAACAGTGCTGTCCGTATGTCCTTGCTCATCTGGTCTGTATCTCCTGGTTCATCTGGGGAGAACCATGTGACAACTGTTATCTTATTCCTATTCTTTGCCTTCGTTCGCCTCCCCTCCCCCCCCCCCCCCCCCCCCCCCCCCCCTACCTCCCCCCAGCTTCCACCCAGCTCTCCCCCCCCCCCCCCCCCACACACACACACCACACACACACACCACCACCACCACCTTTATCATGATAGTGCAGGTAAGTACAGTGATGGAACCGATGAAACTCTTTACACAGTAACACTGTATTGCAACTGGGCCTAAAGCCAAACGCACGCGGGGGAGTCTAAAGCCCTCCATGAACAACTTCTTCACCTCTTCTTCCATGTAACAACTCTGTCTCCTTCTTCACCTCCGTACAGGGCTGGAACTGCATCCAGCAATTTGAGGGCCACTCCCACTTCGTGATGCAAGTCGTTTTCAACCCCAAGGACACCAACACCTTTGCCTCAGCCTCTCTGGACCGTAGCGTCAAGGTGTGGAGCTTGGGACAGCCCACTCCCAACTTCACCCTGGATGGACACGAGAAGGGTGTCAACTGTGTGGACTACTTCTCTGGTAAGAGTACACAGTGTTTGTTTTTGCTAGATTGCATAGAGACACATGGGTAGGAATGGGTAGGGATGCCGAACATGGGTAGGGATGTTGAACATGGGTAGGGATGTCGAACATGGGTAGGTATGTCGAACATGGGTAGGGATGTCGAACATGGGTAGGGATGTCGAACATGGGTAGGGATGTCGAACATGGGTAGGGATGTCGAACATGGGTAGGGATGTCGAACATGGGTGAGGATGTCGAACATGGGTAGGGATGTCGAACATGGGTAGGGATGTCGAACATGGGTAGGGATGCCGAACATGGGTAGGGATGTCGAACATGGGTAGGGATGTCGAACATGGGTAGGGATGTCGAACATGGGTGAGGATGTCGAACATGGGTGGGGATGTCGAACATGGGTAGGGATGTCGAACATGGGTAGGGATGTCGAACATGGGTAGGGATGTCGAACATGGGTAGGGATGTCAAACATGGGTGGGGATGTCGAACGAAGGTAGGGGGATGTCGAACATGGGTAGGGGGATGTCGAACATAGGTAGGGGGATGTCGAACATGGGTAGGGATGTCGAACATGGGTAAGGATGTCGAACATGGGTAGGGATGTCGAACATGGGTAGGGATGTTTAACATGGGTAGGGATGTCGAACACATACCATGACGCTAATCCTACTATGATGGTAACGTTGTTTTTTGGGTGGGCAACGTGCGAGAATACCGAAGTGGTAAAAAAATTGTCAAACAGACTTCAGGCTGCTCACCGTCTGCAAGCAGAGTAAATGAGGGAAGGTCATTAAGGTAGCTTGGGGGCTTCTTGATCAGTAGCTCTTGCTAGGTCTCCGTTGCAAGTACCTCTTTGGTCGTTTCCTATTTTGTCATTTTCACTCGCATTCTCCGTCCCCATTTTTGCACAGTGCACTTGCACCAGCCCCCCCCCCCCCCCCCCCCCCCTCCCCCCACCACACACCACCACACACACCACACACACACCACCACACACACACACCACCACACACACACACAGCCACCCTCACCCTCTACCCCCACAACCATCCCCTACCCCCAATACCCACCCTCTACCCCTCACATCCGACCCCCAACCCTCTACCCCCCACACTCACCCACACGCCCGACCCCCTACCCCCCGCCCAACCCCAACCCCCTACCCCCCGCCACTGCCCCCACACCCTCCTTTGCTACCTCCCACCCATCCCCTCCTTCTCCTACCCACCTTCAGGCGGAGATCGTCCCTACCTGATCACTGGTGGAGACGACAAGCTGGTCAAGATCTGGGACTACCAGACCAAAGCCTGTGTCCAGACCTTGGATGGCCACGCACACAACATTGCTGCGGTAAGAAACAAGCCTCTGGTCAACATCATATGATATGCCGGTCCCTTTCATTAGGGGGCGATTAACACACTTAACTACAGATTGTGCCGTGCTTAAACATCAAGGGGATCTGCATGGCATGCTAGCATGCTTTGCGGGCTGTCACTCCGGCACACTTTTTGAAATATCTTACTGATAGCCTGTTTCAAATGTATTGTTTTTACCACCCTGCCCCTCCCAGATCATGCTCCCCCCTCCCCCTCCCCCCCCACCACACACACACCTCTCCTCCCCCCCCCACAGACTCCCCCCCCCCCACACACCTCTCCTCACCCCACCCACCCCTCAGGTGGCCTTCCACCCTGAGCTGCCTCTGATCGTCACCGGAAGTGAGGATGGCACTGTCAAGCTCTGGCACTCCACCACTTACCGCCTTGAAAACACCCTGGACTACCGCATGGAGCGCGTGTGGGCTATTGGCTGCTGCAAGGGCTCCAACAGCATAGCCTTGGGCTTTGACGAGGTGCGTACTGCGAGTAGTATCATCGCTACTTAACAATGATATTTCTTGAGTAGTGAGTGAGGGATGATCCCTCTCAGAAATGTCATATGTATGTGGCTCCATTATTGTGGCACCAAACCACACTCCACACTCCACACCATACTCCACACTCCACACCACACACGAGGTGCTACTTAGCAATGATACTACTGAAGTAGTGAATGAGGGATGATCCCTCTCAGAAACGTCATATGTTTGTTGTTCTATTATTGTGGCACCACACCACACTCCACACCACACGAGGTGCTACTTAGCAGTGATACTACTGAAGTAGTGAGTGAAGGATTATCCCTCCGGCCTCAAAAACGCCATTTGTATTTATGCTCCATTATTGTGGCACCACACACCACAACACAACACACATGAGGTGCTACTTAGCACTTGTGCATAGGGCTTTTCTTTCCTGCCGTTCTGAGCAGCTTCTAGACAGCTTCCTGAGCCAGCCATTGTGCTACACCCAACAATGTCAGTAGTTCTGGACAGCTGATTGTGTAAGCTTCAAGGTGCCCTAAGTTACGTTAAGTTTGGCTGAACAGCTGTATTAGCTGTACGCCCACAATCACCAGCCCGTACAACCACATCCTCATTCTCACGCACCCCTACAACTACATACCCCTACTCATCTTCCCCCACGACCACTTTCCTGTTCTCGCAAGCCCCTACAACTGCAAACTATTACACCCCTACACATACCCCCACTCACCGGCCCAAACTCCACACCCTACAGCCACACACACTAGCACCACACTCCCAAACTCACATTCCTCTACCACCACACACTCTACCACCACACATCCTACAACCACACACCCTACAATCACACAACCCCACACAAACACCCACACACCCACACATCCTACAACCTTACACCCTACAGCCACACACAACCACCCACACAACCACCCACACAACCACCCACACAACCACCCACGCAACCACTCAACCACGCACTCACAAGCGCCTTCATTGATGCCAGCAGGGAGCGGTTATGTTGAAGATTGGCCGAGATGAGCCCGTGGCCTCCATGGACGCAAGTGGCAAGATCATCTGGGCGCGCCACAACGAGATCCAGACAGTGAACCTGAAGGTGTTTGTGTGTGGTGTGGGCGTGTGTAATGTGTGTGGTGTGTATGTGTGAATTGACAAAAAAAGGCGACCAAAGTCCCAACTAAGCTGGCGTATATATCAGCGTTCTACCACGAGATCCAGACAGTGAACCTCAAGGTGTGAGGTGTTGGTGTGGTGTGTTAGTGTGGAGTGTGTGACAAAAAGAGGCGACCAAGCCCCCAACTAAGCTGACTTATATATCAGCGTTCTACCATGAGATCCAGACAGTGAACCTCAAGGTGTGAGGTGTTGGTTTGGTGTGTTTGTGTGGAGTGTGTGACAAAAAAGGCGACCAAGCTCCCAACTAAGCTGACTTATATATCAGCGTTCCACCACCAGATCCAGACAGTGAACCTCAAGGAAGTGCACTTCTATTCCCCCACGTGCTGAATCCCACGTGGCTCTCACCAAACAAAGTCAGTATCCAATCATTAAGGCAGTTTATCTTTTTAGAAAGGTGACCAAGCTCCCAACTAGCTGACTAATATGTCAGCGTTCTACCACCAGATCCAGGCAGTGAACCTCCCACGGCCGGTACTTGGGGGAGGATCACTACCCCCTTTGAGGGTCGGTAGTACCCCTTTGATCTATGGAGTGGGCTACACATGTGCTACCAAGTGGCCCCCCTGCGTATAATGGTTGATACAGATAGAAACCATGTATGCCTTCAATGCAAGGTATGTGCACTTCAATTCCCCACATGCTTCATCCCACATGACTCTGAGTCAAGTCAACTGACATATCAGCAGCAGTACCCCCAATGCCCGATATTCAAGCCCCTTCCCCCCTGGGTGGATTGCAGCCACACTCAGCCGCCCACACATGCCGCTCACACTTGTCTCTGCTGTAGGCCCTGGATGCCCACTACACCTACTTAGTCCACACAACACACTCACTCTCGCACTCTTCATACACTCCTCATACACTCTTTACACTCCTCATACACTCTTCACACTCCTCATACACTGCTCACCCCTCACACTCACTCCCACACTCCCCACCCACTTCTCACACTCCTCATACTCCTCACCCCTCACTCTCATATTCACCCACGCCTCACCCACCCTCTCACACGTGCCACTCACCCTACCTCTGCTACAGGCCCTGGGTGCCCACTACACCTACTTCGTCCACACTACACACTCACACTCATCCACTCCTCAATCACTCCTCAATCACTCCTCACACTCCTCATACACTGCTCACCCCTCACACTCACTCCCACACTCATACACCCCCCACCCACTCCTCACACTCCTCATACACTGCTCACCCCTCACACTCACTCCCACACTCATAATACACTCCCCACCCACTCCTCCCTCTCCCCACCCTCCTCCCACCCCTCACTCTCACTCTCATACTCACTCACGCACTCACCTCTGCTGCAGGCCCTGGGTGCCGATTATGAGATCACAGACGGCGAGCGTCTGCCCCTGGCTGTTAAGGACCTCGGCTCCTGCGACCTGTACCCCCAAACACTGCAGCACAACCCCAACGGCCGCTTTGTCACTGTGTGCGGTGATGGCGAGTTCATCGTCTACACTGCACTGGCTTGGCGTAACAAGTCCTTTGGTTCCGGCATTGAGTTTGTGTGGAGTGCAGATTCGAACGAGTATGCCATCCGCGAGAGCACCACGAAGGTCAAGCTGTTCAAGTCGTTCCAGGTATGGGTTGTGTCATGGACTTGCTGGGTTGTGAATCTCATCATCATCAACATCATCACTACCACCACCAACATCGCCAACATCATCATCACCAACAACAACATCACCACCAATACCAACATCATCACCACCAACGTCATCATCATCACCAACATCGCCATCACCACCACCAACAACAACATCAGCATCGCCAGCACCACCAACAACAACATAATCACCGACAACAACATCGCCAGCAACACCAACACCACTACCACCAACAACAACATCAACATCGCCAGCACCACAAACATCATCACCACCAACAACATAATCATCATCTTCTTCCCTTCTTCCATACATGAGTGCTTGAGAAGTTGACACTGAGCATTGACTACCGTGCTAAGGATGTGTACAGTGGCACTTAGATGGTCATCATTGTCACCACCATAGTCATCACCACCAACAACAACAACATCAAACCCAATGCATCATCATCCAACAAAAACATCGTCATCACCACCGCCACTGCCACTATCATCACCAACAACATCTCCAGCACCACCACCACCATCATCAACACCACCATCATCAACACCATCTCTCCTTCCTGCTTCATGAGTGCAGGAGAAGTCGACACTGAGCATTGACTACAGCGCTGAGGGCATGTACAGCAGAACTTTGATGGCCATGATTGTCACCTCCACCAACACCACCAACATTAAGCCCAATGCATCATGACCGACGACAACATCGTCATCACCACCGCCACCGCCTCCACCACCAACAATATCTCCAGCACCACCATCATCACCATCATCACCAACATCACCATCATCAACACCATGATCAACACCACCATCATCAACACCATCACAATCATCTCTCCTTCCCGCTTAATGAGTGCAGGAGAAGTCGACTCTGAGCATTGACTACAGCGCTGAGGGTGTGTATGGCGGCGCCTTGATCGGTGTTAAGGGACAGGACTTCATTGTCTTCTACGACTGGGAGGGACGTATTGTGCGCCGTATCGATGTCGGGGTCAAGAGTGTGCACTGGTCCGACTCTGGAGAGTATGTTGCCATCGTCGGAGAACAGGTGTAGATTGTTCAGACACTTTATTTCCCCCTCCTTTTGTCTGAAACTTCCATAACTCCAACTCTCATCTGAATCCAACGCCGTTTTGACGTATCCACCATCTCCCCACACAGTCCATCTATGTGCTGCTCTACAATGCACCCACACTCACCCGCACACACGCTAACCATCCCCAAACACTCACCATCTCCCCACAGAGTCCATCTATGTGCTGCGCTACTATGTACCCGCCCACCCACAAGCTCACCATCCCTAAACTCAACCACACACGCTCACCATCCCCAATCTCACCCACACACACGCTCACCATCCCTAAACTCACTCAACACATGCCGACCACCCCCAACCTTACCATCCCCACAGGCTCACCATCTCCTCACACAGTCCTTCTATGTGCTGCTCTACTTTGCACACACTCCCCCCCCACCACCACCACCACACACACACACACACACACTCGATTACCATCCCCACTCCCCCCACACAACCGCTCACCATCCCCAAACACTCACCATCTCCCCACACAGTCCTTCTACTTCCTGCGCTGCAATGCACACACTCACCCACCCACACGCTTAACATCCCCAAACAATCACCATCTCCCCACACAGTCCATCTATGTGCTGCGCTACAATGCACACACCCACACACTCACCATCCCCAACCTCACCATCCCCACACGCTCACCATCTCCCCACACCGTCCTTCTATGTACTGCTCTACTTTGCACACACACTCACCCGCTTACCCACCCACACGCTCACCATCCCCAAACACTCACCATCTCCCCACACAGTCCTTCTACGTGTTGCGCTACAATGCGGACGTGGTGGAGGCCGCCATGGAGGAGGGTGGTGCGACAGATGAGGATGGTATCGATGACGCCTTTGAGCTATTGAATGAGGTCTCAGAGGCTGTGAAGACTGGCGCATGGGTGAGTCATTGCTTGATCTACCTCCTGTGGTGGTGGCTTGTGTGTAAGTCCTGAAGGGTTGGAGATTGACCTGCTCGTGTGTGTGACAGAGAGAGAGAGAGAAAGTGTGTGTGTACAGATGAAGACGGCGTCGATGATGCCTTTGAGCTATTGAATGAGGTGGCTTGTGTGTAAGACCTGAAGGGTTGTAGATCGACCTGCTCGTGTGTGTGAGAGTGAGAGAGAGAGATAAAGTTTGTGTGTGTGTGTACAGATGAAGACGACGTCGATACGCCATTGAGCTGTTGAATGGGGTATCAGAGACTGTGAAGACTGGCGCATGGGTTAGTGATTGCTTGATCTGCCTCCTGTGGTGGTGGTGGTGGCTTGGCATCTTGTGTGTAGGGCCTGATGAGTTGGAGGTTTACTTTCTTGCGCCCGTGTGTGTGAGAGGGAGGGAGAGAAAGTGTGTGTGTTTACAGATGAAGACGGCGCCGATGACGCCATTGAGCTGTTGAATGGGGTATCAGAGACTGTGAAGACTGGCGCATGGATGGGCGATTGCATCTGCCTCTTGTGGTGGTGGTGGTTGTGTGGCATCTTGTGTGTAAGACCTGAAGGGTTGGGTGATCTGCTTGCATCTGTGTGGAGCAGAGTGTGTTTGTTTGGATGTGTTTCGATGATGCCTTTGATCTGTGGAATATGGAGTCTGTGGAGACCCACTACCCACCTGTCCTCCAACCTACCTTTCTGCCCATCTACCCACTACCCACAACTCACCTACCCACCGCCCCACCCACTCACAACTCACCTTCCCACTACCCACCGCCCCACCCTCCCACTACTCACCTACCCACCGCCTCACCCCCCCACAACTCACCTACCTACTACCCACCCCCCACAACTCACCTACCCACAACCCACCTGCCCTCCCAAGGTTGGCGACTGCTTCATCTACGCCAACACTGCATGGCGCCTCAATTAATGCGTGGGTGGGGAGGTGACCGCCATGTTCCAACTAGACTGCCCCGCCCTCAACTCACCTACTTACTACCCCCCCCCCCCCCCCCCCCCCCCCCCCCCCCCCCCACAACTCACCTACCCACAACCCACCTGCCCTCCCAAGGTTGGCGACTGCTTTATCTACGCCAACACTGCATAGCGCCTCCACTAATGCGTGGGTGGGGAGGTGACCGCCATGTTCCAACTGGACCGTCCCGTCCACAACTCACCTACTACCCCCCCCCCACAACTCACCTTCCCACCGCCCCACTACCCACCTGCCCTCCCAAGGTTGGTGACTGCTTCATCTACGCCAACGCTGCATGGCGCCTGAACTATTGTGTGGGTGGGGAGGTGACCACCATGTTCCATCTGGACCGCCCCATGTACCTCCTCGGCTACCTGGCTGCACAGAACAGGGTCTTCCTCATTGACAGGTGCGTACTTCTGCCTCCTCAGGTGTTGGTGCTGGCAGGGTGGGTGGGCACTGGTGGTGGTGGTTCTGGCAGGGTGGGTGGGTGGGCACTGGTGGTGGTGGTTCTGGCAGGGTGGGTGGGTGAACTGGTGGTGGTGGTTCTGGCAGGGTGGGTGGGTGCCAATGGTGGTGCTGGCTGCGTTGGGTGGGTGGGTGTGTACTGGTGGTGGTGATGCTGGCAGCGGTGGTGGTGGTGACATCTTATCTGTAATATCTGGAGGGGTGGATGTTCCTAATTGCGTGTGCGTGCATGTGCCCCCTCTGGTAATCGTGGCGGTGGTGTTGATGGTGCTGGTGGGATCTTACATGAATGTTGACATACATATCTGGAGGGTCAGGCTGGGTCGGGCTGGGTTTGGTCGGACTGGGCCGGGAACTGTAGTTGTCAGCTGTGACTCCTCTCCCCTGCACACCCTGCGCACCGAAGTCGTGAGCTACTCAGCTACACTCCCACCACCAGCTCACAGGGACTTCTCTGTCGTCAGCTACATCCTTCTGCTGTCCATGATTGATATAGAGCAGTTGATTGTTGTGGGAATTCTTACTTTGAAAGTACAGAGATGTTATTGTTGCTAAAGCATTCTTCCGCGAAGCCTTTAGGAGTAAAAGAATTCCGGTTTAGGTATTAATGCCTTTCTTGACAAGCAAGGACAAGTCCTATGCAGCGTCACTTGCATAGGAAAATTGGCGAAGAGTTTGACAACGGAACGACAGGTGGCAACGATGGAGCTGACCGAAACCAGTTAGTTATGAGACAGCTGGCTGACGTGTCAGGCTTCGTCTCGGTCGTCCGTCGGACAAACAGCCAATGGGGTGAATCTGGGGGCTCTTGCCCCCCAGCAGGGGGGGCTCCGCCCAAATCAGCTAGATTGCAGGCAAGAGTTGACTTACCAGCCCCTGTCTTTCCTCCTCCCACAGGGACTTGGGTGGTTGAACTGGTGGTGGTGGTGCTGGCAGGGTGGGTGGGTGGGCACTGGTGGTGGTGCTGCTGGTAGTGGTGGGTGGGTGGGTGGGCACTGGTGGTAATAGTTGACTAACGAGCCCCTCCCTTTTCTCCTCCCACAGGGACTTCTCCGTCGTCAGCTACACCCTGCTGCTGTCCATGATTGAGTTCAAGACACTGGTGATGCGAGAGGAGCTGGAGTCTGCCCTGGCACTGTTGCCACAAATCCCCCAAGACCAGCACAACAGCCTGGCCAGGTTCTTAGAAAGCAAGGGGCTGGTGCAGGAGGCTTTGAACATTGCCACTGATGCAGACTACAGGTAGGCTGGGGTGGGTTAGAAGGACGACGAAGGGAGGGGTGGAAGGGCACAGGGTGTGTGGAGGCATTGTTAGGCTATACCCTCCATTCCCCAAGACCAGCGCAACAGCCACTGTTGCAGACGACAGGTGCGCCTCCAACACCCCTCACACCCCTACACCCCGCACACACACCCTCACAGCCACAAATCCCCCCCCCAAAAGCCAAACCAGCACAACAGCCTGGCCAGGTTCATAGAGAGGAAGGGGCTGCTGCAGGAGGCCCTGAATATTGCCATGGATGCAGACTACAGGTGTGCCTCCAACACCCCCTCACACCTTCACCTCCTTCGCACCCTCACAACCTCACACCTTCTCCACACCCCTGCACCCTTTGCACCCTCCCCCCACACCCATACCTCCCCCATACCCTCACCTCCCTACACACCTTGCACCCTCAAACCCTCACCTCATCGTCAAGGGCAACTAAGGGCTGCTTCGATACTAGTTCGGTCACCACTGGGTACATTCAGACCAACTACTAGGCCTGCTTTTCTTTTCAGCTTTGAGCAGCAGCTTCTAGCTGGCTCCCCTGGCTGGCTGTTGAGACAAACCTGAAGCAACCTAGTTCAACTAGAAGCTGATACTACCCCCTACCCTCACCCCTCACCCCCCAACCCCCCCCCCTATCCCTCACCCCACCCTCTAAGCCCCCCCCCCCTACCCTCACCCCCCCACACACACACCCTAACCCACCCCCTACCTCCTCTCTCCAGGTTCGAGTTGGCAGTCCAGTTAAGTAACCTGGAGGTCGCGCAGGCCATAGCTGTTGAGTTGGACTCAGAGCCCAAGTGGAAGCAGCTTGGCGAGTTGGCCCTATCTGCTGGGCGGCTCACACTGGCCAAGGAATGCCTCCACAAGGCCAAGGACTACTCCGGCCTTATGCTGCTGTTTAGCGCGAGGGGCCACCCTGAGGGATTGGCACAGCTGGCTACTGATGCGCTTGCAAGTGGCAAGCACAACGTGGCGTTCCTGGCGCTCTTCTTGCTGGGTCGCCTCGGAGAGTGTGTGGAGCTGTTGGTGGCGACAAGCAGACTGCCAGAGGCTGCCTTCTTCTGCCGCACTTACCTGCCTAGCCGCATGAGCGATGTCGTCAAGGTGCGTGGCTATTGAGGGGGGGGGGGGGGGGGATTGGGGCAAGTGTGTGGGTGGGTGGGTGGGTGGGGGGGGGGGGGGGTAGCGTCCCTGGCACTGTTCGCTTTGGGTTGGTTTGCCTTGGATAGTGCATGGAGCTGTTGGTGGCGGCACGCCAAGGTGCGCGGGTATTGGGGGGCTTGGAGGGTGGTGGAATTTTGTGAGTGGGTGGGGGGTGATCGTCCAGGAGGGTGGTGGAATGAGGGGGTTAATGATGGTCGTGCAAGGTTGTCAAATGTGGGTGGCTGGTGGGTTGGGGAGGGGGTGATGGTGGTGGTGGAAGAAAGATCTACAGATTCCAGTAAGCCCCAATCCACCTGGCACTCTAGTGCAAAGGGAAAATGATCCACCCTGTTCCACATGCTGTTTCCATTTGGCCCCTACCTACTACAGACGAGACCTAGGCGTTGCAAGGGACGCAGAAAAATGGCGGAGAATGTTGTCTATCTGAGGCTTGGAAGGGTGGAAAGTGGGTTTACGACTGGGCCAGGGGCCAGTTAGGCCCAGGGTTGGGATGTGACAGACAGACAAACACTTGGACAAATATGTGAACCTACGGGCTCCCGGCCCCCATTAGGGGGGGGGGCTCCGCCAAAAATGATCCTACCACCACGTGCCAACTGCCTTGCAAGTGTGGCAGAAAGGTCTAGAGAAGCAGAGCCCCAAGGCTCCCACCCTCCCACCACATCTCATTGACATCCATCCCTGTCACAAGATCCTCCTGTTCCTACTGCCTTGCCGATGTGAAAGCAAGATCTAGAGAAGTGGAATCCCAAGGCTCCCACCCTCCCACCACATCTCCTGTTCCAACCCTCCCCCCACAAAAGATCCTCCTGTTCCAATTACCTTACAGGTGTGGCAGAAAGATCTAGAGAAGCAGACCCCCAAGGCTCCCACCCTCCCACCACATCTCCTCCTGTTCCAACCCTCCCCCCGCAACATCCTCCAGTTCCAACTGCCTCGCAGGTGTGGCAGAAAGATCTAGAGAAGCAGAACCCCAAGGCTCCCACCCTCCCACCACATCTCATTGACATCCACCCCTCTCACAAGATCCTCCAGTTCCAACTGCCTTGCAGGTTTTGTAGAAAGATCTAGAGAATCAGAACCCCAAGGCTCCTACCCTCCCACCACATCTCATTGACATCCACCCCTCTCACAAGATCCTCCAGTTCCAACTGCCTTGCAGGTTTCGCAGAAAGATCTAAAGAATCAGAACCCCAAGGCTCCTACCCTCCCACCACATCTCATTGACATCCACCCCTCTCACAAGATCCTCCTGTTCCAACTGCCTTGCAGGTTTCGCAGAAAGATCTAGAGAAGCAGAACCCCAAGGCTCCCACCCTCCCACCACATCTCCTCCTGTTTCACCCCCCCCACACACCCCCACCCCCACAAGATCCTCCTGTTCCAACTGCCTCGCAAGTTTCGCAGAAAGATCTAGAGAATCAGAACCCCGAGGCTCCTACCCTCCCACCACATCTCATTGACATCCACCCCTCTCACAAGATCCTCCTGTTTCAACTGCCTCGCAGGTGTGGAAACAAGATCTAGAGAAGCAGAACCCCAAGGCTGCTGAATCCCTGGCCGACCCCGCTGAATACCCTAACCTCTTTCCGGACTTGGAACTAGCATTTAAGGCGGAAGCAATGAGTGAGAAGCGACGCTCTGGTCTGAGCCTAGATGCATCGGAGTACTCAGACTATGAAGGCAGCACACTCATAGATCTCATCGCGCAGGTGAGTGAATGTAGGCAGTGGGGTGATATCAGAAGGTAGTACACACACACCACAACATTCCATCCCGCTGCCCCATCACGCATAACAATATCCCACCCAGTTGTTCAGAAGTCCCCCCTTGACTCCGTCCAGCTGCGGGCACATCTGCAGTCCAGTAGGGCAAGACACTTCAGATCTCATCGCCCAGGTGGGTGAATGTAGGCAGTATGGTGGTGGTGGCAGAAGGTAGTACACGCGCACACTACAACATTCCATCCCGCTGTCCCATCACACATAACAATATCCCACCCAGTTGTTCAGAGGTACGTAATGAATAGCTGAATTAGCCCTATTAGGGCTAAATCTAATTTAGCCAAACTCAGCCCAAACAACCCAGAAAAAGTGCCATGTGTTCAGCAGAGTGTTAATATGCATCCTACTGGGTTTTGCGGCAATTGTGTACCATCATGACCATCATGAATTCATTATGAAGTAGCTGGTAGAATAGTAGGGTTACATGGACACATTGTGCTCTCTCCGATGAATTATCCCTTAAAGGCAGTAGGATTCTATGCTGCTATGTCATTTTCATTGGCAACACACATCAACTCTAGGAACAAATATCTGACCATGTGCAAATCTCAGAAGAAGAAAACACGATAGCACGGGCGATGAACGATTGAATTGCGGTGCTGGGCTTCGTGGGCCTGGTATTTAAGGAGGCAAGGCTGTATGGTTCTGTCTCATGTGCTGATGTAAGTTGGGGGGGGGTATGAGAGCAGCCTGCCAATCTGGTCCGTAGGTGATCTGAATGTCACTGGGAAGGGTGTGATATCACACCTAACTGAAAAAGGCCCCTCCTGCGGAATCGCCCTAGCGCCCTCGATTCTCGCTCAGATACAGCTTTGCGACTTGTCTTACGAAGCTAATTAAGGAAGCGGAATTAACCTGTTCTAGTGCGGAAGCTTTGCGAGGCTGGAGGCTCGGTACCTGGGAGTAAGGAATGCAAAATAAGCTGATGCGCTAATTCGTAGAGGAACGCATGAAGGGAAAGTGGATCGCGAGTTTCAGCAACACGTCACAAGGAAAACCTGTACTACCTGGCTCCAACTCACCTCTGTACTGCTCACCTCTTATTTCGGCCTATTTCAGTCTTCAAATAGCGCTTATTACGGAATCGCTATTAGCGCTAATCTCCTACCCACCACCACCACCAACAACAACCCACCCACCCTCCTTCACACAAACACACACCCACTCCGAACCCTACATTTAACATCCCAACATCCCACCCCGTTGTTCCATTGCCATCTGTCTTCCTCTTAAAGTGCAAGAGGTGCAGGCTGGAGGTGGCTCTTCGTTACACACCACAGCATTCCATCCCCTTGCTCCATTAGTCCATAACACATCCCACTATCCCACCCCATAATCCCAATCCCATGTGTCTTCCTGTGCAGGTGCGAGAGATGCAAGCTGGAGGCGGTGATGATGCACCCCCTAGCGCCGCATGTGAAGAAGAGGAAGAAGAGGAAGCATCGGCTGCTGTGGAGGAGGAGGAGGAGGCCATTGAGGAGGAGGAGGAAGAAGTCGTTGAGGAGGAGGTGGAAGAGGAGGTGGAGGAGGAAGTGGAGGAGAGTGCTCCTTCCCCACCTCAGCCCGCCCCGCCCTCCCCCCCTGCTACCCCCTCCCCTGTAGCCTCCCCAAAGGCCTCCCCTGTGGCCGCAGCCCCCCCTGTGCAGGAGGAGGAGGCAGATGAAGAGGACCCCTTTGCAGATGCTGAGGATGGCCTCCCAGCTGACGTTGCTGCTGCTGAAGAGGATGACGACGACTGGGGTTTGGATGAGGACGAGGAAGAGGAGGGCAAGAAGGACTAGTCACATGCGCTATGCCTTGAAACTAGTATCAGCTCAGGTCGAGCATGTTAAGGCCCCTTGGTGTATTTTGATTGAAGGTTTCAAGTGTATATTTGTGTAGTTTCTCTTAGACAAAATCCTCTCGTCATTGCAAGGAGACCCATGCTTCGGGGTGAACATCCTTTCATTAATAAACACGTATTTTAGTCCTGTTGGGTCCTGTCACACGCGGTTATTTACAACTACTTTCTGCATTTATCTAGCCTGTCGGGCCCCGGATATTCTGTAGTATTCAGTAGATACCTTGTTACACTATCCAACGTGACAGTCCTTCAATACCGTAAGTGGCTCATCCAGCCCCACCCTATTGAAGAGACTTTGCTAACCCCGCTTTCCAGATTTCACCATATGTACTTGAACTTTGCACCATGGCTCCAGCCTTTTAGGCTGCTCGCTATCTTTTGCAGTGACAAAATCAAAATCATTACCGGTATACTACACCGTACAGATTGCAAAATGAAAGAGCCAGACCGCGTGGGTTTAAACCCTTGATCCGGTGTCGAGAGGATATCAGGACTGAGTTTGTCACAGATGGGTTTATACTAGGGGGTTTCAGCCACATGGACGGCCTGTTCCCTAGTACCCTACTGGGGAGGTCCCCCAGTGAGCCAGCATCCATGTACACGAGTTTCCCCCCTTGCTCCCCTTTGGACACTGCTTTCTGTCTTAATTTTGTATTCATTTTGTGCTCTCCGCTGATGGAAGGACGCTGCATCGAAGTGTCATGGGCGGTCTCATAAATCATGATCATAAATTCATAATGTAGGCAGAGTTAAGAAGATAGACAATTCATGGGGGAGGGGGGGGGGATATTTAGTGCGCCTTATTACGAGGCGTGAGGTAGAGGGGGACAGCCCGTTTGCTTTCACTGGGGCCAACCACCTTCATGGGACAAGTCATTGAAAAATTCGGTTTACGGTCGGTTTAGCATAGGATTCCAAGATGATTCGTCTAGTCGGGTATCGAGCAACCGACACGATAATCTGCCCCCATCACATGCCCATGATTTCAGCCACACAGGCTGGCTGCCCCCCTCCCTTTTCAACCCCGACATCACGACTCAACCCTAATAGTCTGGCCTGACAAAAGAAAGTTCGACCCTAGTAGTAGGGTTACAAGAACAGCTCAGCACACTCTCAGCCGTGTTGTCCGACAATCGAGCGCCGCCCCTACCTATCTAGCCCGCCCCAATTGACCATCGCATATTCGCTCTACGCGCACTGTCCTTACTTCCAGCTGCCTAGCTAATAACTCGTAATCCCTGCATTCTTCGGCCATTGGAACCGTCAGTCTATTATTTCACCAGCGCATGCAACACCTTTCCAATAAAGCGCTTGCTAGGACTCATTCCCACCCTTCTCGACCGCTACTGCCAACCTCGGCAAAGCGTTCTCCTTCAGCCCGTTTTACTGCTTTACGTCCCTGGTTGCGTCCAGAAGTTTCGATAGCTAGATCCTCTAAGGCATCTCAGATCACCACCATGGCATCAACGGCCTCAGTTGACGTCATCAAGTCCCCTCAGGACAAAAGGCTGTACCGTTACGTACAGCTGCCCAGTGGCATGAGCGTGCTGCTTATCCATGACTCTGATATTGTCCTGAAGAAGGTGTGAGCAGTGAGCCCAGGGTGCAGATTTTGATGGGTTGTGGCCCAGGGGTGGGAAGGGAATGATGAGTTAGGTGGTGGAGGTGGTGGTGGTCGTAGTGTCCATGCCCATGCCCCTGACCGTGCCCATGCCCATGCCTATGCCCCTGCCCATGCCCATGCCCATGCGCATGCTCATGCTCATGCCCCTGCCCATGCCCCTGCCCATGCCCGTGCTCATGCTCATGCTCATGCTTATGCCCTTGCCCCTGCCCTGTACCCTGTCCATGCTCATGCTCATGCTCATGCTCATGCTCATGCTCATGCTCATGCTCATGCTTTTGTTTATGAAGAGTGCATGCAGGGGCACGCATGATGGCACGGGAGATACATGCCCCCCACCCCACCCCACCCCACCCCCAACCACCCCCCCACCCCCCCACCCCCCCACCCCCACCCTCCCCACCCCCCACACCCCCACACCCCCACCCCCCCACACCCCCACACCCCCACACACACCCTCACACACACTACCACCACCCACCACCCACCATTCTACCCGCACGCAAGCCCACACCGTTTCTTGCTCGGGCTATGTGAGGCAGCTTTCACCCAGATCCATTAGCCAGCCACTGTTTAAAGCCCCAAGTGTGCAGGATGGGGAGGATAGTGCAGCTGGTGATGGTGGGGGTGATGTCTAGAGTGAAAGCATGATCACATGCGAATGGTGTGTGGATGTGTGCAGGGTGCTGGTGATGGCGCTGGTGATGCTTAGTGTCCAAACCTAATTCACAAAACTATGTTAGGAAGCAAACGGTGTGTGGGTGTGTGGGTGTGTGCAAACGGTAGCAGTAGCAGTAGCAGTAGCCTGTATGGTCAACTTCATACTTTCTACTTGCGACCCCAATGGGTCAAACCACCAAGGGGGTCACAGTCTATAAGGCGGCCTCATTACCAGCAGCCTCTTCTCTTCTATCCTCTGCCTTCTACTTAGACTTAGACGTATACTTACTTACTTTACTCGAGACTTGATATTGGGGTTGTATGTGTGTGCAGGACTTTGACTGGTAGTTTAGCTACACTGAATGCTTTCTATTGCCCGAGCCTATGCATCGTGGTAGGCCGGCAATTCATAGTTTTTTTCCCCCACTACCAATAGCGATCGCTACCTGGGACCCTGTTTTGGCCAAACCTTCCGCTACCATGAGACTCGAATCTTGGCCCCGCCCACCAAACCCCCTTCGGGCCGCCTACCCAAATCATTACCAGGAGCCTCATCTTGAAAGACACCAAATCCCTGATCGCTACCAGAAGACTCCCTTTCTGAAACGAAAACAAGCTCTAGTTGCGCTTGTATTTGGTTGGTTAGTTGCAAACAAGCTCTGCTGCAAATGTGGTTGGTTGGTTGGTTGGTCGGTTGATTGCAAATAAGCTCTGGTTGGAAATGTAGTTGTTTGTTTGTTTGGTTGGTTGCAAACAATCTCTGGTTGCATATGTAGTTGGTTGGTTGGTTGGTTGCAAAAAGGCTCTGGTTGCACTTGTAGTTGGTTGGTTGGTTGGTTGGTTGGGACCCAAGGTCAAGCGTCAGAAGATGCACAATGATGGGGAGGACATTGAATATAAGAACACACAAACTGGCCAAAATAAAAAATACACAAAAGAAACATAAATATATGAGTTTGCACGATTGGGAACTTAGATTGGAGCGTTTGAAAACATGAGAACAAATACAATGGCATGTGACTCTGTGTAGGATGGGGAGGATGGCGCTGCTGGAGACGGCGGAGGTGATGCCAAGGGACCCAAGGTAAAGCGTCAGAAGCTACATGACGATGGGGAGGACGTTGACCACGTAGAGGATGACGAAGACGAGGATGAAGATGAGGATGAAGACGAGGACATGGATGAGGATGAGAGCGATGAGGATGAGGATGAAGATGAGGATGAAGATGAGGGGGAGGAGGAGGAGGAGGGCAAGGGGAAGAAGAAGAAAGGAGGGAAGCACCAGGCCCAGAAGAAGGCCGCTGCTGCCATGTCTGTGGGCATTGGGTCGTTCTCTGATCCCGAGCATATGCAAGGGGTAAGCCACTACCTTGAGCACATGCTCTTCATGGGAAGCTCCAAGTACCCGGACGAGAATGAATATGATGACTACATCACCAAGCATGGCGGCATGTCAAATGCATACACAGAGCTGGTGAGCGTGTGGGAGGGTGCGTGTGTTGGTTTGGTTTGGTGGGGACAGGGAGTGTGTTGGTTGGTTGGATGTGTGTGTGTTGTGTTGGAGGGGAGTGTGTGTGTTTGTGTTTGTGTGGGAGTGTGTTGCTTGGGTGGGTGGGTGGGAGGGAGTGTGCAGATGTTTGTGTGTGTGTGTTGTGGTGGGCGGAGATGTGTGTTTGTGTTGGAGTGTGAGACTATGATGACTACATCATCACATATGGCGGCATGTCAAATGCATACACCGAGCTGGTGTGTGTGTGGGTGTGTGTGTTGGTAGATTTGGTGAGGAAGGGGAGTGTGTGGGAGGGTGTGTTGGTTGGTTTGGTGTTGTGGCGGAGGGAAGTGTGTGTGTTTGTGTGGGAGTGTGGGTGTATTGGTGTGCTGATTGGTTGGTGTACTGGTTGGGTGGTTGGTTGGGTGGTGTGTGTGGGGCAGATGTTTGTGTGTGTGTGTTGTGGTTGGCGGACGTGTGTGTGTTTGTGTGGGAGTGCGAGACTATGATGACTACATCACCAAACATGGATGCATGTCAAATGCATACACAGAGCTGGTGAGTGTGAGTTTGTGTGTAGGTTGGTTTGGGGGGGGGAGTGAGTGGGAGGGTGTGGGAGTGCGATGCTATGATGACTACATCACCAAGCATGGTGGCATGTCAAATGCATACACAGAGCTGGGGAGTTTGTCAGTTAGGGGTGAGGATGTTGGTTGGTTGGTTGGCTGGTTGGTTGGGGAATGGGGGGGGGGGGGGGGGGGGTGGCAAGGGGAATGTGCGGATGTTTGTGTGTGTTTTGTGGTGGGCGGAAGTGTGTATGTTTGTCTGAGTGTGTGGGAGTGTGTGTGTCTGTAACTCCTTAGCATTGCCCACTCTAGAATGCAACGACCCGTACGCGCACTTCCCTTCCTGTGTGCAGGAGTACACCAACTACCACTTCGAGGTATCCCCTGGAGACTTGCATGGAGCTCTTGACCACTTCACACACTTCTTCATGGAGCCCCTGTGATTACCTAGCATTGGCACCACTAGTATGCAGTGTCCCATACACACACTTCCCTTCCTGTGTGCAGGAGTACACCAACTACCACTTCGAGGTGTCCCCTGGAGACTTGCATGGAGCTCTTGACCGCTTCGCTCAGTTCTTCATGGACCCCCTGTTCAAGGAGGACAGCCTGGAGAGGGAGGTCCTGGCTGTGGACTCTGAGTTCAGCGGCGTGGTGCAGAACGATCAGTGCCGTCTGTCCCAACTGATATGCCATACTGCGGTGGAGGGTCACATGTACCGCAAGTTCAGCTGGGGCAACAAGAAGAGCTTGTGGGATGAGCCTCAGGCTGCTGGGATAGACATTCGCAGCGAGATTGTCAAGTACTACAAGTCAGTAGGGTTGCTGGTGTGTGTGTGTGTGTGGGGGGGTGGTGGTGGGTGGGGGGAGGAGGGTCAAATGAACTGCAAGTTCAGCTGGGGCAACAAGAAGAGCTTGTGGGATGAGCCTCAGGCCGCTGGGATTGATATTCGCAGTGAGATTGTCAAGTACTACAAGTGAGTGCCTGATTGTCGAGTACTACAAGTCAGTAGGGTTGCTGTGTGTGTGTGTGTGTGAGGGGTGTTTGTGTGTGTTAGGTGTGTGTGTGTGTATTGGGGGGGAGGGGGGGGGGGGGGGGGGGGGGGGGGGGGGGGGGGGGTATGGGGGGGTGGGGGGGGCACATGAACTGCAAGTTCAGACTGGGGCTAAACAAAAAGAGCAAAAGAGCTTGTGGGATGAGCCCCAGGCCGCTGGGATTGACATTCGCAGCGAGCTTGCCAAGTACTACAAGTCAGTAGGGTTGCTGGGGGGGGGGGGGGGGGGGTATGGGGGTATGTGTTTTTGTGTGTGTGTGTGGCTGGGTGTGGGTGGGTGGGTGGGGGGCTGCATCATTGCAGCTTGCTCATTATAAGGGACCGGCACATCATATGATGTTGACCAAAGGCGGGTATGATATGAGATCATCCGAATTGCATCATATGATATCGTATATAAGAGGTAACTTTAGCTTTGTCAGACTGCCGGCATCATATGCTATCATATGCTATCATATGATGACATGATGTAATATGATCTCATATGATGACATGATATACTATGATCTCATATGATGACATGATATAATATGATCTCATATGATGACATGATATAATATGATATCATATGATGACATGATATAATATGATCTCATATGATGACATGATATAATATGATCTCATATGATGACATGATATAGTATGATCTCATATGATGACATGATATAATATGATCTCATATGATGACATGATATAATATGATCTCATATGATGACATGATATAATATGATCTCATATGATGACATGATATACTATGATCTCATATGATGACATGATATAATATGATCTCATATGATGACATGATATAATATGATCTCATATGATGACATGATATAATATGATCTCATATGATGACATGATATAATATGATCTCACATGATGACATGATATAATATGATCTCATATGATGACATGATATAATATGATCTCATATGATGACATGATATAATATGATCTCATATGATGACATGATATAATATGATATAATATTGCAGTTCCCTACAAGTGAGTAGGAGCGGCAACTAATATCAGTGTTTGACAAACTAATATTTACTAATATTATTATAGTGTCACAATAATATTAGTTTTTCAAATAGATTCAAAATTCTGGTGAGACGGCTCGTCCGACTAACATTATATCATATTATTTATGCACTAATATTATATAACATAGCCGACCCCTACAAGTGAGTGCCTGATCTTTCAGTGATACGATTGGTCAGATGGTACACCAAATCGCTTTAACGACAAAGGGTCGGGGGGTCGATTCCCCCTACGGTCACCCTTAGCGTTGCAGGTCGTTGTCAACCGCGATGGTAGCGTGTTCAGTCGAGGTGGTAGACCGTTCTCTGCCCGCAAACGACGTGTTCCCTTAATACCACGCCCCACCAGGTGTTATCATTATATGGTCTTTCAGCCTTAGAGATGCTCACCATCTGCTCCCCCCCCCCCCCCCCCCCCCCCCCCCCCCCCCCCCCCCCCCCCCCCACCCCCCCAATCACACACACACACTCTCTCTCACTCACTCACCGTCTGCTCCCTGGTCCCCAAGCTACCTACCTATCTTCCTCTTTCTCACTCCCCCCCAACCCCCCTTTTTATTCCCCCCCCCCCAGTAAGCACTGCTGTGCTGAGCGCATGTCCCTGGTACGCAAAACTACCTAATTATTCTAATTTATCCTTTCTCCCCCCCCACCCCCCCCACCACCCACATACCCACCCACTCTCACTCCCCCTCATGTCCCTGCTCCCCAAACTACCACCCCATCATCCCCCATCTCACCTCCCCACTTACCTCCCCCCCCAGCAAGCACTACTGCGCCGAGCGCATGTCCCTGGTGGTGCTTGGTGGAGAGACCTTGGATGAGCTGCAGCAATATGTGACTGACATCTTTTCTCATCTGCCCACCGGAAAGGGGCCCAGGCCTACCTTTGAGGGAGTGGGCATGCCTTTCAAGGGCCGTAACTTTTACTCCATGCCAGCTGTCAGGGACCATCATGAGGTAGGAAAGACCCCATGCCTACATACATATACGTGAATGCATTATAATTAAATTAAAGTAACTTTTACTCCATGCCAGCTGTTAGGGACCATCATGAGGTAGGAAAGACGCCATGCCTACGTACATATATGTACATACAATTAAAATAAAGTAATTTAATTTGTACTCCATCAGTACACAAGCAACTCGCGTAAATACAATACAATTTAATTAAATTTAAATAACAGTTTCTACATGCCAGCTGTGAGGGATCATCATGAGGTAGGAAAGACCTCATGCCTATATAAATATTTGTAAATGCCATCAAATCAAATTCATTTGAATTAACTTTTACTCCATGCCAGTTGTTAGGGATCATCATGAATTCATGAGGTAGGAAAGACGCCATGCCTACAAATGAATACAATTTAAATCTATGCAATGCATTCAATTCACGTAAATACAATACAGTACAATACAATACAATTAAACTAAATTAAAAGAACTAAAATTCAAATTAAATTCAATTTAATTCAATTACAATGAATTAAAATCTTGAGGTAGGAAACGACTTATACTCCATGCTAGCTGTGAGGGATCGTCATGAGGTAGGAAAGGACCCATCATAGTGACAAGTCACATGCAGCGTCGCAAGCGATGCAGAAAATTGGCGGAGTGTGCGCAGACCCCATGCCTATATAAGCATTCCCTTCCTATTGTACGCAGCTTTTCATCATCTTCCAGACCCCATGCCTATATAAGCACTCCCTTCCTATTGTACGCAGCTTTTCATCATCTTCCAGACCCCATGCCTATATAAGCACTCCCTTCCTATTGTACGCAGCTTTTCATCATCTTCCAGACCCCATGCCTATATAAGCACTCCCTTCCTATTGTACGCAGATTTTCATCATCTTCCAGACCCCATGCCTATATAAGCACTCCCTTCCTATTGTACGCAGTTTTCCATTATCTTCCAGACCCCATTCCTACACAAGTACTACCTTCTTATTGCACGCAGGTTTCCATCATCTTCCAGACCCCATGCCTATATAAGCACTCCCTTCCTATTGTACGCAGATTTCCATCATCTTCCAGACCCTGTGCCTATACAAGCACTACCACAAGAAGGCTGATCACTACATCTCCCACTTGGTTGGGCACGAGGGCCCGGGATCTCTGCTCTCTCTCTTAAAGGTCAGTGACAGTAGCATCGCAGTGATGAATGTTTATGGCTGAGTGTGTGTTTGCCCCCCCTGTAAAACTGAAGCACAAACCAAAGGACAGAAAGCAGGCAGATCACAGTATCTCCTACTTGGTTAGGCATGAGGGCCAGGGATCTCTGCTCTCCCTCTCTCTTGAAGATCAGCTACAGTAGCATCATACATGCTTACAGCTGTGTGTTTGTGTGTGTGTGTGTTGGCCCCCCTGTAAAACTGAAGCACAAACCAAGGGACCGGAAAGCAGGCGGACCATTACATCTCCCACTTGGTTAGGCATGAGGGCGTGGGGCTCTGCTCTCTGCCTTGGAGGTCAGTGACAGTAGCATCATACACGTTCACAGCTGTGTGCACTCCCCCCCCCCCCCCCCCCCCCCCCCCCCCCCCCCGTGAAACTATAACACAAACTAAACAAAAGAAGTGTCTGAAAAGACGATCATGCCAGACCAAACCAAACCTAACCTAACTACCCCATCCCCCCCCCCAGGCATGTGGCTGGGCCACAGACATTGCCGGCATGGCTGAGGAGGGGCACTGTACATGTTACAACCAATAGCAGTCCCCCCACCCCAACCCTCACCCCTCACCCTTCACTCTCACCCTTAATACACACAAAAAGAGGAAAACACTATCATGCCAGACCAAAACAAAAAACAAACAAATCAAACCAAACAAAACAAAAAACAATTCAAACCAAACCAAACCAAAAACAAATCAAACCAAACCAAATCTCAACCAAACCTAACCAAACCAAACCCAACCTAACCAAACCAAACCAAACCAAACCAAACCAAACCAAACCAAGTCGACCTACCCCATCCACCCCCCCCCAGGCACGTGGCTGGGCCACAAACGTGTGCGCCGGCATGGCTGAGGAGGGGCACTATACGAACAGCGTGTGCTACCTACTCAGCATCAACATCACATTCACCAACCAATATCAGTCCTCCCACTCCACCCCTCAGCCCTCACCCTCACCCTCACCCTCACCCTCAGCCTTAATAAAAAAGGAGAGGAAAAAAAACGATTATGCCAGACCAAACCAAAAACCTACCAAACCAAACCAAACCAAGCCAAACTACCCCCCACCCCCACCCCCCCCAGGCACGTGGCTGGGCCACAGACGTGTGCGCTGGCATGGCTGAGGAGGGGCACTATACGAACAGCGTGTGCTACCTACTCAGCATCAACATCACACTCACCAACCAATATCAGTCCTCCCACTCCACCCCTCAGCCCTCACCCTCACCCTCACCCTCAACCTTAATAAAAAAGGAGAGGAAAAAAAACGATTATGCCAGACCAAACCAAAAACCTACCAAACCAAACCAAACCAAACCAAGCCAACCTACACCCCACCCCCACCCCCCTAGGCACGTGGCTGGGCCACGGACGTGTGCGCCGGCATGGCTGAAGAGGGGCACTATATGAACAGTGTGTGCTATCTCTTCAGCATCAACATCACGCTCACTGAGGCTGGCCTGGCTGCTGGCGAGCACGGCCTTGGTCTGGGCCCCATCGAGCTGGCCTTCCAGTACCTACAGATGATGAGCGAGATGGGCCCCCAGAAGTGGGTGTGGGATGAGCTGAAGGCCATCTCTGAGATGAAGTTCATGTTCCAGGTGTGTGGGCATGTGTAATGATGCATTCTGGGTGGAGGGGTTGATGGTGGTGGTACGCAGTAATGTGTGTGGAAAAGAAGGAAAAAGTGAAGGGAAAATAAGAAAAAGGAAGTGGGTGTGGGATGAGCTGAAGGCTATCTCTGAGATGAAGTTCATGCTCCAGGTGTGTGGGCATATGTGTGATGATGCTTTTCTTTTGGTAATGTTGCATTCTGGGTTAAGGGGGTAAGGTTGGTGGTGGTATGTGGTAATGCGGGGGGGAGAAAAAATTGGGGAAAAGAGAGGGAAAGCGTTGGTGTGGGATGAGCTGACGGCCATCTCTGAGATGAGGCTCATGTTGCGGGTGCGTGAGCATGTCAGCATGTGTAATGATGCATTCTGGGCAAAGGGGTTAGTGGTGGTGGTGGCACGTGGTAATGTCTGTGGGGGAAACAAAGGAATAAGAGAGGGGAAAAGAGAGGGGAAACGTTGGTGTGGGATGAGCTGAAGGCCATCTCTGAGATGAAGTTCATGTTCCGGGTGCGTGGGCTTGTGTAATGATGCATGTTTTTGGCAATTATGCATTTGGGTAAAGGGGTTAGTAGTGGTGGTTGTGGTAGTGGTGGTATGTTGTTATGTGTGTGAAAACAAGTGGGTGTGGGATGAGCTGAAGGCAATCACAGAGATGAATTTCATGTTCCAGGTGTCCGCTGTGAGGTGGAAGGGATGGGTTGGGTTGAAAAGCGCTGCTAGATGCACAATGTTGCTTTCAGTTTGGTTGGGTAGCAAGCCAGGGGAGCTGCCTACAAGCTGCCAAGAAAGGCCGATAAGAAAGACCTGGTCAACAATGCTGCTCTGATGTCTCATTCTATCTCAAATTTGAATTATATTTGACATCCCATTGAGCTGCTTGTTATCTCACATTTGAATTCTATATGATTCCCCAACGACCTGCATGGTTATCTAAAATTTGAATTATATTTGATATCCCAATGAGCTGTATGTTTATCTCAAATTTGAATTATATTATAATCTCCCAATGAGCTTATGAGCATGTTTATCTCAGATTTGAATTATATTTGATCTCCCAATGAGCTGCAGGAGGACGAGGCCATGGACTAAGTGACCAACCTATCAGCAACCACGCATCTGTACAAGCCACATGTTCATCTCAAATCTGCATTCAATTTTGCCTTGCTTCATGTTTGTCACACTGCAGGAGGAGACCGAGGCCATGGACTACGTGACCAGCCTATCAGCAACCACGCATCTGCTCAAGCCACATGTTCATCTCAAATCTGCATTCAATTTTGCCTCCCTTCATGTTCGCCACACTGTAGGAGGAGGACGAGGCGATGGACTACGTGCCCAACCTATCAGCAACCATGCATCTGCACAAGCCACATGTTTATCTAAAATCTGAACTCAATTTTGCCTCACTTCATGTTTGCCACACTGTAGGAGGAGGACGAGGCGATGGACTACGTGCCCAACCTATCAGCAACCATGCATCTGCACAAGCCACATGTTTATCTAAAATCTGAACTCAATTTTGCCTCACTTCATGTTTGCCACACTGTAGGAGGAGAACGAGGCGATGGACCACATGACCAACCTATCGGCAACCACGCATCTGCTAAAGCCACATGTTCATCTCAAATCTGAACTCAATGTTGCCTCACTTCATGTTTGCCACACTACAGGAAGAGGACGAGGCCATGGACTACGTGACCAACCTATCGGCAACAATGCATCTGCACAAACCCGAGCATTTGCTTGTGGCTGACTACTTGCACACCGAGTGGGATCCGGCATTGATTTCTCAACTAATGAGCATGATGCACCCAACACAGTCGAGCTACCGCATCGATCTTCTTACCAAGGACTTCAGCACGGTGCGTACTGTTTTTGGCGGAGCCCCCTCTTCAAGGGTGTGGGAGCCCCCAGGGTTACCCATTTGTCTGTCCGACCGACTGACCGTCTGACCGAGATGAAGTCTGACATGTCAGCCAATGGTCTCGTAACTAACTTGCTTTCGTTGCCACCTGCACCTGTCTCTCTGTCGCGAACACCTCCCCGCCAATTTGTAACGTCGCTTGCGACGCTGCATAGAACCTGTTTTGTGTGCGACGCCTACCGCATCGATCTTCTGACCAAGGATTTAAGCACAGTGCGTACTTTTTTTGTGTGCCACGACTACCGCATCGATCTTCTGACCAAGGACTTCAGCACAGTGCGTACTATTTTTATGTGTGCGACGCCTACCGCATCCATCTTCTGACCAAGGACTTCAGCACGGTGCGCACTGTTGTTTTTGTGTGCAATACGTTGCCATTCTGTTGCTGCATGGTGACACATGGGTCAAGCTTAAGTAGTAATAAAATCCCCACCCCACCCCACCCCACCCCCCGAATACCCAGGGCTCCACGCTTCCCAGGGTTGCACTGGGGCCAACCACTATCCACCCAAGTAAATCAGGGGTTGTGAGATATATACATAACCTTTTGGCGTAGCTTCCCCTTCTTCGGGGCGTGAGCCCCCAGAGTAACCCGTTGTCTGTTCGTCCGTTTGATTGTTTCTTAGTTTGTTTGTGTGACCGACGTGCGACCGAGACGAAGCCTGACATGTCAGCCAACTGTCTCCTAACTAACTGGCTTTGGTCCACTCCATTCCGATGCCACCTATTGTTCCGATAGCCAACACTCTCCGCCAATTTTCCACGTTTTCTTTTGCGACGCTGTCTAGGACTTCAATAAGATTATAACCATTTTCAATTAGAGCCGCATATGACAGGACATAGAAGAAATACTCTATTTATATGTTTGTCCAAAAGGATTTCTGAGGCCTCACGGGCGAAAAAATCTTATCCTAACCTAACTCCTAATTTGTAAAACTCTACCACGATTTCTAAGGCCTCACAAACGAAAAAATCCTATCCTAACTCCTAATTTGTAAAAAGTTACTACAAAGCGCGCGCGGCAGCGCGATTTCGCGCACCCTTTTTGGGCCCCACTGCGCGTTTCGCACAGTTTTTTCAACCCCCTGTGGGCGCAGCGTGCAGTTTTTGTGCTTTTTGCACTACAAAGCGCCGGACAATTTGACGTTTGTGCGCTTTCAGTTCTGACCGATTTGACAAAATGGAGTACCCTGGAGTGAATATCTGTACTTCTGTATTTGTGTATTCAAACTCAAATTCAACCCAAACCCCAGCCCATTCAACCCCAAATTAAACCCAAACTCCTATCTAAACTCAAACTCAAATTAAACCCAAACTCCTATTCAAACTCAAATTCAACCCATACTCCTATTCAAACTCAAACTCAAATTAAACCCAAACTACTACTCAAACTCAAATTAAACCCAAACTACTACTCAAACTCAAATTAAACCCATACTCCTATTCAAACTCAAACTCAAATTCAACCTAAACTCCTGTTCAAACTCAAATTCAACCCATACTCCTATTCAAACTCAAACTCAAATTAAACCCAAACTCCTATTCAAACTCAAATTAAACCCATACTCCTATTCAAACTCAAACTCAAATTCAACCCAAACTTCTGTGCCTATTCCTCAACAGGTGAAGCATAAGGTCTCCTCCCTCATCCCTACCAAAACAAAAAATGGCGCTCGGCCCCAGTGCAAGCAAACAGGCTGGCCTCCTCACAGCCCCCCAACCTCACGCCCCGTAATATAGCGCATTATGTATTCATTTATGCAAGTGAAGCAGAAGGTCCCCTCCCTCATCCCTACCAAAACAAAAAATGGCACTTGGCCCCAGTGCAAGCAAACAGGCTGCCCCCCTCAACCTCATGCCCCGCCCCCTTCAACCTCACACCCCGTAATAAAGCTATTCAGATAAAGTTATATTAAATAAAATAAAATAATCTATTTATTCATTTTTTCAGGTGAAGCAAAAGGTCGCCTCCCTCATCCCTACCACGACAGATGAGGCACCCACAGTGACAGAGCCCTGGTTTGGTCTAGAGGCCGTCTACATTGAGGTGGGTTGGTGTGTATATTATATAGGGACCGGCAATAGCCCCTTTCAGTAATATACATTGGTCTAGTGGTAGACCAAATCACTCTGAGGATGAAGAGTCGGGGGTTCAACTCCCCCTACGGTCGCTCTTAGTGTTGCAAGTCGTTGTCAACCTAGATGGTAGCTTGTCCAGTTGAGGTAGAAGACCGCTCTCTACCCGCGTACGACGGGTTCCCTTAATACCACGCCCCACCAGGCGTTATCATTACCTTTATAGGGACCGGCATATCATGTGATGTTGACCAAAGGCTGATATGATATCATATGATGACATTATACACTGGGGTGAGTTGGTGTGTATATTATATAGGGACAGGCATATCATATGACGTTGACCAAAGGCTGATATGATATCATATGATGACATTGTACACTGAGGTGAGTTGGTGTGTATTGAAATTGAAATTGAAATTGTTACATCCGTGTAATGCAGTCACTCACAGGACGTGAAATTAAGGACAGCACAGCGTAAGCCGGAGCTAGCAGTAGTCACCGTGAGTTGGTGTGTATATTGGGGACTGGCATATCATATGATGTTGACCAAAGGCGAGTATGATATCATATGATGACAAAACAAAAGATAACGCCTGGAGAGGCCTGGTGTTAAGAGGACCCTTCCGTATGCCCCAGCGGGGGAAAGTCACCATGGCAGTCATAGTAAGTGTCATCCTCCAGGCGATAGGGACTTCTTTGTGTGACGTGTGGCAAGAATGCTGGTACAGGGGGGCAGGTGCGCGCAGTTTCTGCGCTTCTTGCACTAGAAAGCGCTTAGCAATTTGATGTTTGTGCGCTTTAAGCGGTGACCAATTTGACAAAAAGTACCCTGCAGGGGGCAATAGATTCTCTGTGCAGCTTGCAAAGATGAGATTGAGTTAGTGTGTATTCGTAATTCAGGAGGCAGGAATAGGGACCTAAAGTAATGATAACTCCTGGGAGGGAGCCTTGTCTTTCGGCGGTAGGGAACGAGCTGCTACTTTACCTGGACAAAGCTACCATGGCGATTGACAGCGACCGCGAACACTAAAGCGCACCCAAAGGGATTCAAACCCAGCACCTTCTTCAGTCCAGCAAAAATATCGCCAGGTAGTATGTATATTATATGTAAATCAGGAGGCAAGAATAGCGACCAAAACAAAACTAAATATACCAAGTAAATTAAACAAATAATAAGTAATAACTAATAGTAATGAGCGAGCGAGGGGGGGGGGGGGGGGCGGTCTCGAGTACAAACTCATTTTGTACCGCATATCAAGATATGGATAGGAACCGCGGCAGCACAACTCGAACCGTGAAGATCACCGTCGACTACCCCAGGGGGAGCACGAGAGGGGGGGGGAGGGGGGGGGGCAGGTACCGGGCCGTGTTTCAACTTATTTGTCCTTGTGACGTTCTCGTCAGTGGCGATTTTTGCGCCTTGAGGCCCGGCACACCCTGAGAGGGCCTCGATGAAGGGGCGTAGTATACACTCTGCCAGTGTTGACATAGTCGGTTCGGTCACACCCGGGTTTACTTGGTGGGGGGACCCGGCGAAGTACTAAGTTTAGGCGTTTGGGTCGGTTTAGGGTTTCACCCCCCCCCCCCCCCCCTCCCACCACCATCTCGACCCATACACCCCACCCCCCCCAAAAAATAACCCTAAAGCTCTACATACCCTAACCCTAAATTGACGTGCACAAAAAATGTTTCTTGAGCTACATGACCTAGGGGGTTGGCGGTGGGGGGTACTTTACAGCACGGTAATAACATGCAGACGCGCACACTCAAACTTGCCTTAAAAATCCCCATAAATTCCTCATCCCAAAAACGTGCTAGGGCAACTCAGAATCAGCGGGAAAGTGGATGCTTGTACAAATTTTGTCCACGTGGTTACCGGCCAACGGAGCAGTCGACGACCCCCCACAGCAACCAACAGACCCCACCCCACACCACCCCCGACCAGGCACCCCCCACATCGCCCACAACCAACAAAGACATGGTTCATACACTCCCATCCCACAACCCCCAACCTACGACACCAAGCCAACAACAATCACACCCCACAAATCCACAAACCACACAAAACAACCACACCCACCCAACCACATAACCACCAACACACCCAAAACCCCCCCACACACACAACCACAAACCACACCCAAACTTACCCACTCCACCACAAACCTCCACTATCCACTCCGTCACCTCGTAACCCTCCTCACATAGCGTACCCGCCCCCCCCCCTACCCACTTCCCTTCTCACCCCACCAGCATAAATTTACCGAATTCGCTCGGACACAAACACGGTGCGAAGAAGTGCAGCGCTGCGTTGTGGTTTGTAGTATTTTAGCAGAGGCCAGCTGCCGGTAGCGCAGTGGACAACAAACACCCCACCTCACACTACCACCCAGCCCCCCGGGCTGCAGAACCTCGACAGGCCGGTGCAGGGCTGGGATGCGGTCAGCAACAGGGAGGAGCGTGACCCCGCGGCGCCCCCACAAATAACTACACCACACTACACAAACAACACAAGCACACACACGCAAACCGGCATCCCACCACCACAGCCAAAGATACCACCCCGGTGGGGTCAAAAGCCCGGCCAGGATATTTGCAGCCGTGAGGCGTGGTCAGCACATTCCTGCGGAGATGCCACAGACCCCACCCCCCCCCCAACATTCCAACGACCCCCTACCACCACAACCACACACGGGAAGCCGGTCCCCCCAAATCAAACCCACTAGAAACCCCACACCTACCCCAGCGTACACCTTCCCGGCCCATAAGGCCGGACAGCCGATAGCACCACACACCCACCCCCAGGTTCGCTGGGGCTTCGTCAGCCATGTTTCGGAGGCTGTACACCCACCCATACCCACCCCACCCCACACGCAGACAACACACACTCACACACTCACACCACTCACACACGTGATTACCACTCATCGCACCACAAGCAGCCCCTATACACTCCGGCATCAGATTCTCTGACAGGCTGTGCAGCCGCGGGCGTTCATGCAGTGAGCGGCGTCCCACCCCCCCTCCCACACACACATCACAACAACAAACAACACACACTCCAACACAATCCACAACGAGCCCCTTAATCCCACCCAACAAGCAGCCCCCCTACACCTCCTGTCTGCAGAGCCCTGGCTAGCTAGGCAAGCCCTGCGGGGTGGTTGTCTCACCATTCATCGGAGCCTGTCCCCACCACCCCTACCCCACTCCTCTACCCCACCCACACACACACACACACACACACCGTGAACCTCCTTATCCCACCACACCCTCCCTCTCCCACCGCCACCCACCCTCGTACCTCTCCCTATCTTCAGATACCTGAAGTCTATGCAGCCGCGGGTCGTCAGCCATCCATTGGAGCTGCACCGCCCCGGTGAATCCCTACATCCCCCCGACTACCGTCTCTATGCACCTGAGGAGCCTAAAGAGGAGAGATAGTCGTTCAGGCCGCTGCCCCTTGTAATCCATGGGCCTGCCGGTTGGGTTAGTGCTGGCCACTTCCTCCAAGCTGGTGGGGAAAAAGCCAGGGGGTGTATGGGTTTGTGTGTTGGGGGTGGGTAGTGTGCTGTTGATGGTGGCGGTTTGGGGGGGGGGGGGGGGGGGGGGGGGGGGCTAAAGATGATGAGATAGTTCCAAGCCGCTTGCCCTCCCCACTAAAGGAATGCCGGTGGTGCTGGACACACTACTACAAAGCTGGGGTGGAAAGCCAGGTGGGTGTATGGGGTGTGTGTGTGGGGGGGGTAGGGGGGGTGGTCGTTGGTGTGATGGTGGTGGTGTTGGGGGGGGGGGGGGGGGGGGGGGGGCTAAAGATGAGAGCTAGTTCAGGCCGTTACCCTCGATAAATCAGGTGTGGTGCGGCTGGCGCCACTTCACAAAAAAGTGGTGGTGGAGTAAAGATATTGGTGGGGGGGTGGTTTTTATTGTGTGTTTTGTGTGGTTGATGGTGGTGGGTTGTGTGGTGGGCGGGTGGGGTTGGGGGGGGGGGGTAGGGGGCTAAGGAGGAGATAGTTAAGGCTGCTGCACTAATAACTAATGGGCACTGACGTGGTGTGGGACTACAACAAGTTGGTGGGGACAAGCAGGTGGGTGGGGGCGGGTATTGGGTGGGTGTTGATTGGTGGGTTCGTGTGTGTGTGTGGTGTTGTGGTGTGTGGGTGGCGTGTGGGGGGGTGGAGGGGGGATAAAGAGGAGGAGAGAGGATCAGACCGCTGCCCCGTAACTCCATGGCCTGCCCGGGTGGTGCTAGCCACTCCTCCCAAGTTGTGGTGACAAGCCATGTGGGTTTTTGGGCAGATGTGTGTGATGTTATGGTGGGGCGTGTGTGTGGGGTGGGGGTGTGTGTGTGGTGGTGGGGGGAGGGGGTGGGGGGGGGGGGGGGGGTCTAGGTGGGGGGGCTGACAAGGAGGAAGAATAGATCAGAACGCTGCCCTCGCTAAACTCCATGGGCTGCCGTGGTTGTCTGGTGGCACTCCTCCCAGGCTGTGGTGGGGACATAGCCAGTTGGTTTTGGCGGTGGTTTTGGGGGGGCTGGTGGGGGGGGTTATTGTGGGTGTGTTGATGGTGGTGTGTGTGTGTGGGTGCAGGGGGGGGGGGGGGGGGGGGGGGGGTGCTTACGGAGGACGCGCGATCTGACGGCCCTGCTAACTCCATGGCCTGCCGGGTTGTGGGCTAGCCACTCCTCCCAAGCTGGTGGTGGACCACGCCAGGGTGGTTTTGGGTGGGTATTGTGTGTTCTGTCTGGTGGCGTGTTAATATGAACACCTGTTATGTGTGTGTGGGGTTGTGTGTGGTGGGGGGGGTTGGTGGGGGGGGGGGGGGGGGTACGGGGGGGGGCTAAGGAGGAAGAGAGCTCAGACCGCTGCTCGTAACTCCTGGGCCTGCCGGTGGTGCTGGCCACTCCTCCCAAGCTGGTGGTGGGACTAGCAGGTGGTTTTTTGGGGGGGTCTGTGGTGGCGTTGCTGGTGGGGTGGGTGTGGTGGGGTGGGGGGGGGGGGGGGGGGGGGGCGGGGGGGGGGGGTGGGTGGGGGGGTGCTCAGAGGAAGAGTAGCTTCACCCCGCTGCCCTCGCTAACTCCATGGGCCTGCCGGTGGTGCTGGCCACTCCTCCCAAGCTGGTGGTGGACAAGCCAGGTGGTTTTTGGGGGGTGGGTATTGTGTGTGTGTGTGATGTGGTGGGTTGTTGTGTTGGGGGGGGGGGGGGGGGTGGGCGAGGAGGAAAGAGATAGATCAGATCCGCTGCCCTCCTACTCCATGGTGCGGTGGTGCTGGCCACTCTCCCAGCTGGTGTGACAAGCAGGTGTGTGTACGGGAGGGGTTGTAGGGTTTGTTGTGGATGGACACCCACAAACCACCAGACCGTCCACCCCCCACCCGCCGCCGAAATGTTGCTTCTGTCTGACGAAGAGAAGATGTATGTGCCTTGCACTTCAGGTTGCGTTGTGTGGCACGAAGTGGATGGGGACCTACGTCCATCACCAAACCACGACCACCACCACGGCCCACCCAATGTCTAACACCAACACCCCCTGCGCGGGGATTTTGGTCTTTGTTCTGGCGGAAGATGTTCTTGCTGCCTTGCCCCAGTCTACAGTGTGGCACAAGTGGAGAGAACCTTCCGCATCCCCCCCCCCCCCCCCCCCCCCCCCCCCCCCCCCCACACACACACACACACTCCACCCCCACCACCACACTCCCTGCTCGAATGCCCCCCTGGTTGCGTATGTGGCAAAAAAAGTGTGGATGGGAAAATCCCACCTCCAACACCAAGACGTCCACCCACACCACCTGCACCCACCACCCCCCCTCCACCCTCCGCCCCCCCTCCACCCCCACCACCCACCAACACCAACACTGCGCGTCGAATTTTTTCTCTGTCCTGACTAAGATTTACTTGTACCTTGCCCCCAGGCGTCTGTGAGTCGGTATGTGGCACAAGTGAGGATGGAACCTCCACATCCCACCCCCCCCCCGCCACCCCCGACACACACACACACTGCTCCACCCGCTCACCTCTCCGATCCACCCCCCCCCACCCACACACCACCACACCACCACCTTCATCCCCCACCCCCAACCCCACCCCCACAACTGCACGCATGCCACCAGGTCTGTTATTTGGCACAAGTTTGATGGAACCCTTTTCGATCCCCCCCACACAACACATGCCTACCCCCAACACACCACCACCACCACCACCACCACACCTACCACGTTCCCCCCCCCACCCCCCCCACCCCCACACCCCCCCAACCCCTGCGCGAGCCCCCAGGCTGCGTATGCGGCACAAGTTGGAGGGACCTGCCACCCTACCCCCCACACCACCCCCACCACCACTGCCACCTCCTGCGCAAATGCCCCAGGTCTGCGTATGTGGCAAAGTTTGGGAGGGACCTTGCCACCCCACTTCCCCACAAAACCACCCCCACCTACCACACGTCCACCCCACCCCCACCCCCTGCGGGCAAATGCCCCAGGACTGCGTATGTGGCACCAAGATGGAGTGCCTTCCACCCCCAACCCCGCATCAACCACCGACCCCCACCCTGACCCCACCCCTGCGAATAAAAGCCACCAGGCCTGGTATGCGGCACCAGCTGGATGGGATCCCCACCCCACCCACCCCCCACCCACGCCCACCACACCCCACCCTCACCCCCACCCCCCCCCACCCCCCTTACCACCACCACACCTCCTGCGTGAATGCCCCCAGGATGCGTTATGGGCCACAAGTTGGGATGGACCTTCCGCACCCCGCGCGAATGTGTTCTTCAGGCTCGCCTCCGACGCGTGGCACACTAGCCCCCAGGCATCTGCTCTCACCCATCTCATGGTGAAGCTGGTAGACGACGCTCTCAACGAGGACGCATACCTTGCTGATGTGGCATGCCTGGCGTATGGGATTTCTCCTGATGGTACATCAGGTACATCTCTCTCTCTATACTATAATATTAATATATCTAGCGTTATATGAATCCATGTGAATAGCAGCTGGCGTATGGGAATTTTCGGATGGTACATCAAGTACCTGCTCTTCTTGTAAGTATATCAGCTAAAAGAGAATTGCTGGCGTATGGGAATCTGTCCTGATGGTACAATCAAGCATCTTCTCTGTTATATGTATATCTCATTTGACGTCGAGCGGCTTGCGTATGGATCTCTCTGATGGTACATCTCTCTCTCCTTCTTTATAATAGATATATTCTATATCGTATATATATATATATTTATATGTATATCCATGTGAAGTAGCATGCCTGGCGTATGGGATCTCTCCTGATGGTACATCAAGTACATCTCTCTCTCTCTATATAATAATATATATAAATTTATATGTCTATCCCGTGACAGTAGCGATGCGGCGTTGGGATTCGCCTGATCGCTACATCAGTAACATCTTTTCCTCGATAGAATTTATATCATAGATATATATATATATATATTACCTATTGATATGTATATACTGTGGAAGTAGCAGCCTTGGCGTTTCGGATCTCCCTGATGGTACATCAGGGACATCTCTCTATATATTATATTATATATATATTTTTTTTTTTATTATGTATTCATGTGATGTAGCCTGCCTGGCTAGGGGCCTCCCTGCTGGGACATCAAGTACATCTCTCTGTAATTAATCCAAGTAAGTAGCATGCTCGTATCGGGATCTCTCCTGATGTACATCAGGTTATATCTCTCCCCTATATCTATGTATGACATCCAGTAATCTCATTTTTCTACCTTATCTTATTAGTCTGTTGCTCATCCATCCATCTGCCTGCCTAACTGACTGACTGTCTGACTGTATCTATCTATCTATCTATCTATCTATCTATCTGCCCCCAGATTTTGATGTAGTGCTTGCATGGTGGGTGTAAAGCTTCCATTTTGTTGCGTACTGCTTCCAGCTTTTTGGGTTTCAGTGTCAGATACAAAATATTTATGTAGAAAAAACTTATATCTACTATATATACTCCACACACAAATATGTACGGAACGGCAACTAATATTAGTGTTTGAAATACTAATATTAACTAATATTATTACAGTGCAGTACAGTGTCACAATGATATTAGGTTTTCAAATAAATTTGAAATTCTGGTGAGACTGCTCGTCAGACTACTATTAAATAATATTAAATAATATTATTTATTCACTAATATTATATAACATAGCCATACATATATGTATGCACTATATTGATATCAATAGTGTGTCATAGTTGGATTTCCCCCATGGCAGGCGTTGAGATCAAGGTTTTTCCTATGGTTTCCCCCCCCACACACACACACACCAAAATGAGGCCAAATGGAAATAGCGATAAATAGCTAGGAATCTACCAGGTCCAGATGGCTCCGGAACCAGTATAGCTGTAGGAGGGGGGGGGCTCAAAAACGAAAAGAAAAACCCTGTTCCTATGGCATGCGTTTATATCAAGATTTATGTATTGAGTCACAAGCTGCCCTGTCGGTGTTGTCACATGGACAGCGGTGATGGGGTGACCCATACAGTTCCCATGTCGGAAGGCTACTCAATGCCCCCCCCCCCCCACACACACACACACACACACACACACACACACACACACACACACACACACACACACACACCCCACCCCTCAACACCCGTGCCTGTCCTGTCAAGTGTCGTCATGGACAGCTGTGATGGAGTGACCCATACACTTCCCGTGTCCAAGGGCTACTCCATGCCCTTCCCCCCCTCCCCCCCCCCCCCCCCCCCCCCACACACACACACACACACACACCCACCCCTCAACACCCGAACCTGTCCTGTCAAGTGTCGTCATGGACAGCGGTGATGGAATGACCCATACACTTCCCATGTCGGAGGGCTACTCCTCCCCTGTCGGTGTTGAGTTCAGCTTCTTGGTGTCTGTCTCCTTCTATCCAACCTATAATATCGAGCATCTGTATACATGGCTTACAAATATTGATACAAATATTATTTATTTCCCCATGACAAGCGTTGAGATCAAGATTGGAGGATTCAGCCTCACGCTTCCCCTGCTGGTGCAACGCGAGTTCAGCACCTTAGTGTCTGTATGTGTGTATATAAACACACACACACAGATACAGCTTAGCATTGATACAAATATAATATTATTCCCCCATGACAGGTGTTGAGATTAAGATACATATATATATAAACACACACACATATGCAAACACAGCTTAACATCGATAAATGTAGTATCTTATTCTCCCATGACAGGTGTTGATATCAAGATTGACGGATTCAGCCACAAGCTTCCCTTGCTTGTGCAACGCGTGTTCAGCTGCTTGGTGTCTGTCCCTTTCAATCCAACCTTTAATATTGAATATATGTACACACATTTACATTGATACAAATATCATAATATTTTCCCATGACAGGCGTTGAGATCAAGATTGACGGGTTCAGCCACAAGCTTCCCCTGCTGGTGCAGCGCGTGTTCAGCACCTTGGTGTCGGCCACCTTTGACCCAACGTCCTTTGCGAATGTGAAGGAAGCCTTGTTGCGCAAGTACCGCAATGTGAACATGACTGTCGGCAAGCACGCAGCGTACAACCGACTGTACATGCTGTGCAACCGTGCATGGCATGTCGACGAGGTCCTCCCTGAAATGGAAAAGCTGGAGCTGGCAGACTTCAAACCATTCATGGCAACAGTGCTGGGAAGGTGTGTGTATGGATGTGTGTGTGTGGGGGGGGGGGAGGGAGAACTGTGTGCAAGCGTGCATGGCATGTGTGTACAAGGTTCTGCCTGAAATGGAAAAGCTGGAGCTGGCAGACTTCAAACATTGCATGGCAACAGTGCTGGAAAGGTGTGGAAGGATGTGTGTGTGCAGGGGGCGGGGGGGGGGGGGGGGGGGGGGGGGGGGGGGGGGGGGGGGGGGGAACTGTGTGCAAGCGTGCATGGCATGTGTGCAAGGTTCTGCCTGAAATGGAAAAGCTGGAGCTGACAGACTTCAAACCTTGCATGGCAACAGTGCTGGAAAGGTGCGTGGGTGTGTGGAGAGGGAGGAAGAGGGAGACTAGTATAACCCAACGCATATAGCCAATACGCAAGTACTGCAGAGTGAAAATGAAAGTGGGCAATCACGCAGCGTACAACCGCCTGTGCATGCTGTGCAACCGTGCATGGCATGTCAACAAGGTCCTCCCTGAAATGGAAAAGCTGGAGCTGGCAGACTTCAAACCATTCATGGCAACAGTGCTGGGAAGGTGTGTGTGTGTGTGTGTGGAGTGGGGGAGGAGGAAGATGGAGGCTAGTAGAACCCAAAGCGTATAGCCGACTGTACATGCTGTGCAATCGTGCATGGCATGTGTATGAGATCCAGCCTAGGCTGTAAAAGCTAGAGATGGCAGACTTCAAACCATGCATGGCAACAGTGCTGGGAAGGTGTGTGTGTGGGTGGGGGTGGGGGGGGGGGAGACTAGTAGAACCCAACACGCACAACCGACTGTACATGCTGTGCAATCATGCATCCCATGTGTACGAGGTCCTGCCTGAAATGGAAAAGCTGGAGCTGACAGACTTCAAACCATTCATGGCAACATTGCTGGGAAAGTGTGTACACATGCAGGACGGGGTCATGCGCACACTGAAAACTTTGTGTATATATAATTCTTTTTTGTGGGCGAGTAGCAATTGCAAGAGAGAGACATGCACCGAAAACATTGTGTAAAAATAAATGTACACGACGTTTTGTAACTAAGGAAGAGCCTAAATTACCCTTGGGGAGGTTTGTGGGTGGGAGGGTGTGTGGGGTGGGGCGTGTGTGTGTGTGTGTGTGTGGGGGGGGGGGGGGGGGGGGGGGGGGGGGGGGGTGGGGGGGGGGTGTGGCACCGTGGCCCACACCGGCTTACCTCCGTGTACATTGCCATACATTATCATACATACATAACAAATTTACATACATTCACACAATCTATACACACGTATATAAGAGGACAGGACCGACAGACTGACAAACAGACAGACAAACATTTCAATGAATGCAGCTGCCACTTGGAGGCCCTTGTGCACGGCAACATACATTCATTTATACATACATACATACATACAAACATTTAATGAATGCAGCTGCCACTTGGAGGCCCTTGTGCACGGCAACATACATTTATTAACATACCTACATCATACCACATTCAATGAAGAGCTGCCACTTGGAGGCCCTTGGCCCGGAAACATACATTCATTTTCACATAGATAATACCTACCTAATTCAATGATGCAGCTGCCACGGAGGGCCCTGGCACGGCAACTGATCCCTGGTTAGTCCACGAAGCTGATTGAGGCTGTGCACGCGCTGGTGGGTGAAGGATGCACAGCAAGTGCAAACGATCGTCTCCGTGATAACTGCGCCAACCTAAAGGATGGAGTTGATGTGTACATGAGGTGCGTATAGTATTTCGACTGTACTTGAACGTGATCTGTTCTTCAGTTGGTTAACTCTTCTGTTTAAATTCAATCATGAGGTGGTTATGGGAAGGGGGGAGGGCAGGTGTGGGTGTGGGTGGGTTAGTGGGTGAAGAATGTACAGCAAGTGCAAACGATCGTTTTCATGATAACTGCGCCAACCTAAAGGAGGGAGTTGATGTGTACATGAGGTGGGTACAGGAAGGGGGTAGTGGGTGTGTGTGTGGGGTGGGGTGTGTGTTTTGGGGGGGGGGGGGGGGGTCATTTAATTAATATAGGTGGTGGTGGTTGGATTATTTAGGTTGTGTACGGAAGAGTGGGGTTGACGGGTGCGCAGCAAGTGCAAACGATCGTCTACGCGATAACTGCGCCAGCCTAAAGGTGGGAGTTGATGTTACATGGTGTATAGAAGGGGGGAGGGACAGTGTGTGGGGGGTGGGGTTGGAGGGGGAGGGGGGGGGGTCCATGAAGATGAGTAGAGGGAGGAAGGGGGGGTGTTATAGGAAGGGGGGAGGGCTATGGGGGGGTGGGGTGGGGGGGGGAATATAGATCAATATAGGAAGGGGAGAGGAGGGGGGTGGTGGGGGGGGGGGGCAAGGGATAGTAGAGGTAAGGGGGACGGAGAGGGGTGGTGGGGTGGGGGAGGAAGGGGGGGGGGGGGGGGCAGGGGAGAAAGGAGAGGAGTGGGGGCGGGGGGGGGGGGGAGATGAGGGGAGTGATAAGAAGGGGGGGGAGGGGAAGGGGGGGGGCTGTGAGATGGATGGGGGCAGAGGAGGGGAGAGGGGGACGGGTATCGACGAGGGCAAGTACGAAGGGGGTCTAGGGGGGAGCGGACAAAGAAGAGAAAGCCAGAGAATGATGTAAGGAAAAGGACTACAGGATAAAGAAGAACGCGGTGGCTCGATGGTCCACGAACTGCGCGGCGACGCCAGCACGCACGACGCACGCACCAAACCCACCCACCGGACCACCAGGACTAGTGGGTGGAGGGGGGGGGGTGGGTGCGGGGGGTGGGGGGGGAGGGGGGGGGGGTGCCCCCGCACAATGGGGAGGGTGAAAAACTAACGAGGGGCGGGGCTCCCGCACCCACCCCACCCATGTCTTCCACTTTCTCCCCTACCCTATCAATAAATCTCTGTTCCCGATGACTGGCACTCATATTCTCACTCATTCACTCACTCTCTCATCCACCCACCCACCCACTCACTCACGCAATTACCCACACAATCACCCTCTCACTCACTCGCTCACTCGCTCACCCACCCAGGCAGCATGTGCGCAATGTAGAGAAGGAGAACGTTGCCTATGAGAGCTACTTCCAGTGCATATCTGGCGCCGAAGCATCCAACAGAGCCCGGGTGAACCTGCTCACTCACCCACTTACTCACACCCACCTACTCACCCACACCCCCACACAACCACCCACCCACCCAGGCAGCACGTGCGCAATGTAGAGAAGGAGAACGTTGCCTATGAGAGCTACTTCCAGTGCATATCTGGCGCCGAAGCATCCAACAGAGCCCGGGTGAACCTGCTCACTCACCCACTTACTCACCCACCCACTCACCCACCCACACAACCACCCACCCACCCAGGCAGCACGTGCGCAATGTGGAGGAGGAGAACGTTGCCTTTGAGAGCTACTTCCAGTGCATATCTGGCGCCGAAGCGTCCAACAGAGCCCTGGTGGATATAGTGGACCAGGTGGTCAGCGAGCCATGCTACAACCAGCTCACTCACGCGATTATCCACACAATCACCCTCTCACTCACTCACTCACTCGCTCACCCACCCAGGCAGCATGTGCGGAATGTGGAGGAGGAGAACGTTGCCTATGAGAGCTACTTCCAGTGCATATCTGGCGCCGAAGCGTCCAACAGAGCCCTGGTGGATATAGTGGACCAGGTGGTCAGCGAGCCATGCTACAACCAGCTCCGCACCAAGGAGCAGCTAGGTTACACAGTGCACAGCGGAGTGCGCATGACCCATGGAATTTTGGGGTTCTGCTTCACCGTCCAGAGCGCCAAGTTCCCAGCGGAGCATGTGGACGCCAGCGTGGAGACCTTCATCCAAGGATTCTACGATGACAAGTGCGTGATGCTCGCAGTGATATTCATGCCTGTGATGATGGGATCTCTAAGCAGCGTCTAGGCAGCTCCTTTCGCCAGCCACTGGGCTTTGAACCCTGGCAAACCTCTTAAAACCTTGGCAAACCTCTTAAAACCCTGGCAAACCCCTTCAAACCCTGGCAAACCCTTAACAACCTGGCAACCCCCTCCAAACCCTGGAATGCCCTTAACAACCTGGCAAAACCCTTCAAACCCTGGCAAAACCCTTCGAAACCCTGGCAAACCCTTGTAAACCCCTGGCAAACTAAAGACAGGCTGAAGGCGATGACTGCTGATGAGTTCGAGGAGCAAAAGGGGTCAGAGGTGCCCAGCAAGCCATCCACCCTCCCACGCATCCACACACCCACATATCCGCCCACCCATCCACCCATCCACCCTTAAAACCCTTGCAAACCTAAAACAGGCTGAAGGCGATGACTGCTGATGAGTTTGAGAAGCAGAAGGGGTCAGTGGTGTCTAGGCAGCTCCTTACGCCAGCCACTGGGCTTTTGACCCTGGCAAACCCTTTCAAACCCTGGCAAACCCTTTTAAAACCTGGTAAAACCTCTTTAAACCCTTGCAAACCCAAAACAGGCTAAAGGCGATGACTGCTGATGCGTTTGAGAAGCAAAAGGGGTCAGTGGTGTCTAGGCAGCTCCTTGCGCCAGCCACTGGGCTTAAAACCTTGGCAAACCCCTTAACAACCTGGCAAACCCTTAAAAACCTGGGAAAAGCTTTTTAAATCCTTTGCAAACCCTAAACAGGCTGAAGGCGATAACTGCTGATGAGTTTGAGAAGCAAAAAGGGTCAGTGGTGTCCAGCAAGCTACAGAGGGATCGAAGCCTTCATGATGAGTCCATCCGCCACTGGGATTCAATCTGGAACCAGAAGTAAGTCACACACCCTGATCAAGTTCTAGTTTGATATTTTGTCTATATAGGCATATTTATATAGTATCGTGCATGGTACGTACCGTTTAGCCTATTTAGGTATGTTTAATATATTAAAGAGTATTGTACATTTAGGTATGTTTATTCTATTTAGGTATGTTTATATATTTTCGTAAATTTAGGTATGTTCAGTATATTTACATAGTATCGTACATTTAGGTACGTTTAATCTATTTAGGTATGTTTGGTAGTTGGCCCCAGTGCAAGCAAACGGGCTGGCCCCCTCAACCTCACGCCTCGCTATAAGGCATACTATATATTGATTTATTTAGGTCTGTTAAGTATCTTTTATATAGTATTGTACGGGTATTGTATATTTTAATATTGAGTACATTTAATTGTATTTAGTCTATTTAGATAGTTTATTCTATTAAGGTAAACCTGCTCACATTTAAATGTATGTTCCAGTCCAAGGGTAACCTACTAGGCTAAAGAGACTTTCCCAAGAACATATATAGATCAACAGGAGAGGCTCGATGAAACCACCACTAGTGATGAACTGGTCCCCGGCCCAAAGCTCCTCAAATGTATGTTCCAGTCCAGGGGTAACCAGTCCAGGGGTAACCAACTAGTCTGGAGGGACTTGCCCAAGACTATATCTAGATTAAGAGGAGGGAGGTCATCGAAACCACCACTAGTGATGATCTGATCCCCGGCGAAAAGCTTTACCAAATGTATGTTTAGGTCCAGGGTTAACCTTCTAGGCTAAAATGACTTGCCCAAGAACATATATGCATCAACAGGAGGGGGTCATTGAAAGTTCCACTTGTGATGAACTGATCCCCGGCCAAAAGCTTACCTAAATGTATGATCAGGTCCAGGGTAGCCTGCTAGGCTAAACGGACTTGCCCAAGAACATATACAGATCAACAGGAGAGGCTCATTGAAAGTTCCACTTGTGATGAATTGGTATCTGGCGAAGAGCTTACATAAATGTATGTTCCAGTCCAAGGGTAGCCTGCTAGTCTAAAAGGACTTGCCCAAGAACATATATAGATCAACATGAGAGGCTCATTGAAAGTACCACCAGTGACGAATGATCCCTGGCGAAAAGCTTAACCAAATGTATGTACAGGTACAGGTCCAGTCCAGGGGTAACCTACTAGTCTAAAGGGACTTGCCCAAGAGCATATATAGATCAACAGGAGAGGCTCATTGAAAGTACTACTTGGGATGACCCCTTGTAAATGTATGCCCAGGTCCAGTGAAGCCTTCTAAGAGGGGCTCATTGAAACTGCCACTGCTTTTGTTCTTCTACGATGCATCGCCACTGCGTGGCCATTCTGTCGCCGCCGCCTCTACCGCCTTCTTCGCAGCTTCCGTGTGGGCCTCGCTGGGCGCGGGGGCGTTGGGGTGGGCGGTGGTTTCGGAGACAGCGGCACACAGCCTGAGCGGTTGAATCTGGATGGATAGCTTTCGGCGCTGAGGTGATGCGGATAGCAAGTACTTCTTGTAAAACGCGTGCACTGCGTCCAGCGTCACCCCAGGCTCCGTGCTCCACCATGCGATGGCTACGCAATAATCCTGAAATCAGGCTTGAGTAGCCCATGTAGCTACTCAACCTGGCCTACAGAAATAAGAAATGAAAAACACTGGAAACTACCACTTGTAATGAACTGATCCCCGACGAAACGCGCACTTAATCAAAGCTGGCATAAAGTCCAAAAAGAGCTTAACTAAGAGGCAAATAGACTTTGTTTGGAATACTCAAGGTAGGTTGGGGGGATAGAGTGAGTGAATGGGATGAATAGGTGGATGGTCTGAAAAGATGGGGGGGATGGATTGAGTGGATGAGATGGTTTTGTTGTTGGGGGGGGTGGGGGGGGGGGGGGGGGGGGGGGGGGGGGGGGGGATAGAGTGAGTGCATGGGATGGACAGGGGGATGGATAGTAAAATAGCGTAGACGGTCGCAAAGGTAACAAGGTAAAGAACCACGAGCTCGATGCTTCCTCAGCTCATGTTGTAGGTGTGATATATTTGCTTGGGAGAAAGACGTGGCTGCAGTGGATGGGGTGACATAAGATGCAGTGCGCGAGTTTTATAAAATCCAGGTTCAAAATCCAAACATAGACCTCTCCTTAATGCATGATTCCTCTGCTCTTGTTGTGGGTATGATATATTTGCTTGGGAGAATGACGTGGCTGTAGTGGACGGAGTGACGATGGATGCAGTGAGCGAGTTTTATGAAATCCAGATTCAAAATCCAAACATATACCTTACCTAAATGTATGCTTCCTCTGCTCTAGTTGTGGGTATGATATATTTGCTTGGGAGAATGACGTGGCTCCAGTGGATGGGGTGACATGAGATGCAGTGTGCAAGTTTTATGAAATCCAGATTCAAAATCCAAACATAAACCTTACCTAAATGTATGCGTCCTCTGCTCTTGTTGTGGGTATGACATATTTGCTTGAGAGATGGATGTGGCTGCGGTGCACGGAGTGACGATGGATGCAGTACACAAGTTTTATGAAATCCAGATTCAAAATCCAAACATAGACCCTACCTAAATGTATGCTGCCTCTGCTCTTGTTGCAGGTATGACTTCTATGCTCGAGAGATGGACGTGGCTGCGGTGGACGGAGTGACGGTGGACGCAGTGCGCGCGTTTTACAAGAAGTACTTGCTATCCGCATCGCCTCAGCGCCGAAAGCTGTCAATCCAGATCCAACCGCTCAGGCTGTGTGCCGCTGTCTCCGAAACCACCGTCCACCCCAACGCCCCCGCGCCCAGCGAGGCCCACACGGAAGCTGCGAAGAAGGCGGTAGAGGCTGCGGCAGTTGCCCAGAAGCTGCTCGACAAGCTGGTGAAAAAGGGCAAGAGGAAATGTGTGGTTGTGAGTGATATGAAGGCATTCAAGGCGATGGCAAAGTACTACCCAGTTGTGAAGGGGACTGACCCCAAGGCATAACAGGGCTTAGCTCAAGGCATTCAAGGAAGAGGCGGCGTACTACCCCGTACTGAAGGGGACTGACCCCAAGGCATAAGGGGGCCCAGCCCAAGGCATTCGAGGTGGAGGCAAAGTACTACCTAGTTGTGAAGGTTGCTGACCCCAATGCATAAGGGGGCTAAGCCCAAGTCAAAAGTGGGCTCAGCCCAAGGTTTGAGGGGGCCCAGCCCAAGGTATGAGGGGGCTGAGCCCAAGGCATAAGGAAGCTCGGTCAAAGCTAGCTTCAGGTTGGGCCAAAGGACTCATGGCACGCACAAAGCTGCCTAAAATCTCCTTCGTGTACCCTCAAAAGTAATAACATACACTACTGGGCGGCCAGTCGCCCTCCGCATTGTGCTTGATTCCGGGTCTTGGGTTTAGGGCTTTAGAGTTTAGGGAAACCCACGAAAACTATGGACCACACAAAGTGGTCCTGGGTATTATCACACTGATTAGTGGTTGGCCCCAGTGCAAGCAAACGGGCTGGCCTTCTCAACCTCACGCCTCGTCGCCCTCTGCAGTGTGCTTGATTCCTGGTCTTAGCTTTGGATTGGGATTGATCTCATGGTCTATCAGCCATCCACTGCAATTTTGGGGGGTCTTTGGCACCCTTTTATTGGGCTTGAAAGGGTGTATTCTGGGTGTAAAAGGGTGTCGTAGGGGTGCAGAAAGGGTGCCTAAACCCCCCCGAATTTGCTATGTTCAGGCTGATTATCATCCGCAAGCAAAGAGAAGATGGGTTGTATGAACACTACTACTAAACTACTACTCAACCACACTCCTGAGTGCAGAATGCAATCACGTGGGTTCTGATATATTAAAGGCATGCCCAGGTCCTGGGTCTAAGATTGGATTGGATTGGATTTTTACATGGTTTTTCACCCAACTCTGGGATACTCACCGTCTTCCATTTCCAAATCCCCCCGTGCGATACCCACGGAAACCCACGGAAACCAGGGAGCACACCAAGCGGTCTTGGGTATAATCACACTAATTAGTGCTTGCCCCCAGAGCACGCAAACGGGCTGGCCTTATCAACCTCACGCCTCGTAATAAGGCGTACCATTTATTTACTTATTTATTGTCTCATTAACACGTACGTGCTGATCAAACTTGGTGGTAGCCAGGGTACTTCAGGAGGACCTCCAGCTCTGCTGCCAATTGTACAGCGTGCGTCTGCGGCGCAACGGACCCTTCCTTCTGGTCAACGGACCCTCCCCACGTTGTGTCCTGCGACGCAACGGACTTTACGACGTTGCGTCTGCAACGGAGGATGGAGCATCCTGAACAACCATGGTGGGCACGTGAGAGGAGCATGTGACTCAACGAAATTAAATTATATGGAATGGCGGGATGCATTCCTACTTAAATGTATGTTGCAGTCCAGGGAGTAGCCAACTAGGCTAAAAGGACTCACGTGTGATCTTTATAGGACTATCTTATTTGGTAGACTGTTGGTAACGTGTATGGTACAGTCCATGGGATAGCCAACGAGGCTGGATGGACTCCTAGCTACTGTGCGATCCTTAAAGGAAATCTCTGCTCTAGTAGGCTGTTGGTAGCATGTATCTATGTTACAGGCCAGTTGGGCAATTAGGTTTAAGGGACTTTCCCAACCTCAAATAGTCAAATAGCATGTTGGTTGGTTGGTTTGATTTATAATAATTGTTACAAGGTTCTATACACTGGCAATTCGGCGTCTAACAGTCTGCTTGAACTTGAACTCTACCGACCAACCGTCTGCAGAATACAATACCTGAGCCTGTTACAAAATCTGCTTTTTGCAACGCAACTGGTTTCAAAATCTGCGGCTGCGACGGAACGGACCCCCCCACCCACCGCACCCTACACACCCCACACACAAAGCTGAGTCTTCGACGCACCAAGACCCCCTCAAATGGGACGGAACCTCCCAAACCTGTATCTGCGACGCAACGGTCCCTTTGGCATTGCGTCTGCGATCCAGGAAGCAGCGTTCTGGACAACAATGGTGAGCAACTCGGCATGTGAGCAGAAAGCGCAGATAGGAGTACGTTGCATACACTCGGCAGAAACAATGCCGAGGCAGGACAGCGACACAACTTGCCAACTGTCCAGCTTTGTAACAGGATGCTTGTTTTTGAGGCACCTCCAGTCGCCACAAACATTAAAACAAGAGCATAAATGCCATGCAAGAAAGTGGGAAAGTATGCAAAAAAGAGGGTTACCACTACCACCTCCAGCACACCTTGCATGCGTAACAAGTGGAAATTGTGTAACGAGAGGACATGTTGTCAAGGCTGCATACCCGCAACTTGGTCTTCGGGGATGAAATGGTAGGGTGCCCTGGCGGGTTCCCTGGAGGTCGGCCCAGGGGGTGGGGTATGGATGTATGGTCCACTATGGCTTCTGGGTTTGTAGATCAGTTGTCTATACTTGTTATACTTGTTGTTGAATGATGAAAAATATGGCAAAGTTGTCCATGTGGGTATGCCAAGGTCAAACGACGAGCAGCGAGATACATTTGCCAATTGCAATTGCCAACAACTTGATTGTTTGAAAGATTTAACGTAGATTGTAACCCATTGTTCACTAGGGTACATGTAGCATCATTTTAGGGAATAAAGACTTTGTTAGTGGGGAATATGTGTGATAGGTAGAGAGAATTGGATAGGGAAGACGACCACCCAGGGTGATTCAGTCCATGGTATGTTGTATACCATCGAAGTTGTCATGTTATGTTATATGTCTTGGCTTGGCATCCAATGGTAGGCTTGTACTTGTAGAACTTGGAGTACTGTGAGAGAGCCGTCATGTAAATGTCATTTATTGTAGCAGGTGTGTGAATGCAGTTGAGGCGGATGCCTTCTTTCTTGGGCTGACAGAGTTCAGGGGACGTGAGGAGACCAGGAACGAAGTGTTTAGACAACTGGACAGTTAAAAGAGCCGAGGGACGCCTCTTGAGAGAGGAGTCCTGACGGCAAACCCCGGAACCCTTAGGTTACGGGGAAGGACAGACGCGATAGGTTGCGTAGCCAATAGGACAGGTAGAACCAACGAACAGCTAAAGCTGACACTCCACCTGTTCTAACTGTCAAGGAAATTATACTTTCAAACCTTTAACAATAAACTTCGAAAAAGAAATCTGAAACTCAAAAGCAAGCAGAAAATAAATCTAAGAGAGAGAGACATCCTCAAGGGCGACACCGATACTTCCAATATCATTCTAAGATTTAACCAACCTAAATGTTCATCTAGGGAGGGGAAAGAGCGCAGAATAGTACCACACTCCACCTAACTGAAGCAACCTCTATTTAAGCCAATCAGGGCTAAAAGAGGTAAAACAGTTACTCAGACCTTGCAGGCTCCATCCTTGGACCACAGGTGTAACAATCCCAAAACCAGGTGCAATTTCTACCCAAAAGAGGGGAAATCAAACAAAAATAATAATAATTCCAAACAGATCTACCAGCGAGGTAGTCATGACCAGAGACTCGAGGTAAAATCAACCCCCAAAATCCAGTGCGACAGGTCTATACAAACTACATACCCATTCACCATCGCTACAGGATTGGAGTCGTACAACACTCGAGGTGAAGCAAGGGGCAGTAGACCTGAAGCAAATTAATATTCTGAAATCACCGCAGGTGGGCATCGAAACCCGCGACTCCCGCAGAGAGCACAAACCTGAACTGCAGAAAAATCACTGTAAATCAATAAACCTAGGGCGAAGCTTGTACTTGACCAAACCAAGCATACCATTCATACTCCAAAAAACCTCTGCGGGGAGAGGCTTAGTGAAAGTATCAGCCAACTGCAAGGAGGTATGCACCTTAGTAACACCGATGCGCTGGCTTAGAACCAAATCCTTGATGTAGTGATGCATTATATCTATGTGTTTAGCCTTGCTTTCAAGCTTGTAGTCCTCTGTCCAGGACAGAGCTACCGTGGCATCACATTTGATAGTAATCAAGTGAACAGGCAATCCCAGGTCTACCCTAAGATGCTTGAGCCACTGAACTTCCCTCGCACAACCAGCCAAAGCTTGATACTCAGCTTCCCCAGTACTAACTGCAGGGGTGATTTGTCGCTTGGATACCCAATTGACAATTCCACCAGAAGCTAGAAAAGCAAGACCAGTTTGAGATCTCCTGTCCTCCGGATCCTCACCAAAAGATGCATCACTGTAAGCAAGGAGCTCAAATTTTGGGTCATGAGTGTAGGCAATACCAATATAAGTATGCTTGCGAAGGTACACCAGAACCCTCAGAGCTGCATTCCAGTGAGCCTGAGTAGGTGCTGCTGTGAATCTAGAAAGTTGACTAACAGCAAAAGCAATATCAGGTCTTGTGCACGTGGACAAGTAGATGAGGCTACCAACCAGAGATGCGTACAAAGTGTTGTTAGGTAGAACAGGACTGCCAATGGCATGAACTGTAACTGACTTAGACACCATGGGCACCTCAGACGTAGCCTTCAACTTCTCTTCCCCTGCATTAAGCTTGAACCGCTCACCATCCCATTAATAGCATTATGCTGACTGAGTACAATCTTCACACACCGCCCCTCATCATCAAGGGTAACATTACAGTCCAAAGAGAGGAACTGTTCAGGTACTCCCATTTCTGTAATAACCCACCCGTTATTACGCAAGATGGTAATAAGTGCATCATAGAGCACGAGCTCATCAACAGCAATCCAAAAGTCGTCGACATATGTCAGGACCCAGGACCACAGGCCATCAGCATCCAGGCGCACAAAAAGTGCTGGATCAGAGAGCGTCGGTCGGAAACCTGCAAGGCGAAGAACCTGCAGGACATTGTCGTGCCAAGCTCTAGGGGCCTGCTTCAATCCATACAAGCTCTTCACAATGCGACAAACCAGGGGTTTTCCATTAGGCCCAACCTTGATGAAGCCGTCAGGCTGCCTCAAGTACAATTTGAGGTTGGGATCTATCACTCCATGAAGGAATGCAGTCTTCACATCAATTTGCCTGGAGAACATCTTACGATGAACAACACCTGCAAGTAACACCCTCAAAGTCGCTTTAGAGGTGACCGGAGCAAAAGTCTGGTCGTACTCAATACCAGGACGCTGCATGTAACCTCTAGCCACAAAACGCGCTTTGTAGCGCTCCACTCTTCCATCCTTACCCAACTTTTTAGTAAATAACCATCTGGCAGACATAAGTCTGTACTCATCCCCAGGATGAGGCTCCAGAATCCAAGTACCATGACCCTCGAGGGAAGCGATTTCATCTCTCATTGCTAGCTGCCACTCTTCCCTCTCAGGGTTATCGAGCGCTATAGCTTGAGCATAAGAAAGCTCACACTGGATGGAGATAAAAGCAGCACCAACTGGTTCTGGTACCTCTTCTGCAGAACCATCAACAGACGGGGATGGAGGGTATCGCTCCACGTCATCAGAAGTATCACCAGCAATAGAAGGAGAAGGGGAAGGAACTAAAACATCAGGAACCATAACATCTGGCACTGAAGGGTATCGCTTCAATACCGATTCATCTAATAAACCAAACTCAGGAACCTCCCCACGCATCCTCCCACTTGATCTAACTCCAAGAGCAGAAGGAAGAGGGGGTGGACGAGGCTCCCGAGGTGTAACCTTTGAGAGCAGTGATTGTATCACTCTCCCAGGAGGTAGCTCTGGACGTCGAACGTCCGGCGCATCTCCCACATCACCTAACCCAATCCAACCTGGGGCTGGCATGCTCATAGCAGACGCTAGAGTAGAATCACTGGCTGTATCACTAGAGTCAACATTACCTAAGTCACTAGGCAGTTGCTCATCCCGAGCAATAGGAAGCTGCAGAACCTCAGGCTCGAACAATGGGTTACCACTAACAGGGAAAGGAGTCTCTACAATTTTATCTAGGCCGCTAGCTCCACCTTCTCCCCTTAAATCACTAACAGCCAGGACAGAGGGTGGGAGGATAGAGAATGGAAGGCAGCGAGTCGGAATAATTTCCGCAGTCTTAGTGTCAGGCACAAAAACAGGGGAGACATTGGGGGCAGCAGCCTGCCGAGAACGTAGGTTCATATGGAAAACTGCTCCCACATCTGTTTCCATCTGCCCTGAGTCCTGTAGAAGATATTCTAATGCTGCCGGTTCAGTACGCCCCTCAGTGACGGCCAAGGGAGAACCAGAAACAAAAGAACTCCCATCATACACCAATTGCCCATCGACGGGCACTGGGCCAGTGCCCTCAAAAAAGGTCACGTCACGAGCCTCAATCACTTTGTGCAACTTTGGAATCCAGACCTGGTAGGCCTTCGACACCACACTATACCCCACCAGTCTACCCTGGATACTCTTAGGATCTAATTTCCCCCGCTACTTCCCATCTAGTAGGGTTACATAGGCTATACACCCAAAGACGCGGAGGTGGGACACCTCGGGGACGCGCTGATAGAAAAGCTCATACGGAGTCTTTCCATCTTTCGTCTTTGTGGGTAACCGATTTCGAAGGTACGAAGCAGTCAATTCCTAGTACGATTTGGGTATGGTTTGCGTATGGCCTTACCCAAACAACATGCATCACAAGGGTCCTGTGAGAACTTTTGAAGTGCAGCCCTGGTAAAGTTGGGTCCGCCAGTAACAGTGCCGGAGTGCGATAACATGTGCATAGCAGGTTGACCAGGATGGCCAAATCTGCGGTGCCATAGTTTCGCACTGCCACGACAAGTAACTGTAGGATCGCCTTGACCAGGAGTAACAGTTTCAGCAGAAAACGCCGCAGGAGAGGGTCGAACTCGCGACGCCCGCGGATGAGAATCAGGGATAGGGCAGTGTATCGCTTCGAAGTGGTAAACACCAGACGTAGTGACTGGAACAGTCCAAAGAGTTATAGACGCTCTGGTGGCAATACAACGATCTGCATCAAAACTAATGATACAACCCTAGGACCTAGCCGTAGCATTTACACTGAGAAGGTTAACAGGACAATTAGGTATGTAGAGCACATTGTCTATGGTAATGGGGGCCTCAAGCCACTCATTACATAGTTCAATGGTTCCAATACCAACTGCCTGCTGAACAACACCATCTCCAAATCTAACAGAGGGGCAATTTGCCTGATATCTGATGGATTTAAAGAGGGTGACGTCCCCAGTCAAACTCCGACTAGCCCCACTGTCTAAGTACCAGGTAGCTTCGACACAATCATCAGCCTTAGCAGGCGCCCAGGCTGTTTCAACACTAATGAGAACGGGTAAGGGGGGTTTTGCATCTCACTTCTTTGCAAGTAAAGCCATCTGAGCCATCAATGCGGTATATTCAGCACGGCTGACTGGTGCAGCTCCTCCTCCACCTCGTGGTGGTGGCTTCTTCTGACCGCCACGACCTCCACGAGCAGCACCACGAGGGCGAAACTTCGGGAACTGCGTCCAGCAAGTTTCCGAAGCGTGTCCAGGGAGAGGGCAGTAGATGCACTGCGGCACTCCACTGCCCTGAGGTAATCCTGCAGCAGCCATTGCTGGCAAAGGGGAGGGTAGGTGAGTGGGGGTTGATTTGACCCATGGTGGGTAGTGAGGGTGATTAGACAGCAGCCTCTGGTTTGCTGTGTCTATGGACTCATAACGATATTGCACTTCAGCAAACGTGATCTGATTCTCAACAAACTCAGGACCACTGAACATGGTCAGCAAACCAGAAAATCGAGGATGAGATGGATAGGAATGTAGAGGCGTACCGAGTTGAACTGAATCAGCAGATGTCAAAATTGCAGCGCCTCAAGCAGGCTTCTAGGACTCCCCTGCCTCCTGTTGACTTTCATTTTCCTGATCGTGTTTCTGATGCTGAGGCCATCAGGGCTCTAGATGGGGCTGAGGCCAGGCTTAGGTTACATGATGGCTCTGATGTGTGGGTTAGCAATGAGGAAAAGACTTTTTCCTACATGTTACTCACAATGAGCAAGGAGTTACAGGAGGTCTTTAGGCACTATGGTTCTTGTCAGGAGATCTATGATGAGGTGGAGTCGTGGGCAGTGCAGCATGCTCGTAGATTGGGACCGAAACTGGTAGCTGATTTGAGGGCGGTTCAGATGACCTACTCTGAATCCCCTACAACCTATTTCAATAGGGTGAAAAGGTTGGCACTCATGCTACTCAAATCGGGTACAACAGTTTCCGAATTTCAATGTATTGAGATCGCGATCGCTGGTGCATAAAGATGACATGGGCTGTTTCTGATGGATGTGGAACGTGGTTTCCGTGTGTCGACAATGCGAGCTTGTTAGTCAGCTGTTGTGTTGGACATGCTCCAGGTCCCTAGATTGAGTCCACGGGACAGGAAGGAAACGACAAATGAAAATTCCGCGTCTACAGTCCGCAACCCTGAGATCCGTTCGCGAATAAGTGCCCTCCGAGGTAAGGCGACCCCCCTCCCGTTCATGGAATGCGACTCCCAAGGAAGTTGTGAATCGAAGTTGCTCTTCGACCATTGGAGTTGCTTTGCGAATATTGAACTTGCTTTCAGACTGTTCAAACTGCTTTGCGACTATTGGACGTGCGAGGCTTTGCATGTACTGGTGTTGCGACTATTCAACTTGCTTTGCGACTTTGGAAATCCGCAGCCCTGAGATCCGTACGCGAATATGTGCCCTCCGAGAATCGAAAACGGGTCGCTTCCATGCGAGAGAAGTCAGTTTAACCGGCTAACTTGACCGGGTTTTGGTCCAAATTTGAGAATTTGATAATTTCGCCTACATATCGCATAGGTCTTAGTCCCCTAGGGGGCCGACCAACTCTCAAAATCGACAGGTAAAGCGGGCGTAAAATGAGCCAACTTCCTTGCCTTTGACTTCTTTGAGAGAGAGAGAGAGAGAGAGAGGATATTGTTACCGCCCTCAACTAAGCAGATACCCCACGGTTACACCGCTCACACTGGCGGAGGAGGAGCAATTTAACCTAAGGGTTCGGCATGGTCCGAAGCCTTCGCCACACGCCACCTGCGGATGCCGCGTGGAAGGTTCGGCAGAAGACCGAGACCTAAATCCAGACCTAGACCGAGACCCAGACCGAGACCCAGACCAACCAGACCGAGACCGAGACCCACGAACCCACAAACGTGCGAGAGGTGACCGCCCGATAGGGTGGTCACCTCTAGTTAGTTTGTTACATACTCAGCAAAAATCAATGCCGAGACTGAACAGCGCCAGGGCAGCTGGACAGTTTTATAACAGTGAGGGTTTGGGCAACATACCCCTCAGAACCTGGTCCAGGAGTTAACCTCCAAAACAGCGTACGAAAGAGCAAATTAAAAGGCTTGACAACAAGCAAAGCGAACTACCAAGGCATAGAGAAACTAGCGAATTAAGAGTATATTGTAAAAGGGCTGAGAGTTGCCGAGGCCTAAAAAGCGAGATTCTACAAGAAGACGTAATAGGACAAAAGGCACAGGAAAATCACCAAACAAACAAGGAGAGAGGCATGGAGCTCTAAAAAGGCGGCCTTAACACTCCCCGCCTAAAGGCAAACACAAGACCAAGCCGTCAGCCAAAACGCCACAAGGAAAAGCACAGCTAAGAAAGGACACTTAACAACCTAAGCAGAACTACTAACACGATAAAAAGCGTGTGGAAAAGCGAAAGACCAAGACCAGCGGGGAAAAGCTAAGAGAGTCCATAGCCTATCTGTCAAGAAACCATCAAGCTAAAGGACGGAGAGAGGGCACAGGAGAGCAATCAAGCAGGTCAAGAGTCAAACGAAGACTCGAGAAGTGAAAACAGAAGCTACCCCCACCACCTGCACCGCCAGAAACAAGACGGTTGCTACAAAGGGACAAGAACAAATCCAAGCTAGTCATCCAGGCTGTCAGGGAGGATCAGGGGAAGAAGCTCATTCTGGGAGAGAAGCAAACGGTCGGGGGAATGTGTTATTCACCGGGTTTCACCGGCTCACCTAGAGTGACTTAGAGTGCACAGGACTACCTCCCTGCTGCCCTGTACTGCGATGCCGCTGCCAGCTATGGCACGGACTCTGACGCCGGTACCCTGAGGTGCCGCGCCATCTCAGTACTTCCTCCTAGCGCATTGATCGAATGCTTATCTAACTGTCAAGATCTTATCCTTACTGTCTTCCCCTCGTCTCTGTGCTCTGCACATACTCCGGAAATTCACAGGTTACGGTCCCATTCGGTTTAGATTGTCCTTGCTTGACGGTATTCCGAGCTGAAGGACATTTTGATTGTTGTCGCGTGGAGCGGATCAATTGAAAGGATCGAGTAAGGCTCTCCACCCGACAAGAACCTCCCCGCTGGGACACCACTCTTGTGCGGTATATCATCCGCGTATCCGGATTGATTCTGCTCCATTGAGCCTCAAGCTGTCGTCCAGCACACCCCACTGACAACCATCTCCACCACCACTACTGCGCCCCCACCACCCCCTTCCCATCTCCCACGTCCCGTTGCGTAAGCAATCTCAGCCACCTCTCAACCACCTCCTGACCTATCATCTCTCCAGATCTATCCCAAGTTGGCCTCCACCTCCAACTCGCCCCCTCACCACCAGATTCCATTTATCCCCTGTTGCCTCGCAACGTCCATCTCCCCCCCCCCCCCCCCCCCCCCCCCCCCCTCTCCATCGAACCAATAACACTCTCTGTCAACGCCCCCGACGCCACCCATCCTGCTCCGTGGCCACACCCGACGGATCTTATCCGGCTGAACGCCTGATGGGGGGCACCTCCAGATCGCCGATGGCCACGTCGCTGGATTAATTCCAACTGTCGCCTATCCCTCATTCTTCATCCTGCCTCTTCCAAGGACTGCGTGAAGAATCCCTACAATGGGACTACTTGACAAGGATTGCTTCATGCTATTTACTGGAATTAAATCTGACTGGTCCAGATGGGAGCACTACATAAACGACAAGCTGGACATGGCTACTGATAGGCTAGGTGACTATAATGAACTCATTACGGGGGCCCGTATCATTGCTGAACACTTAGCCCCCCACATCCGAGCCGAAGTAGACCACATGATACTTACTCATCCCCAACTGATCCTTCCACACCTTGAAAGAGTGTTTGGGACCCCGTCAGGCCACCTACATTGGTTTCAGGATTGCATTAATGAGATCCCTAATTATTCACCTCCTAGCCACCTTGTAGGCCTTGTATTCTTTTCTGCCAATTCTACTGCCTTTGCACTTGCCGAGTGCGAAGTCAAATACGTAGAAGAACGTACTCGGTTACATGTACTGAGATATGGACCTAGGAAAAACCCTGCCCCTAGGACCGCTTCTATTCCCACAATTCCAAAGCCGAAATCCACGCCACCGGATTGGTTTATTTGTTCAAATCCAAGCTGACTCCGACAGAAAATCGCGAGAAGTGCACAATCAGCTCAAAGACGTGCAACACCAGCTGCAAGATATGAACCGTCAGCGGGGACATGATAACTGGGTTCGGCAACGCTATCCCGCATTCACAGTAACCAGCCACTAAAGCATGCCAGATGATCTTGCTGAACGCTTGCATGGGGGGCTACACTCACCCTCACCTACAGCTGAACCGACATGCTCATCTGTTGATCACACTCACTTGCATGAAGGGCTACACTCACCCTCACCTGCAGCTGAACCGATATGCTCACCTGTTGATCACACTCACCTGCATGAGCGAGGGGCTACACTCACCCTCACCTGCAGCTGAACCGACATGCTCACCTGTTGATCAAACTCACCTGCATGAGGGGCTACACTCACCCTCACCTGCAGTTATTCCTGTACTTGCATCTGATAACATCCCTGCAACACCCTTGTGTATCCCCGCTGCCATCCCCCATAGGAAAGACACACCAGCTCTCCAACTTGCAAGTGCTAATGATGAGTGCAACACTCATGACATGAATCACTTGCATGGGGGGGAATTGTCTGATCATTTTGTCCTCCCTCCTGATGTCTCCAATGACTTGCATGGGGGGGACCTGAACACCCATGCTAATGAAAGGACAATGGATCCTACATCCACATCCTGCTCTAGTAATGGGGAACCAACATCCACTGAGCACAGCAACACAACCACCACCTGGCATACTGTCAGCCCCACTCCTGACATGATAACTATCATCAGATCACACCACCTTCCACTCACCTCTACCCTCCAAGGCATTCCCCACCTGCCCTTCATGCGCTACCACCACAGGACATGCAAGTCATCATGCATCCTTGAGGGTATCGGATGAAGGACACACTTGTGAAGGGGAACATGGGGAGGTATATAGCATGGAAAGGGAATGCCCTGATGTACTAATAACAAGGGGACTGACCTATGCATTGCATGCATCTGTGCACCCATGTGTTGAGCGATACCTTTGTGAGCTGACTCATATCTGCGTGTAACATAATCCTGGCGCACTGATGCACAGCCACCTACTGTTGTACTGTATTGCACAGATTGAAGTGCTGTACGGTACTAACGTACTACCCATGTGTAATGCACTGCTGTACTGAATTGCTGTGCACTAAACTGCTATGCTGTACAACAGATCTGTTGCATGAGCGATACCCTCGTGTGATGATCTACATGCACCAAACTGCAGATTCCATGTACCTTCCAGTGCATAGTCAACCTCATGGCATAGTTACATAGTGCGACTTGGTAATCCCCACCATCTGTTAAATAATTAGTAATGAACACTCTAGGAATTAATTCATGATCTGCCCCGTACTGCCACATGTACTTACCCACGTGTAGTTCAAGCTTCTACCCCTTCGATGTTTTTATGCTGACAACATGATGCCCGATTCTAATTTAACACTTCGGTACTTAGCCTTCACTCCCAAATTATGGGGGAGCCTAGCACAGACATCATCAGTTGTATTCCCTGCAGCCCCTTGCATTCCCTGCAGCATTCACAGCTATGCTTACGTTGATCTGCAATGACCCAGCAGCCCCCAACAGCACCAGCAGTCCCTACCGTCCCTGCATTTTTTTATCCGCCCCTAGTGCCCTTGCAGCGACCCTAGGTACCTCGCAGCCCCAAGCTGCTGACACCTTGTAGTTACCCTGCAGCATTCCTAGCTCAAGTCCGCCATTAGCTTGCCCTTGACAGCTTCCCTAGCACGCCAGGCACCTAGTAGTTAACACATCTCTCCCCATCTGTTGTATTAGACCTGAACACTCTAGAATTTATTAGATTGTACACCACCTGTACTGCCCCATGTACCTTCACAGGCAGTCAAATTTTGAATTTAGAATTATCCTAGTCTCTACCAGATGTCTGCGTTTTAATTTAGGTTACAAGCAATCCAGCTACAACCCAAATTATGGGGGGACTAGTCCAGACATCATGCCCTTCTCGTAACCAAGGTTATCTCCACAAGATTTAACCAAGCTTGGCAGTTTCCTTCCAGCCCCATAGCAGCCCCTCTGCACCCTAGCATGCAGCCTACCTGCAGCTTCTTTTTAGTTTCCTAACAGCTTCCCTGCAATCTAGCATGCTGTCCCTTTGCAGCCCCTAGTAGTATGCCCTGCAGCCTCCTTCCAGCTCCTAGGAGTTCACCCCAGCACCCTCCTGACAGGCCCGAGCCTGATCCCGCAGACCTTTCCTTGATATTGATTGATTGCACCATGACTGGCTGCTCTCTTCTATCCAGCTTAAGTCTGTACCTCCATGGCAGCCCTTTAAGCTGCCAGCCTAGATCAGTGATTGAGAGTTCTTTAGACATGATAACCACCTTTGCTGAGCCAGCCTGCCTCGCCACAGCCGGTATAATTTTATCATTAACTACTTGACAAGCCTGATGAGTTACAAATGTATTGTACCTCCATAATAGTTTTTTAATTGTCACTCTAGTTTTTTAACTCCTCTAATTCCTGGAATTCTTCCGAATGAAGAATACCAGGAATTGGGGGGGATGTTATTCACCGGGTTTCACCGGCTCACCTAGAGTGACTTAGAGTGCACAGGACTACCTCCCTGCTGCCCTGTACTGCGATGCCGCTGCCAGCTATGGCACGGAATCTGACGCCGGTACCCTGAGGTGCCGCGCCATCTCAGTACTTCCTCCTAGCGCATTGATCGAATGCTTATCTAACTGTACAAATCTTATCCTTACCGTCTTCCCCTCGTCTCTGTGCTCTGCACATACTCCGGAAATTCACAGAATGGTCCTGGGCCATCGGAGGATCCGCCACTGACATATGTGGAGGGTTGGGAACTCCCATGTTAACACGGGACCCACCATGGCTGATGAAGGGGTGATCATCTCCCACCGTGTCCTCCCACTCAGGAGGGGGCTCTTCTGTAGCGACAAAATCAGCAATACTAGCCCAGAAATCAGCCACAGCAAGTGCTCCAGCCCGCTCTGAGAGGGGGCGAACAGCTGGCACCTGAGGAGGTGGAAGGCCCCATAACTCATACAGAGTGGCCTGGCGAGGGCCGGAAGTGGCCTCACCACGGACAGCGGAGGCCAACCTCCACAATTGCCGGCGGCCATGATCCATAGCTGACAGGGCCGCAAGGCAAACAATTCCCCACACATCGGTATCCATGGCTGAGGAGGGGCGGGGGTTGCACACCCAGAGGCTAGCTCTCTGGATGGGGCAGGCAGAAAGGGTGGCCAAGGGAACCTGGAGAGCCTCACGGACCGCTAAAGCAACGGGGCACGTCCAAAAGCAGTGGAGGCGGGGGTCGCAGCAGTCAGAAGGCACATCAGGGCAACACGGGCAGCGGAACTGTACCCGGGAGGAGGCCCCTGGAACGCCATCGGCCATAAGGCGCCACAAAATGTCCTTTTGGCTGTTTTCCCAAGGAAGGGACCAGAGTGAAGGAAGCAGCCTAGCAAACGCCCGTGTCCGGGCAGAGAGATACCGTGGGCAGTAAGGTGGACCCAAGGCAAGGCTCACGTACGTAGCCCGTGCCTCAGATTGGAGGCCCTTTGTTGCTACACTCTGCAAGGCGGTGCCATGCTTAACCTTGAGTTTGGTTAGAGTGACAGGGAACCCTGTGGAGTGGGGAGGGGTGGCGGGCGAGCGGGGGAGGACCCATCCTAGCCGTGGGCTGAGGAGGTGCAAGAGGGATACATGGGGGGGGGCTGGAGGAGAAGGCAACTGCCCACTGATAGCGGCCGGGATATCAGGCTGGGCATGTGTCAGGTTGGAGGGATGAGGAGGAGGGGTTGGGGGGGGAGGAGGAGGAGGTGACCGCCAATTTTGGGGGATGCTATCAAGCAAAGAGCTCAGCAGCCCCTGCACAAAGAGGGGGTCCTCTACAAACGTAGACATGGTAAGAGGCATGTGCATGAGTCCAGTGCGGGTAACTTCATGCTGCCAAACGTGGCGGCGGCAGAAGTTCCGCCGAACATCACCAGTCCATGCAAGTCGGGAGCACACCCTAAGGGCGGCAGAGAGGGAGGCTGAGATGCGGACGGCATCCGAGACACAGACTAGGGAAGGAATTTGCATCAAAGGATAGAACACATCATCTAGAAAAGTGGGAATCCGGGATACCACTTAAAGGGGCATTATGAGTAGCATCTTGGGGCGGTGGGGGTGGGGCTGGCAAAAGGGGGTTACCCCACAGCGGTGATGCAAGACACCAAAGACCCAGTTCTAGTGGGCAATGTGAGACATCCCGCAATGGCCCAGCAGCAGTGGAGAGGGCGGCTATTCCAAGCGCCATGCGGCGGACAGGACCATGGGGGAGGCCTTGGCCACAGGCTGAGGTTTGGAAGCGGGTTGTGTCCCTACAAGCATGGAGAAATCCTAACGCTGGGGGTTGAGAGGCCATATGAGGGGGCATGAGCGTGAGGGGAAGCTCATGGGCTACATTGAGCCAGGGCGGGGACCGGTCATGGATCCCCCTCGCAATACCACGGAAGAGGCGTACTCCCCAAACTGCATGGCGACTGGTGATGTGGTGTTGCCAAGGAATACCTCCTAACCCGCCCAGCTTCGGGGAGCCAGGAAGGAGAGCAGATGGAACACCTGGAAGTTATAGGGCCGTGGATTCTGGGGCCAGACCCCGGTCCACCAGCTTAGTGGTGAGGCATGAAAGTTGTTCTACCACGTCTAAAGGGATGCCTTCAAACTCGTCATGGTAGAGCAACTTACTAATGCCGTAGGCCGAGGAGGAGAGGCCACGACCAAATATAGATAGAGGCAGTTTGGCAAGGCGTGAGTAGCACTGCTGCACATGATCGAGCTTGTCCAACCATTGGGTGGTCATAGGGGGGCAGGCAGTTTGGTGTCCATTGGCAAAAGTGATACCAAGGGTAGTGGCCGACTCTTCAACTGGGACACCAAGAACCTGGTCTGGAAGAGGACCTATTACCGGCACCCCAATTGGGAGTAGATGGCTCTTGTGGTGGTTGAGATGGAGACCAGAAGCCGCACCAAAAACAGACATACACGTCAGGAGATCCTGAAGGTGGGCTGGATCAAGGGAGCGCAACAAGACAAAAGTATCATCCGCATACTTACATCCCGTACATCGGATGCCAGGTTTTATGTCTAGCCCGATATTCTGGTGCAGTAACCAGTGCTGGAGGGCTTGCATAGGAAAGAGGAAGAGGAGTGGGGAAAGCGGGTCTCCTTGTCGGACACCTGATAGGAACTCAAACGCTCTAGAACGAAAGCCGTTTACCATAGCTCGAGTGTCGGTGGAGGAAAGGAGGAGGCGTACCCAGGTGAGGAAACCACCACCTAGTCCTGCGGTCTCCAGGCACTGAAAAAGGAAAGAGCGATCCACAGTGTCATAAGCTTTACGAAAATCCAGGAAAGCAAGCACTCCAGATTTTTCTTGAGCTTTGAACAATTCCGGTAATAGCTGAAGAAACAGAATAGATTGACCAATCTGCCTTCGGGGGAGGAAGGCTGTTTGGTCTGATGATATGATTTGGGGAAGGACTGGCCCAAGCCGGTTGGCCAAGACCTTAGCCAACAGTTTGTAATCAGAATTCAAAAGAGTGATAGGTCTGTAATTGCCAGGGTTCAGATGATCCCCGCCTTTACGGAGAATGATGAGCAGCCCCTCCAAGAAATTATGGGGAAGGGTCTCCCTTGTCCCCATGGCTGTGAACAACCGACAGAGCAACGGGGTAAAGATGTCTGCAAAAGTGCGGTACAACTCTACAGGGATCCCATCCGGGCCAGGTGACTTGCCAGGGGGTGATTGTTTGAGGGCTTTGCGGCACTCAGACATCGCCACCGACAGAGAGCCAACTGAGTCGGCCACTGTCGGGGGTAAGGGACTGGAAGATTGGCGGTGAGCAGCGAGCACATCCTCTTGCGCCAGGTTGGCAGAGCGGGTAGGGGGGGGGGGGGGGGGGGGGGGGGGCGAAGATACAGTCATACAGAGGCCCAATAAGCACCCACCACGGCTGGGATGCATCCAGTAACCAGCCCTCCAATCGGAGCTCTGAGAGCGGGCACTAGCCTAGACGCAAGGGGGGGACGTTCAAGCTGGGTGAGCAAAGGGCAAGGCCGTTCACGGCTATGTAGCCACTCCTGCCTTGCTGCCCCAGCCGTGGCAAGGGCAGCACCCCGACGGGCAATGATGAGGTTTTGTCTGTAGCTGACCACCTGAGGTAGGGCAGAGGCGAGCCCTGCCTCAACTGCCTGTATCGATCCGGTCAACGTTGCTTGTGCCGCATGAACTGCGTCAGAGCAAGAGCGACGTGTAGCCGCAGCCATCCGGTTGAAGTTTGCTGCTTGTTTGGTGACTTGAAATTTGAAATTGGGCCACCATTGGATGAATGCCTCATCCTCCCCAATCTTGAGAGAGAGGGGGTTCGTTACATAAAATCAGCAAATCACTGCCGAGACTGGACAGCAGCACAGCCTGCCGACCATCCAATTTTATAACACCGAATTTGCCCGAATTTGCCGACGACAGACGATTTAACATTTTACTATCGCCCTAATCCATTGCTTGGACATCTTCTTCTGTACCTTTGGAGTGGTAGCATGGTTGTGACACTACCCGATGAACAGTGAGGTAATAGAATCGGCTCCCACCTGCGGAAGGAGAATGGAAGCTCAGCGGCAGTGGTATAGTGGTAGCATAGTTCCCTGCCACGGAACAGACGGAGATTCGATTTCCCCCTGTCGCATTTTTTGGCAAATTCATCACACAGTTCACACGATGGAGGTACAAGCCCGTGAGTGGTGACCCTACGTACCGGTATTGTAGCCAACTGAGTGTCAAAGTGTGCCTTGCAAGTTACTTATTGCTCTGTCCATTTCTACAGCCATGTCTGCGTTGTTACAGTCTAGGGGTAGCCAAATAGGTGAAAGGGATTAAGGGACTTGCCCATCCATTATATATATCAGGAGGGGCAAGAACGGAAAACAAACTGATGAACTGAACCCCAAACAATCGTTTTACCGACGGGGGCCCTGAGTTCGTGTTACTCTGATAATTTCACTAATTGGGGAATATCTCTAGCTAGACTACCCGTATACATTCGCGGTTCGTCCATTTATACCACTAGTGAAGAGGACAGTGCAGATACCGGTATATCGGGGAAATCAAGGGGAAAATGCGACATGCACCTTTTGTGACTGTGTTGGTCTGGTCAGCATCAGGGTTGTTCAGGGGGGTGGACCAAATCTGCTTATCGAGACGCAGCCTATTATACCTCCCCTATGCAATAGCCACGAAAAACAGGGAGTATGACAGGGTACGAACTCATACCGATTCTAGACATGCATGTCCTGGTCTCTGCTGCTGCAGTTTACCGAGTTATCAAGCTTGGATTAACATACCGGTAGGGGCTCCATCAGCCTCCAAGCTGCTCAGCGTCTGCGGGCAGAGAGGACTGACCTGGTTTGTTTTTCAGTTTTGTGGGGATGCCTTCAAACCCCTCGTGCTTCCTGTTATAAAATTGGATGGTCAACACTCTCAGCAGGCTGTGCTGCTGTCCTGTCTCGGCAGTGATTTGCTGAGTTAACGTAACGAATCCTTTCTCTGAGCAGAGTCAACATGGGTAGTTTGTTTTGTCCCGCTGGTCCTTAGAGTGCCTCATTTTTTTTAGTTGTGAAAGGATTGTTTTTAATGTAAATTCTTTACGAGGCATATACTCGATAGCGGAGAAGATGCTATTAAGCGCAACAGGCGCAATCATATAGAATAGAGATGTGTACTGCACGGTACTGCAGTCACGTGCAGGCCACAGCTAGCCTGTGGCCTGGCGGCAGACAACACGGGACCAGGAGGGAACAGGTACCGGTGTGCACTATGATAGCTCAGAGACTGATATATAAATCAGTCAATAACATCCCCCCCAATTCAAGCTATTCTTTAACTTCAAGAATTTCTGGAATTAACTGAGGGGCATAAGAAAAATATGTAGTGGCTACTTATGAAGTAAAGAAAGGTAGAGGAGTCCGTACAGGGAGCAGGGACTCAGATAAGATATTTATTTAATTCGATGCAGAGGGGAATGTTGTCCTCTTGTAGAGTCCCAGGATTAATTTACTATGCTAGCAGATCTATGGGTAAGCTTCTATGTGAAATAATATAACTGCAGAGGGGCTGCAGACTAGGCTGCAGGGAGGCTGCACAGGTGTGAATTTAAACTGCAGATAAGCTGCAGGCTAGGTTGCAGGGAGGCTGCTGGGAGGCTGAAAGGAAACTGCAGATAGGCGGCAGGCTAGGTTGCAGAGAGGCTGCTAGGAAGCTGAAAGGAAACTGCAAGGTTTGAAGCTTGCTTGGTTACGAGAAGAGTGCATGATTCGAGATAGGGGGAATATAGACAAGATGTCTGTGTTAGTACCCCCATAATTTGGGAGCATCCTAAATTAGAGATTGCAGGCATCTTGCAGTGACCATGAGGAGATCTAAACTGAAAAGGGGAACATCTGTACATAGAGTAGTACAAGATGTCAGTACATAAGGCAGTACAAATTCTAAGTCTAGAGTGTTCATGGCTACATCAAAATAAAAGGGTGCAAGGGACTCTAGGTCTATATCTAGTTGCCAGATGCTGGGCATCCATCAAGCTCCAGCTGCAGGTGGATCTTTGCTAAGAGAGTGGAGAATGACTTCTTAGACATCTTGGGGGTGTCCAGCACGTTGATGAACCAGAAATCCATGGGGTTCCAGTGCATGCTCAGGTTCTTAACAGAGAGTACCCTTCCTCCAGGGTATGCACAGCTGATGGGATGCATGAGCATTTTGGGCCAGGTAGCCAGAACTCTTGCATGTGCTTGGACCATGGCTGCTTGCAGGCAGATGGCCCATTGGAGGGTGGGCCTGTCAGCTGCTGTAGATGTGGTGAGGTAGGAGTGAACCATGTGCTGCAGCCTGCTGATATGCTTGAGAAGGGGTCCACAGACTGAGACAGGATTTCTGTGCATCTGTCTACTGGGGAATTTGTGATGCTCAGATGCTAGCAGGGTGGGGAACTGGCTGATGAAATGGCAGGTGAGGGCTTGGACAGGCTTTCTTGGTCTGATGCTGAAGGCTCTAAGAGAGGAGGGAGAGTTGTTGAGTGTGGTGAGCAGGGTTCCAAACCTGGTTCTGGAGAGGCCAGAGTTGTTAAGGAACTGGACTGGATAGGTGTTCATATTGACATGAGCAAGGGGCTGATCAGGGGAGAGGGAAGTAGCTGAGGGAAGCCACTGGTCAAATCTGAGGGCATGTGAGAGTTCAGCCTGGGTGCAGGGACCTTGCCCATATATAGGGCAGTGGACATCTTCATACGCAGTCCTGATTTGGTCTAGCATGATGTCCATCTCTGCTCTGGCTTGGGCTGGAATGTGCGATGAGGTGGTGTAGTGATCTTGGTGGGGCTGCTGTGGTGATGTAAATTCCCCCCCATTGTCTGACTGGAGCAGGGATAGGTTGCATACATGGTCCAGGGCAGGCAATTCATCACCACCATTGACAGGGACTAGATCTGGGATGCCATCAGGGCTGTAGTCGTTGCTGGCAGCAGATCTAAGAGGAGGAATAGTGTAGGTGCCAGCAAAGTCATCATTGTAGTGGAGAACAGGCTGATCTGAGCCTGAAGGGATAGTGTGGATTTCTGGTGGGTCATCAACTTGCTGGTTTTCTGTTAGGGGCTCGAACTCACTATCACTGTCAGTTTCTTCAAGGGATTTGTCTGAAGTTGAAAGGGTGGTGTGATGGAGAAAGGAAGAGGTGTTAGTTTCAGCAGAGTCTTCTTGGGCACTGAGGGCAGTCACATGAGTGGGTGGGTACTGCCCTTTCTCAGAGTCAGTGTTTGATGTAGATGGCTCAGGGGCAGATGCAACGTCTTGAAGGTCTTGATCTGTCCTATTGGGGGCAGTCACCTGAGTGGGTGGGTACTGCCCTGTCTCAGTGCCAGTGTGGGATGCAGATGGCTCAGGAGTAGGGGCATCTTGACAGACTTGATCAGCCCTTCTGGGGGCAGTCTGATGAGTGGGTGGGTACTGCCCTGTCTCAAAGCCAGTGTGGGTTGATGTAGCTTTAGAAAGAAAGATTACAATGGCCACTTATCCTGGCAGTGGAAACACCACCGCCCCCGAAGGAACGGACTCCGCACACCACTGTCTTCCGGCAGTGGGGGTCGAACATCTCCCGTTTGGCGTGAGCTTTGGTGACCATCATTGTAACGGTATGGCTTGGTATATGTACTAGAGAATGAGTACCCGGATATCATATGAACTCCTTTGCTGAATGTAGCTATGGTGTAACGTATTCAACCCGTTACACTGGTTTCGGAGCTGGTTAACACCGCAGCTACGCGAGTTCGAATCGCTGATGAAGCGGTTTCGTCGGTGCCCATGTTCTGGGACCGCGAGCAAAGTAATATTTCCCAAAGCCAACGGATCCTCCCGACCCGGAACCAGGGCTCCGCTGTACGCGGCAAGGAACGGGATCTGTCCGAAAACGTACAACGTCATCACGTGGTACATGATACACCAACCGATTACTACCACTCGAAGAGTCCGTGACGGACTCCTAGAGGAGGGTAGAGTTAAACGGTATGGCTCGGTACATGTACTAGAGAATGAGTACTCGGACATCATATGAACTCCTTTGCCGAATGACGCTATGGTGTAACGATTCCAATCCGTTACAATCATAATGTAGGCAGGAGTTTGTGCACTAGAGTGGTCATGAGGGTATCTGGGGAGGTTTGAGTGAGGTAGAGTCCATGCCTTTTGGGGCATGATAGAAGTACCATGGTGCCATATTTGTCAGGTATGGAGAGAGTGGCCTTGGTCTTGGACATGTGGACTTGGAGATCTGGGCACAGGTTGGTGGCTGCATTGATGCTAATGATGTTGGGCATTTTGCAGTCAGCTAGGAGTACACCATTCCGGATGATCAGTGCTTTGCCATGGCCCTTGATCTTGGCCTTCCCTATCTGCTTGCAAAAGATAGGTGGAGATCCTTGGTCTGCCAACTGCAGCCTAATAGGTTGTGGGAGGTCCTGAATGTCATGCAGAAGAGAGGTGTTACTTGTGGCATGGAGGGCTGCAGTGTCAATGATCCATTCTGTCTGCAGTGCTGCTTGGAAAACTTCTTCATCATGATCTAGAGTGAAATCATCATCGGCACTCATATGCTCAAAGAAAGTACTGTCAGCCAGGGGGTCATATGGTAAGGAAAATGATACAGACTTGCCTCTGGTTGGTGCAGCAAAGCTCATGGGTTGTGGAGTGTCCTGAGTTAGTGCCAGAGAGAGAAAGTTGTGCTCCTCATCCTCACTGTCAGAGTTGGAGGTGGAGGTGGAGTTGTCACCATCAGCTACATGGGCATGGCGTCCTCTGCTCTGGTTTCTCCTAGGTCTCTCTTTCCTGTCACTTCTCCAGCGGGATGATGACTTTTTCTTGTCGTCACCTGATCTTTCTTTGGGAGGTGACCTTGATCCATTGTCAGCAGAGTCAAAGTTAGCTGGCTTATAAGCCAGATTGGATTCCTCACTAATGCATTCTCTGGAGCTATGTCCTGCTCCTCCACAGTTCCAGCATTTCATCTTCTTATTGATGTCTCTTCTGTCCTTCTGGAGTCTGGCGTCCTTGGAATTGTGCGAGGTGTAGGGTCTTCTGAATCTGTAGGCTGCTGCAGCCATCTCAGCTGCTTCTGGAGATGGGGAGGGGTCAACACCCTTCACCAAGCACCACCGATTCATTGCGGCTTGGAGAATGGCAAAGGTTGTGACTTCAGCAGGGTTGAACTTGTTCATGTATCCATCATACTCAGGACGAGAGTGGAGGCCCTTGACAATGAGGTTGAGGAATGCAGGAACAGAGGTTGTAGTAATCCCTTGGATCTGGGGAAGCTGTGAGTACAAATCATATGCTCTGGAGAGGTAGGTCTACAATGATTCATAGGCAGACATGGTGAGAGTATAGAGACTTTGGACAGTTGTTAGCTCTCTGGCTGAAGCTTGTTCAGAGTAGAGGGAGTCCAAGAACCTGAAAGCTTTAGTGGCCATGTCAGTGTGGCCAAGGATAGCATTTTGGATTGCCTCTGAGCATCGATCCAGAATCATCTTGAACGCCTTGTTGTTTTTGTAGATGGAGATCCTGTTAGGGACACCACGAACTTGAACAGCAGGGTCAGCACCCGCAACAACAGGGTAAGAAATGTCATCAACAGGGTAACCGTCAGAGGTAGGAGGCTCCCCAGCGACAAGGGCTTGTTGGCAGTCGAAAGCGATGTTGATGCAGTTCATGTCGGACTTGTGGTCGAGGAGGAAATGCACCCTGGCGTGACGCCATGTGTATATGTTGTCACCGGTGAAGATTCTGGGGTGTTGCATGATGTCTGGTTGGTCTTCTCAGCTGGTGTCTTGGAGTTATAGGTCGGAGTGTGGGGTGGGGTAGGATTACGAGGGCGGGGCAGAGGAAGTGGGGATGGTGTGCTTGTGGGAATCGGCGATCCGAAGGGATCCAGTGGATTGGGAATTGTGAACTTCGCCGGGTGGCAACGTTCGGCAACAGTAGCTTCTTGTTGAAAGCTGTGGTCGCAAGCGCAATGATCGTCTGGGATCAATACAGCTCTGTGTGGTATCTCAGTGAGGGCGTCTTTCTAGACTCACTTCATAGATTTCGGTGACTAGCAGGTGCTCTTGCTTGCTCCAGTCGTAGGACGCAGCGGCAGATCCAAAGTAGGTCTTGGGGAAGCGGTAGGCTGAGCAGCAGTTAGTTGAATCCGCAGGGTGGTCCAGATGCTAGAAACTCGGGCCAAGCTAGTCAGAGGGTAACTGATACCTGAGTGTCGGTATGCAGCGGCTGTTCTTCGTTAGCGTCTGTTGATGGCGCGCATAACCTTTTAATGTAAGTTCTTTACAAGGCATATACTCGATAGCGGAGAAGATGCTATTAACTGCGACAGGCGCAATCATATAGAATAGAGATGTGTACTGCACGGTACTGCAGTCACGTGCAGGCCACAGCTAGCCTGTGGCCTGGCGGCAGACAACACGGGACCAGGAGGGAACAGGTACCGGTGTGCACTATGCTAGCTCAGAGACTGATATATAAATCAGTCAATAACAATTGTCACCCCGGGAGGTGGGTCTGACACAAACCAGTGACATCTGGTTGGAGCGCCATGGAGGCAGCATACTGCCTGGCTGTTCTACTCTCGTCCCTTCCCCTCAAGGTGTGGACTCAGCATTTAGCCATCTATCCACCTTGTTCGAGCAGCTTGGGCGTGGTGGCGAGTACGACCCCCGGTCCAACACAGGCAACCCTTGCCACAGTGGCCCTGTCAGGAACTACAAGAAGGGCTACCAAAAACTCTTATTTGAGGCAGGCTACCAGGAAGTGTCAGCTGTCCCTATGGTTATTTCCAAAGTGCACGCCCTAGTAGCCTACCTTGATGTGGAAGCCCGCCGGGCCTCTGACCCAGTCAAGCGCATCTCTTTTCTGAGGGATGCTGTTTCCATCCTTCATGCTTGGGAGACAGCCTATCGCGGCACTGAAGGTGGCAAGTTGTGCCTCCCTGATCTGCACACCCCCAACCGGGTTCAACTGTACCCTAATGGGTATGACCCCAGTGTCCCCATGCCTGAAGTGCTGCTGTCCCTTCCTACTCATGGCACCAAGACCAAGAAGAAGGGTAGGGTCTACCAAGCCCCAGTCTACATCAAGCTACACCCTCAGCCTGCTGTTTGCCTACTGAGCCACTTGTGGGCCTTCCAACAGCTGTGCTATTTGTCTGGCTTTCCCATTCGGCACTACATCCTCCGTCCCTCTACCTACACCCAGAAGGGGTTCAGGGAGGCTCCCTACTCTGGATGCCTTTTCACCAAGATGGTCCAGAAACACCTGAAAGCCATCCAGCTGTTCAACCACGAGACTGCTCACAGCTTTCGCCGTGGAGCCTTGCAAGCTGCTGCTCAGGCAGCTGGCCCCTCTCAGTCTGCTCAGCTTGCAGCAGCTGCTGCCGCTGGCCGGATCCAGACCCCTGCTGTCGTCCAGCTCTACTTGCACCCCGAACGCCATCTACCTCGCCTTGGTCGGGAGTAAACTACTTGGCACTGCATTAGGCAGCCCAATCTTACTCTTCGTCCTCCTAGCCACTTTTGCTTGACTGGCTATCATTAATCCATCAACACCCTCAATTTGTGCTAACATTCCTGCCCATTACATTACATTACATGTTAAAGTCTACTTGACACCGCGAGGGTGTATGAGACTCTGTGCTTTAAACAAAAAGAAAAAGCACCCACAAAGCAAAAAACCCCATTACATCAGGGGTGTGTCGAGGACAAACAAACCAAACTCCCAACCACCGTTTTGGTGGCGTAGGTATTAAACCCCTTAGAGCCGGACCCAGATCTCAACCACTTACAGTGGCGGAGGTAAGAAGCTAACAAATGAGAAGTCACAAGAAGAAGAAAAAAAGGGATGATAAATTACGGTGCCACTAAGCAGTCCAGGGCTTCCTGTCTTGCTCTTCTACAAGTAGAAAGATAGTCGGCTAGGTTGCTCCAAAAAGACTTAGTGCCATTTCCATTCATAAAGGTTCTGAATGTGGAATCGCAGAATTCCACATTCCATACGGTTAAGTTGGTATCCTCATGGACATGCCTATAAATATCTGTAAACAGCTTCTGGTAGCGGAGGCGAATATCATTATAAAAAGGGCACTCAAACATATGCATTTCATCCTCAGGTTTTTGGAACCCACACATTTGACAGTGTCTCATTGAGCGAGGGATGTGTGCTCTATCCACCACCCTCATTCTCTCTGTGTTCAGCCAATGGGAACCCATTCTAAACTGTGCTATAGAACGAATCTGATCCTGCTTATGTAAGGCGGATGTAAAGGGAATCAAGCCATTCTCATCATTGCTGTTGGCTGCGAACCATTTTTGGTATCGGAGGCGTTTAAAGCCAACCCTTCTCTCATCAGGGATGTCTCTAACTGCATTGGTGTCACTTGGGTACTTAAACCTCCATGACTCAAAAACTTCAGACATAATACCTTCGACATCGACAGCCTCTAAAATGTTGATGTTTTTACTGGATCCTAGCTTGTGGAGAGCACAACGCAAGTCATGAACCCAGCCAGTGTTGGAGTCAAAAGATTCCTCAAGAGCCATTCTAATGAGATCCTCAGGTTCTTTATGTATGGTCTTGTTCCAGAAGCGCAAAGCTTGTTTAAGCCAAGCAAAACACAACGGGGTTCTACCCAGCTCTTCCATGATAATATTAGATGTAGTAGATTGGCAAACACCCAACAGATTGGCAAACACCCAGTAACATTATGTATTTCCATCATGTTACTGTAGACAGACTTCTCAAATCCTATATTGCCTTGATCATAGACTTCCCTAAACATAGACATGACCTGATCAAGTACTCTAGACATGCTTCTCAGGTCATACCCTCTAGTTCTCGTTTCAGAGCTCCCTGGGGTTTATCAGAGTTTATGTTTAATTTTGTAAACCATAACCCTTTTGTCTTCCCCTTCTTAGCTGTATTCAAGGGGTGGGTGGGTGGGACTTTTAAAGCTTGAATAGCTCGTTAAGGTAGCTCCTCAAAACTCGAGCCTTGCTTAACCGCTCGACTAGGTTGATAGGCTCTCTCTTTCAGGTCTCTCCCCGACCTCGTATTCAAAAATCATGTTGAGTGTACTGCCGGACAAGCCCCCCATTCTTGTAATAGAAAGGAAGAGAAAGCTCTAAGCAGTACACCAACACCGACTCTCCTGAGTCAGAATGGGTTGTGGTGACGTGGCTTTGAAAGGTGGTACTGAGTCTCTAGGCTAGGCCCCCCTGCCTAGCCTTCTTGTTTGCAAAACTTTCGACTCCGCAACACCTTTCCTCTAACCCCCCAACATAATTGGTCCTGGGCATATCCCAGGATCACACACCCAACTCATTTTGGCCCAAAGCCTTGGATGGTCATCCCAATTTCTTCCAAAGGACATACAGGGCCTGGACCGTGTATGCAATCCCTTGCACTTCCTCTCCCCCAAAGGGATGAGAGCTCCTGGCTGCCACAAGTCACTCCTCATGGGCAAGTCCCATGTGTCCCTAATGGGCAGCTCAGCAAGGATGGCCCTCCAGGGCTTAGGCCACACAGGTACTATCACTATGCAGTCAACTCTCTGCTTTCTGACCTCTTCCAAGATCTCACCCATCATGTTGAAGGGTCCATTGATGTAATCCAGTTGTGCCACCCCAGGGTATTCAGCCTCTGGCCGGACCCAAGACTGGTCAAAGGCATCAATCCCCTTGCAACCAATACCCCATACTTTGGAATAGTACGCTCCTACTACCCGTGTGTTTGCTCCATGTGCAAACACATCCAGTGTTGGCTTCCTACCTCCTAACACCTCCCGGTTCACTACGTCCCTATACACATCCTCCTGCAAACTCCAGTCAGAGTTGTCCACCAACTTGGAATGGTCGTCTGCCAGTTGTTGCTCAGGGTGCTCTCTCGGCCTCCATTCCACATCAAGCTCCACGTCCAACTGAAAGCACCGTAGCCTAATTCCTTTTCACTATGGGAAACAAGCTCCCATTCCCTTTCATCCCCATAGCTGTTTGCATCGCCACCATGCTGTCTGTGCCATAGCACAACCTCTTGCCAGCCATGAATCCTGGCCTCTGCTCATGAATAACCTCAATGGCCACCTCCAACGCACTCAGCTCTCTGCTAGAGCTTGACCATTCGTTGTTAGCCACTGCTGCCATCTGGGCAGTGGTGAAAGGCTGCACGATAGCTTCTGAAAATTCAACATCAGGTGTGAACGCTGCCAGGCATGACTCAGAAGCATCCCCCACCAGCCTAAACGCTAGTGGTCTCCTAAACCACTTCTTCCCTGAGCTAGCCTCCATCATGTTTAGCATCAACTCAGCATCAGCCTTCAAGGCCTCAGGTGAAGGGTAAACCTGATCCCACCTCAAGGCCCCCATCCTAGCCTTGTGGATGTCTCTTGCTAGCAACGGGGCCAACTCCATGGCTGGTGCCAGAGCCATGATCTTCCCAGCCATGCTGGCCAGCACCCTATCCGACACTTCAGCTCGGCCTATGACATCCCTCATGAAACCCGCCAAAGCAGACTTTTTGTCCTCTGGGATCGAGAACGTTTTTTCCCGCAGATCCACCATCATCCCCAAAAACCTTGCCACCTGTGTAGCCTTCAGCTGGCACTTGGACAGGCTCAGAATAAATCCTAGGCTAGCCAGCAGTCTAGCCATGGCTATGGCTTGCTTTTGAGTCCTGGCCTCACCCTCCTGCAAGGTCAACTCATCGTCGATCAAGTACAGCATTCTCACACCCATTCTCCTTAGGGGACTAAACACCACCTCCTTGATCTGGGAGTAGATGAAACACGCCGGTCCAGGGCCAAAGGGCAGGTGGGTGAAACACAGGACTTCCCCATCTAGGCTGAAGGCCAGGTATTGCCACATGTCCGTGTGCAACGGTACATGCCAGTACCCAGACTTGTCATCTGTCGTGAAAGCCCAGTCCCCCTCCCTTGCCAAGTGCACCAAGTCTCCTAGTCTCTCATACTGGAGCTTCCTGTACTGCCAGAACAAGTTGGGGTAGCTGGGGTTGATGCACAACCTAAGCTTAGGCAGCTTATCCTCCACCACCCTCAACCCGTTCACTACCACAGGAGCCTCCACACCGTCCCATACCCTCACTACCCCTTTCCTTTTCATGGCAACTACCTCGCCCCGTGTGAAATCCTCATGCCTGCCCACACTCTCGTGGTTAGGGAAAACCACTTTCCTCGGCCTGTCCCCTCCTAGGTACTGGTCCACCTTCTCCCCCTTTGGGATCACTCTATGTAACATTGCCCTTACTATCTTCAACTTCTTTTTCCTGGCTGGGGCAAACTGTTGCTGAGGGTGGTCTATGGGTACCATTTTCCAGTTCACCCCATTGCTAATCCACCTCATCACCTCTTTGGATTTCTTAGTCTCACCCCCTGACACCTGGAAGTACTCCTTCCACACCTCTCCGTGGTCCCTAATGGTTCCTGCTTTGAACGCATCTGGATCTGGAAGCTCAGATTCTAGACTCTCTTTCCATCCATCTTCTATTAGGGGCTGCCACTCGGGGTCCCTTGTTAACCTTACAAGGTCATCAACAGCCCCTCTCATCTGTAGGTGAGATGCCTTAGGGGCCGTCCTCCTTTCTTGTAACCTAAGAAAGGAGGTGTTAGATCCCAGCCTCTCCGGAAGCTGCACAAATCGGTCCATTAGGGGGTCATCTTCTAATTCTACACACACATCACCTGGTCCTTCTACCTCCCCCTCGTGCATGCTAATTATCAGCGTCCTCTCGTCTCCCTCTTGTTCCTCCCCTGGGATCCCTGAGAACAAGCAAAAGGCCACAAGGTGTGAAACAAACATAAACGCCAGGGCGGGGCAACAAGACGGCAGACGTGAAAGGATGTTCTTCTTTACACAAACGTCCTAGCTTGTATCTCCATGCTCCAGACATTGCAAAGGTTAAGCTCAACCTAAACCAAATCCTAGGCAAGAATCACAAGTGAAACAAGCAAGGAATCCCCACAAAGGTCCCAATCAGACAAGGGCCTAATCACCCACTTGGTGTCATATAGCCTTTATTCAAAACTTGCCGTTCCACCACCCCTATTGTTAAAGCTGTCCACCCATCCGCAAGACCAGGCTATGCTAAGTGCACTACACAACTCCTTAGTGCCCTAATGCTCCTTTATCTGCTCTTTAATTAGGAGCATTTGGGGCCCCCTGAATCCTAGGTGGGTCATGGGCGAACTTACAACGTTCTCCAAAGTTGCAAGCTCCCTGAAGGAAATCCCTGCACATAACCCTTGGCCCGTTCGATGGTCTGGGGTTGGCTTGGAAGGGTCTCCTTGGGTTGGGAACCTGGAAAGGCCCATTTGCCTGCCGGGCAGGGTTACCTTGCTGAGCTAGGTAACCCTGCCGACCTGGGTAACCCTGCTGGGCTGGGTAACTCTGCTGGGCTAGTTGACCCTGCTGGTAGTACCCCGAGTGCAGCAGCAGTGTTGGTCTCTTCAGATCCCTCTCCCTCCAGAGGTTATGCAGTGTCTTCATGATTTTCTTGAATGCAATCACCCCTTCACGGAGTCCTCGAGCTTCGGGCAACTCGTCCTTCACCATATCCTCCACTTCAATGCAGTCTGCCTGCAGTCCACTGTCCACATGACCTTTCAAGACCCTCACCAGCTTGCCACCAAACGCTGCCAGGCACCTAAGCATGAAGCTCTCCACCATATCATCCCTTACTAGCTCCAACCCAGCTAGAACCTCTTCCTTGGCAGCAAAAATCAAGCCTTGCAGCTGGCTGTGTCCTAGTTCCCCATGCCCTTGAGTGTACGAGGCATGCTTAGCCCACTCGTACTGGGTCAACAGCTGAGAAACCATAGCATCCAAGTTAAGCTGACAGTCCTTCCATAACGCAGCCTCCTTCTCACGGTCTTTGACTGGGTGCTGATCCCCACATGTCCTTCCTTGTGCCCCAAGGAAAAGTTCCTCTCGGTGCCTCGTGTCCAGGCGGGTGGCCTTCTCCCCCCTAAGCTTATCAGGTGTCAAAGCTACCCCTACCCAGCTCCGTAGGATCAGCTTCTCCGGGCTCTTAGGTTCCCACTGCCTTGCACCCCTGTCTCTCTTCTGAGGTAAATGCTGGTCCATCACCCTCTCTCTAGCTCTTTGCTCTAGCTCTAGAACATCATTGACCTCGTTCACAGCCTCCAACAGCAAATCACGGTACGGTCTCCAACCTGGGCTTCTAATCTCCACATCTCCGAGGTTGGAGAAGTTGACAGCACTCCCCTCTACCTCTGTAGCCACGGGAGGCGAAACGTCCCAGCCTCCAGCAAGTACCCTAGCTGCGTGGTAGGAGCGGTAGGTACCTGCCTTCTCAGATTCTACTCTGATCACTGCAAAACAGGTTTCAGATCGAATATATATATTGACATGCTCACGCCTTTCTCTATGAACCCTCTGGGTCATTTGTTTGTGCACGGGGGCCCACCTCCTGGGGTGAAAATAGTTTCAAAACCAAGTATGGTCACTAATTTATGGTACAGTCCAGGGGTAGCCAATTACGCTAAAGGGACTGCCCAACCTCAAATAAACAAGATCATTCTAGACTTCGGTATCCAGAGGGGCTCTATCACGCCGCTTAGCTTATTAAGCTTAGTGTAACACGTGACCCCCCCCCCCCCCCCCCCCCCCCCCCCCCCCCCCCCCCGCCCCCCCGCGTAATGCCGAAGGAAAAAAAATCTGCGTTATGGTGCACCCGAGACAAACTTGACATTCTGGGCATATTTGGTAAGGGACACAACTTTTGACTCAAAAACTTGAATTTTGACTCACGAAACGCAGATTTGAAAAACAGTTTCGTCTCAGATCGTACATTTCGAAACGCCCCTGAACAGTACTGGAGCACCTGGTGGTACTGGAGGTGAGTACTGGAGCGGCGAGCCCACGCCACCCGGCGAACGTTGAGAAGTACATCAACCGGACCTGAACCGGTACCAGTACCACGATAGCACCCAGAGGGATAGCACCGTTGGGTGGGTCGAGCTGGACAGCTTCCTTAGGGTGTGTTTCCACATTTTCTCGTCCCCGGAAACAAAAAGTAAACCCTCCCCGGTGCCAGGTAGGCAATTTTGTTTCCCCAGGGGCTCCCCGGAGTCTCCCCAGAGAATCCTCGGAGTTCCAGGTCGGCAAATCTTCGCGACAGGTCGTCGAATCTTTACCCCTGGGTATTTTTGAATATTTCGAAATATTTACGAAAAATGACGGTTAAAAGTACAAAACGAACGATTAACGACTTTCCCTTGGCTTTCCCCTGGCTTTCCAGGAGAAAAGTTTCGGGGGAACATGCCGCCCACCCCTGGAGATTTTGGAGTCTCCCCGGAGTCCACATCAGCATTTCCCGGAGTCCACATCAGCATCCCAGGAGAATCGCCGCAGAGTCGAGACACAAAATCGACAAGGCGTGTCATTGTTCGCGTTGTGAAAACTTCAGCTTTTACTTTACAGCGGCTCTCTATTTTGCTCTGTCGCTTGGGCTTCCCGTGGATTGGGGTCCAGCAGTTGACCTGTCAGCTCAACTGAACCCAACCGAACCCCCCCGGAGAATCCCGAAGTCCTTCGGGCGAATCAAGGACTTCGGGATTCTCCGGGGATTGTCAGTTGGGTTCAGTTGAGCTGCCAGGTCGACTCCTGGAACCTAATCCACGGGAAGGCCAAAAAGTTTCTATAGTAGAAACACACCCTTAATCAAGCCGAATTGGCGTACTGCTTTTCTTTTCTTTTCGAGCTAATTACGACGATGGAGTAACATTGACGCGTTGCCCCCACCAGGTTCCTTAATGCCGATTGCGCGTTAGTTTCTTTTGCTTTCCTTTTCTGCGCATTACCCCGATGTATCACCCGGCTGTGAAGTCTCGACTAAGACATGCAGGCTGTAGCTTCTGATGACCTTACACAGGTGAGGGAAAGTTCCAACATGGGGAGATCATGACGATTACGATATATGAGAATGATTGTCAATATCTAGTATCACATTCGTGGGTTGAACCCAGGCTGACTGACTGACTGACTGACTGACTGACTGACTGACTGACTGACGGACGGACGGACGGACGGACGGACAGACAGACAGACAGACAGACAGACAGACAGACAGACAGACAGACAGACAGACAGACAGACAGACAGACTCACTCACTCACTCACTCACTCACTCACTCACTCACTCACTCACTCACTCACTCACTCACTCACTCACTCCTCACTCACTCACTCACTCACTCACTCACTCACTCACTCACTCACTCACTCACATCACTCACTCACTCACTCACTCACTCACTCACTCACTCACTCACTCACTCACTCACTCACTCACTCACTCACTCACTCACTCACTCACTCACTCACTCACTCACTCACTCACTCACTCACTCACTCACTCACTCACTCACTCACTCACTCACTCACTCACTCACCCTCACCTCACTCACTCCTCACTCACTCACTCACTCACTCACTCACTCACTCACTCACTCACTCACTCACTCACTCACGCATCACTCACTCACTCACTCACTCACTCACTCACTCACTCACTCCTCACTCACTCCCTCACTCACTCACTCACTCACTCACTCACTACCACTCCACTCACTCACTCACTCACTCACTCACTCACTCACTCACTCACTCACTCACTCACTCACTCACTCCATCACTCACTCACTCACTCACTCACTCACTCACTCACTCACTCACTCACTCACTCACTCACTCACTCACTCACTCACTCACTCACTCACTCACTCACTCACTCACTCACGGACACACATACACATATAGACTGACACACACAGAATCACAGACAGACTGGCAGACACACATACATACACATAAACATACACACACTGACTCACAGACAGACAGACATGCAGACAGTCACACAGACACACACAGGCAGACACACACTCACACCCAAACATACATACATTCAGACATCAATACATAACTAATGTAGGCATTCATGCACACTAACATTTGTCCAACAACACGTATGTTCCAGGGCTCACAGCGGAGGAGATGGAGAAAGCTACAAAGGAATCCAAGGCCAAAGCCAAGAAGGAGAAGAAGCTTAGGCATAAGGAGAAGAAGAAGGAGATAGAAAAGAATAGACAAAGTCAGACAAACATTGGAGAGCAACATTCCTCGGATCAGGAATCAGCACTGGGGAACCAGGATGCAATTATGCCTCTGCCACAACAGCAACATATAGGGGGCAGTCTTGACGTTGGGGAGTCAAGTGGAAGTGGCAGTGCAGGTTTTGCAGGGGACAAGGAGCATATTTCCACTCACTCTGGTGGTGACAGGAAGCCAATTGAAAGTGGCACTGCTAATACTGATGCCACTGATATGCAAGGAACTCCTGCCGCACACACCTGTCTAGATCAGAAGGAGAGCAACGAAAAGGCTTCTGCAGGTCCTATTCCTTCTGGTGGTGACAGGAAGCCAAGTGGAAGTGGCACTACTACTACCACTGATGTTACTGACATGCAACGAGCTCCTGCCGCACACACATGTCTAGATCAGAAGGAGAGCAACGCACAGGCTTCTGCAGGTCCTATTCCTTCTGGTGGTGACAGGAAGTCAAGTGGAAGTGGCACTACTACTACAGATGTTACTGGCATGCATGGAACTGGTGGAAGTAAGCTATGTGGGCCAAAGGCTTCTGCAGGTCCCATTCCCTGTTTAGTGGCATTATTAACTGCTGGCACTGCGGCAAGTGTACATGGAAGGGCTGCACAGGAACTCTCGCAACTCGCCGAGAGCAGTTCGGTCAATCGGAGTAACATTGCTGCTGCAGGGGCCATCTCTCCTTTGGTAGCATTATTATCCCCTGCCACCCCAGCAAGTGTTCAGAAAGAGGTGTGCGTATGCCTGACTGATTTGGGTCAAGACAACCAGCCGGAGGTTGCGGCTGCAGGCGCTATTAACCCCTTTAATTCGTGGCATTGTTATCTTCTGGCATCCCGGCAGGAATGCAGGCGGAGGCAGCAATGGCTCTCTCTTCTCTAGCCACTAGCGCCACTGACGCTTCAGGCGCAATTGTTGCTGCAGGTGCCATTCCCCCCTTGATAGCATTCTTATCCCCAGCCAGTCCAACATGTGTGCAGGAGCAAGGAGCTTTTTGCCTAGCGTCTTTAGCTAGAGTACATCATGGAAATCAGAGTAGGGTGGCTTCTGCAGGTGCCATCCCCCTCTTGGTGGCTTTGGTGTCTGGCAGCACTTCAGGAATTGCGCAGGTGTGCGCAGCCAAGGCACTTTGCATGCTATCTGTCAAGTCTCTAGACAACCAGATTTCTGCTGCAGGCGCTATTCCCCCTTTGGTGGCATGGTTATCTCTTGGCATTCCAGAAAAGAACCAGGAGGAGGCAGCGATGACTCTTGGGAGTCTAGCAGCATCAAACCCTGACGTCCAACAGATGGTCGCAGCTGCTGGTGCTATTCCCCCATTGGTGGCGATGTTGTCGGCCAAAATCTCAGCCAGCGCGCAAGAGAAGGCAGCATACTGTCTTGGACGTGTAACTGATCACAATCCTGCCGTTCAGATTAAGTTCGCTGCCGCAGGTGCAATCCCCCCCTTGGTGGCATGGTTGTCTGCCAGTAGTCGAATAAGTAGGCAGATGGCGGGAGTAGCGACACTTGGAATGCTCGCTTCCTCGGTTCCTAACAACCAAAGGATGATTGCTGCTGCCGGTGCAATGCCACGCTTGGTGGCGTTGTTATCGGCAAGCACTCCATCAAGTGTGCAAACATTAGCAGCAAGGGGTCTCATAGTTCTATATGGAGAAATTCCTGACATCAATCGGAAGCTTGCTGCTGCGGGTGCTATCCCCCCCTTACTTGGTGGCATTATTATCCATCAGCACTCCATGCAGGACGCAGGCGGAGTCAGCACGGGCTCTATGGTTTCTTACTTCTGAACATCCTGACAACCAACGGAAGGTTGCTGCTGCGGGTGCAATGTCTCGCTTGTCAGCATTGTTGTCTCTGAGTGACACAGATGATGAGGTGGAGTAGCTTGCAAGAACTCTGTCCACTGTTCTGGAAGATGCAAGTAAAGCTGAGGCGCTGAGGACTCAAGCTTCTCATGCCCTTGCTCAGGTAAGAGAAAGCACCAGTGTGGAGTGATCATAATGACTAGGCTAGATTAGAGCTCGGGTAAGGGAAAGCACCAATGTGGAATGGTCATAATGACTAAGCTAGATTAGAGCTGAGGTAAGGGAAAGCACCTCTTATGTGGAATGATAATACTGACTATGGTTGGGATCAGAGCATTTTTTCGCTTGTCAGCACTGCTCTCTCTGAGTGATGCAGATGATGAGGTGGAGAAAGTTGCAAGAATTCTTTCCACTGTTCTGGAAGATGCAAGTAAAGCTAAGGCGTTGAGGACTCAAGCTTCTCATGCCCTTGCTCAGGTAAGGGAAAGCACCAACGTGGAATGATCATGATGACTAGGCTAGATCAGAGCTCAGGTAAGGGAAAGTACCAATGTGGATTGATCATAAATTCATAATGACTAGGATAGATTAGAGCTCATGTATGGGAAAGCACCAATGTGGAATGATCTTAATGACTAGGCTAGATCAGACAGGTTTTTCGTTTCAGAAAGGTGGCCTTCTGGTGGCGATCAAGGGTTTGGTGTTTTTCAAGGTTGGGCTCCTTGTAGATATTTGGGTAGGCGGCCTGTAGGACTGGCCTGGGGGGGTTGAGGCGTGGGGCCCAGATTCAAGTCTCCTGGTAGCAGAAGGTTTGGCCGAAACACGGTCCCAGATAGCGATTGCTACTGGTAGCGGAAAAAGTCCTAGTCAGCGTCGCAAGCGGCGCGGGAAAATGGCGGAGAGCGTTTGCGACGTAGCGATATTTGGCAACAGAAGCGAGTTAGTTACGAGACCGTAGGCTGACTTGTCAGGCTTCGTCTCGAGGGGGCGATCGTTCGGACAAACGGACAATAGGGTAACCCTGGGGGCTCCCGCCCCCCAGGAGGGGGGGCTCCGCCAAAAAGCTCTGTGCTAGGTAGCAATGGTTGTCTACCACATTCCTGGATAGGTTGACTACTGGCATCCTTTTTTATTCTGGGCCGAAGATGTGTAAATTACTTTTACATTTTTGCAGTTTTGGTCACAAATTTGTTTTGGGGTTTTACATGGGTACCGGCACAGGAGAATATTTATGATTTCATGAGCCATGCTTCGATTTTTTCTGCCAAGGTTGAGATCCCCCACCCCCGTCCGCTCCATTTTAGCCCCCATCCCGTCACATTTCTTTTGCGCCCTACCGGCTGCTGACACCCAAAAGGATACTGATAGACAGTGAGACACGGACAGACATGGAGGTACACAAACACACACACATAATAACATAAATGATGATGATAAATGATGACAATAAAGAATGATAAATGATGATAGTAATATATGATGACGGTGATGATGATGATGGCATTTTCCCTGTTTGACTCAAAATGTGCCCGTTGCTTGATGGAGTCAAGGGGGACTGGTGAACATTACAAACACAAAATACAAATACATACATTCATGCACACTAACATTTGCCCTAAACACTTCCGTTCCAGGCGCTGATTGAGTAGGAGGAGCGATAGAAAGCGGTAAAGGGAGCTACGGTCAAAGCCAAGAAGGAGAAGGAGCTGAGGCAGAAGGAGAAGAAGATGGAGAGCGAGAGGGCAGCTGGGGCAGTGGGGGAGGAAGAGGAGGAGGATCTCTGTGTTTTGTGTATGGAGAGGGAGCAGGATGTGTGCTTACGGCCTTGTGGGCATGTGAGCATGTGCTCCCGCTGCTGTGAGGAGGTCCTGGCTAAGAAACGTGAATGTCCCATGTGCCGAACTAAGGTGGAGGAGCATGTTAGACTGGAGGTGTAAAGGGGTGTGTTGCATGGTTCATCAGCTAAGTGGGCTTTACATTACATTACATGTTAAAGTCTACTTGACACCGCGAGGGTGTATGAGACTCTGTGCTTTAAACAACAAAAAAAGCACCCACAAAGCAAAAAACCCCATTACATCAGGGGGTGAGTATCAGGGTGATTCAAAGAGCGCGCGTTTGAGCGCTGACATTTTGACCCCCTCTGCGCTTTAAGCGCAGTTTTTTGCAACCCCCTGTGGACGCAGCAAGCAATTTTTGCGCTTTTTGCACTACACAGCGCAGTTTTTTTGTTTTCAAGTGCGCTATAGCGCTGGCCAATTTGGCCATTTGAAGTACCCTGGTGAGCATGTGCCTCCGCTGCTGTGAGGCGGTGTTGCTAAGAAAGGTGAATGTTCTATGTGCCGACTCAAGGTGGGGGAGCGTGTTAGGCTGGAGGTGTACAGAGGTTTGGTTACATGGTTCATCAGTCGAGTGGGCATGTGAGCTTGTGCCTCCGCTGCTGTGAGGCGGTGTTGCTAAGAAAGGTGAATGTTCTATGTGCCGAAGTGCCGAACTAAGGTGGGGGAGCATGTTAGACTGGAGGTGCCATGAGGATAACACAAACCCTATTTGCTTGGGGTGCCATGATAATAACGTAAAACCTATTTGCTTGGGGGTGCCATGAGGTTAACACAAACCCTATTTGCTTGGGGGTGCCATGAGAATAACGTAAAACCTACTTACTTGGGGGTGCCATGAGGATAACGTAAACCCTATTTGCTTGGGGGTGCCATGAGGATAACGTAAACCCTATTTGACTGGAGGTGCCATGAGGATAACAGAAAACCTCTTTATAGGAAAAGGCTCCTTTGTCGCCACCCGAGTGGCTTAGCTTAGTGATGAATGCTGGCAAGAGTAAGTGGCATTATAGAAATTCAGGGAATGATTTGGGAGTTGAGGTCAGACTTCGTATTTTGTCTCTGGGCCGATCCTCCCACAATTCAGAGATTTCAGGCAAAATTTGAGATACAAAGACTTGTCCAGGTCCTGAATCTGAGTGTGTCTTAGAAGTAGCGCAAGATAATGGCATCCTTGTGATAGGGCATATTTTATGTGTGACCAGTATTATTATTATTATTATTGTTGTTGTCATCCGCAGGTCATTTATTGTTGAGGGGCGTCCCAAGAGAATCTGAGCCCGCTCCACACATTCGGGGTGGTCTGACTGGTCTCATAACGAGTATTAGTTTTGTTATGTTGTTACTATCTAGGAGTAGACCAAATAGGTTAAGGGGACTTGCCCAACCGTGTCAGGAGGGGCTAAAACGAGAAAACACTAATCAACTGAACCCAAACAATTGTTTATCGACGGGGGGCCTGAGTTAGTGCTACAGCAAAAATTTAATTACACGATTATAATTGAATCATAATCCCAAATGGGATGAAATTTAATTGTGCGATTATTTTCCATTGATCCAGATTCGTCCATAACGTTATTTGATTATTTGATAGTGTAACCTTGGTGGTGGTCTGGTAAATTCAATATGTTCGAGTCCGCTCTAGTAAAACTTCTCCCTGGTTACCCTTTTTATGTTACTAGCAAGAGGATGACATCTGACAAATATCTGGTCCCCCCCCCAGAAAAGTTGGAAGAGTAAAAAAAAGGGGGGGGGGGGGGGGGAGGGGGGGGGGGTCAAAAATTAGAAGTAAACTAGACCATGTTGTGGCAAATCATCTCCTTCGGTAGCCTGCATTTTTAACCCCCAGAGAATGTTGTGGATTATCTTTCAACATGGTTACATATTGATCCAATATGCACTCTAGATAACTAAATATTTCAGCTTCCCGTCTAAATGTAACGCCCCCTTGCGCCCACCATGATTACGTTAGCTTCAAGGTGCACAAGCTTGCTCTAGTTTGGGCTGAATAGCCAGCCAGGGGGGCTGCCTAGAAGCTGCTGCCTGTAGCTTAAAAGGAAAGGTATGTCTCGAATTATTGTATGGGTTCATCAGTGTATGTGTCCATAAATTGCTCTACTCTGAATACACAAGAAGCTATTGTTAGGTTGGTTAGGCCCCTGTTAGGCCTTCAACTTGCTCTGGTCCCTAACATCTACATCATACAAGAAACTGTAGTCGAGGCTGTTGAGGCTTCTACTTACTCATCACAACTGCCATGTGTGCCGCCTCGTAATTGTTTTTTTGTGTGCCATACCACAGCGATTTTTCTTGTGGTGAGACTCCATTCCGTACTTCCATATGGTGGCCGGGCAGTGAGGGCACACAAGCGGGGTGTTGGTTACCGACCGAGTACAAAGAGGACATGTGTGCATGAATTCGTCATCATCGTCAGACAGCAGGCGGCTATCACTCAGATCCACATGCTGCCTCTTGGATGGACTTTCGTCGTGAATAGACTCTTCCATGATCGCATTCGACTCTGAAGTGCTAATAGATACATCCATGCCAAAAGATAAGCAGCAGATCACCGGTACAACATCGACCGCTACCGGTTTTTCTTGTGACTTCTTATTTGTTAGCTTCTTACCTCCGCCACTGTTAGTGGTTGAGATCTGGGTCCTGCTCTAGGGGTTTTAATTCCTACGCCACCAAAACGGTGGTTGAGAGTTTGTTTTGTTTGTCCCTGACACACCCCTGATGAGGTGCCCAGAATGTCACCAGACCCGGGGGTATCGATAGATCACGCGATCCCCTAACGCAAACCAATGTCTTGCTCGGTGGTTGGCCCCAGTGCAAGCAAACGGGCTGCCACCTTGCATGGTGCTTGGCCACAGCACAAGCAAACGGGCATGCAAATTGCTGGCTGGAGCCATGTCACCAAGTTCAGACCAAGCAAATAGGCTACCCCCCTCTACCTCCACCTCGTCACGAGGAACATAATGTGTTTATCTATCTACAGAGGGTTCCTTCATTTTCTTCTTCTTCTTCGTAGGGTTGTGGACCCTGGCCCTACACCCTATTCTCATGTGGACTGGCAGTCTCATGAATGCAACTGAGAATCATGCAGGGTATGTAGTACGGATGTTAGTAATTGTATGCGCACATTTTTGTACTGTAAATGCATACTGTTATGCTGTATATCAGGAACCATTCAATTAAGGTGATAGTTCCAATGACAACGATCTTTCCCACTGGCTGTAGGGAACAACAATGCAAGAACACATTTTTTGCCCAATATGGGGGGGGGGGGGGGGGGGGGGGGGGGGGATACCCTAGGAGGGGGGGCCTAGAGCAACCGTACACGCACTATATTTTTAGGACATGTGTAGGCTGACTATATTTTCAGGACATGCATAGGCATACTACATTTTCTGGAAATGTGAAGGCAGACTACATTTCCAGGACATGCGAACGCATACTGCACTTTCAGGACTTTCGTAGGCCAACTACATTTTCAGGACATATATATACCGGCATATCATATGATGTTGACCAAAGACGAGTATGATATCACATGATATCATACAAATTGCATCATATGATATTGTATATAAATGGTAACTTAGCCTAGTCAGACTGCTGGCATGATATGATATCATATGATATCAGATTGACGTTCCCTACATATATAACAGCTACAGTGTACAGCAATGTGAGGTTCATATTTGTTTCAGGTATATAAATAGATATTAATTTGAGATACCTACATTTTAAGGTACACTTAGAGACACCAATTTGATGTACATCCATTTAGGTACGTAAATAGACATCAATTTGAAGTACATCCATTTTTGGTACACTTATTGACATCAATTTGAGGTACATCCATTAGAGGTTCATGCATAGACATCTATTTGAGGTACATCCATTGATCCATTTTAGGTTCATACATAGACATTTATTTTAGGTACATCCATTTTTAGGAATATGCATACATATTTGCTTGGTGCGGTACATGGCTACCCTGCCACATACGTTGGAAAAAAGGCATGTACAAGGCATGCTGATGTGCAAGGCAAGTTGATGTAAAAGGCAAGTTCAAGGCATGCTGATACACAAGGCAAGTACAAGGCATGCTGATGTACAAGGCAAGTTGATGTAAAAGGCAAGTTCAAGGCATGCTGATACACAAGGCAAGTACAAGGCATGCTGATGTACAAGGTATGAACAAGGCATATTGATGTACAAGGCACGTACAAGGCAAGTTGATGTACAAGGCATGTTGATGTACAAGGCAAGTACCAGGCATGTACAGGAGTAGGGTTTTCTTTCAGGTGCTACTTGTAGGAAAAGTGTTGCATTATGCACCTTGTGTTTTTGGGGTGCTATGGTAGGGCCTCTTAGGGTTACTTTTTGGGGCCGGAACGCTGCTAGTAGCACCCCTAGGACTGCTATGAGCACCATCGTGCTACGTGAAGACACTCATTCATTATTCTTTTTGGCGGAGCCCCCTCTTCTGGGGGGCAGAAGCCCCCAGATTCACCCTGTTGTCCATCTGTGCGTCTGACCGCCCCTCTATGCCCGCTGCCACCTGTTGTTCCGGTAGCCAACACTCTTCGCCAATTTTCTGCGTCGCTTGCGACGCTGCCTAGGACTTGTTTTTCTTCCCCCTTGATTTTCATAAGTCCTCACTCAGTCAAGCCGCAGACACATTGGAGACCAGTGCGGCACCAGGAAAAACGAAATCATCATTTCCTTCGAAAAACCCAGCTCCGGAGAAGAGATATAAACCCGATGGTCAATTCTCCTTCAGAGAAGGACTGAAAGAAGAAGAGATAGCCAAGTCTTCTCCTGAAAAGGGTTGGAGCCCTTCCTATCACGGTTGGACAAGTCCCTTTAGCCTATTTGGCCTAACCCTAGACTGTAACATACATACATACATACATGGAGCAGTAGGTCAACCATCCCTCCTCTAGAGAAAAGATAGAAAATATAGAAAGGAGACCCCAGATCGCCAAGACCTCCCCAGAAGGGATGGGAAGTAGTGATAGCCATAGGACCGCCCCATACCCCCCCTGAAAAAGGGATAGAAAGGAGACCCCAGATCGCCAAGCCCCCCCCAGCAGGGATGGGAAGTAGTGATAGCCACAGAACCGCCCCAGACCCCCCCAGAACAGGGATAGAAAGGAGACCCCAGATCTCCAAGACCCTCCCAGAAGGGATGGGAAGTAGTGATAGCCACAAAACCGCCCCAGACCCCCCCCAGAAAAGGGATAGAAAGGAGACCCCAGATCGCCGAGACCCCCCCAGCAGGGATGGGAAGTAGTGATAGCCACAGAATCGCCCCAGACCCCGACAGAAAAGGGATAGAAAGGAGACCCCAGGTTGCCAAGACCCCCCGCACAGAAAGGATGGGAAGTAGCGATAGCCACAGAAAAGCCCCAAGCCCCCCCAGAAAAGAGATAGAAAGGAGACTCCAGATCGCCAAGACCCCCCCAGAAGGGATGGGAAGTAGTGATAGCCACAGGACCGCTCCAGACCCCCTCAGAAAAGGGATAGAAAGGACTCCAGATCGCCAAGATCCCCCCCCCCACACACAGAAAGGACGGGAAGTAGTGATAGCCACAGAACCTCCCCAGACCCCCCCAAAAAGGGATAGAAAGGAGACCCCAGATCGCCAAGACCCTTCCAACAGAAGGGAAGGGAAGTAGCGATAACCACAGCTAATTTGGAGGGTCTTCGTCACCCTTTTTATTGGGCTTGAAAGGGTGGAATTTGGGTGAGAGGAGTGCTCTAAGAGCGCCCCAGACCCCCTTAATTTTTAGAATAAGCAAGCTTCCTCCTAAGAAGGTATATGCAATAAATGGCAGAACATCCTTGCGCGGAGGGATCGAAAAGGGAAGGGACGGGGAAAAGATAGCCAGACGTTGACCAGAGAATTCCGGTCTTCAAGGTCATGAGGGGTGGGGAAGGGAAGGGAGGGAGGGAGAAATGTAGGGACAGACAATAAATGGCCAAACTTCCCCCTGAGGAGGGATCGAAATGAGAAGGGACAGGGAAAAGATAGCCCGACCTTGACCAGAGAATTCAGATCTACAGGGTCATGAGGGTGAGGTGAGGTGAGGGGAAACAGAAACGGAAGGGAGGGGAGGAATGGGGAGGGATGGATAATAGCAGGTATAGACAATTAATAGCCAAACATCCTCATGAGGAGGGATCGAAAAGAGAAGGGGCGGGGGAAATATGGCCGGACCTGGACCAGAGAATTCCGGTCCATAAGGTCATGAGGGAAGTGGAGTGGAGGGGAGGGGAGGGGAAAGAGCAGCTATAGACAATAAATGGCCAATCATCCTCATGAGGAGGGATCGAAAAGAGAAGGGAAGGGGAAAAGATGGCTGAAACTTGTCCCGAGAATTCCGATCTACAGGGCCATGACGGGAGGGGAGGGGAGGGGAGGGGAGGGGAGGGGAGGGGAAAGAGCAGGGATAGACAATAAATGGCCAAACTTCCTCTTGAGGAGGGATCGAAAGGAGGGACGGGGAAAGGCTGGTAGTCGTGGCAGTGTAGTCGTTCAAGCTGACTGGCCAAACCCGCCCTTAGTGGCAGGTCCACTCCTTGACAATGCTGCTTAGCAGGTTTCATCAGCCCATCCTGCAAAGTGCAGGTCTTCCGGCAAGAAGCTGTGCACGGAAATGCCCCTGTCAAGGCTGGTAGTCATGGCAGTGTTGTTGTTCAAGCTGACTGGCAAAACCCGCCCTCTGTTGGAGGTCCACTCCTTGACAATGCTGCTGGAGAACATGCTACACAAACCAGCAGGTTTAGTCCTATTGTATAAGAGCAGATTTTAACTATAGACACACTTTAAAATGTGTGTGCACATACTAAGATAACCAGATGAAGTGTGCTTGAAAACACGCAGTCATGAAGTCGAAGTTGTGTCCGTGTCCTACAGCGCAGCAGGGTTGAATCACCTAATCTATTGAACAATGCTGCTTGGCAGGTTTCATCAGCCCATCCTGCAAAGCTCAGGTCTTCCGGCAAGAAGCTGTGCACGGCAATGCTCCTGTCGAGGCTGGCTGTCGTGGCAGTGTAGTCATTCAAGCTGACTGGCCAAACCCGCCCTTTGTGGCAGGTCCACTCCTTGACAATGCTGCTTAGCAGGTTTCATCAGCCCATCCTGCAAAGCGCAGGTCTTCCGGCAAGAAGCTAGACACGGCAATGCCCCTGTCAAGGCTGGTAGTCGTGGCAGTGTAGTCATTCAAGCTGACTGGCCAAACCCGCTCTTTGTGGCAGGTCCACTCCTTGACAGTGCTGCTTAGCAGGTTTCATCAGGCCATCCTGCAAAGCGCAGGTCTTCCGGCAAGAAGCTAGGCACGGCAATGCCCCTGTCAAGGCTGGTAGTCGTGGCAGTGTAGTCATTCAAGCTGACTGGCCAAACCCGCCCTTTGTGGCAGGTCCACTCCTTGACAGTGCTGCTTAGCAGGTTTCATCAGGCCATCCTGCAAAGCGCAGGTCTTCCGGCAAGAAGCTGTGCACGGCGATGCTCCTGTCGAGGCTGGCTGTCGTGGCAGTGTAGTCGTTTAAGCTGACAGCCCAGACCCGCTCTTCGTGGGAGGCCGTTTCCTTGACAATGTTGCCAGAGCCTAAGTCCCACAGCATGACACGACCATCCCATGTGCCGCTCACCTGCAGGGGTGTATGTATGTGTGTGTATGTATGTATGTATGTATGTATGTGTGTGTATGTATGTATGTATGTATGTATGTATGCATGTATGTATGTATGTATGTATGTATGTATGTATGTGTGTGTGTATGTATGTATGTATGTATGTATGTATGTATGTATGTATGTATGTATGTATGTACTAGTACGGTAGCCCGTGTGGCCGGTGGCACATCACCCCCACCCCAATCATAATAGGGTGCCATGGGGCTGGGTTACAGAATGGGCTACACATGTCCTCACCTCCACCCCTCTCATAAACACAGTCACCATGTTTCCCCCACTTCAAATGCTGACGCATCTGCACCCCACCCACCCACCCACCCACCCCAGCACCAACAACTACCCACACACTAATCCCTCTCCATGCATCCCTCCCCCCCCCCCCCCCCCCCCCCCCCCCCCCCCCCCCCCACACACACACACACACACAGTCCCCACTCTGCCCAAACCTCGACCCAGACCCAATCTCAAATTTGCCTCACCCCTTTACCCGCCAAGACACACGTACTTCCCTGCTTCTCTGTTCCCATTAATCTGATATTCACTCGGCCACTTTAGCAGATGGGTTTAACAGAAGCCATTATGATGTTTCCAGCTGAGTTCGAAATCGCGCAGACGTTTGGACGTTTCGTCAGACGACGCGGAAATGCGAAGACTTTTGGAAGTTGCAAACGAACGTCTGCCCAGCTTCAGACTCAGCTTGAAACATCGGAATTGCGCGAGAGCAAAGCTGCTTACCTGTAGCTTGCTCTTCGTGCATAGATACCTGGTTGGGCGTGCAAGCTGTTTCCCGAAAGGGCCCTTGTTTGGTCAACTCTGTCACGCACTCGCTACAGCTCAGCGCAAAAATAACCTTATCGTTGCAGGGTTGCAGGGAGTGGTGTGGGGTGGGGGGGGAGATCTTGAAGAGGTTTTGCACGCGGTGCTCCTTGCAAGGAGCACGCAGCAAGAAGGAAGTCGGAAGAACGTCACAGGGTTGCAGGGGCTTAGATCGTGCAGAGATACCATGAGCCGTGCGAGTGTCTTAGCTCGCAGCAAGATGAATGTATCAATAAAGCCTGCAGAAAGGCTGGAGAATGGATGTCAACTGCCTCAAATCACGAATCAGGCAATGTGATAGCGAATCAGGCGATGTGAAAGCATAATGAGATGACGAACGTAATGCTGAGATGAAGAATCAAGTGCGCATGCGCGAGCCAAGTGAAAGTCAAGGGCCAGCCGAATCATGAGCCGAAGTGAAAGTTCTGGAGCATGAGCCGCAGGTCGCTCCGTGAAGAAGCAATACACTGAAAACTATTATTCCGATTCTCTGCTCGAAGGTCAGCAAATGACCTCCGAGGAGAGGATCTCCTCACTCATTTCATTGCAATTCATTGCAGTCACAGTATGGGAGGCAGTTGTGGACATGAAATGAGCGCGCGCATAGCTTAGCGCATCTGCTGTTTCGATCATTGACAATTTTGCTTGGCAAAGACTTGGGTGTACGGAAAGTCGGTTGCAATTCGGTTACACTTCGCACGCCCATGGCACGTGGGTACGCGATGATGACACCACCACGACCACGACCACGACCGCGACCATGATTTCTTTATATATATAGATGTATGTATGTATGTATGAATGTATGTATGTGTGCGTATATGTATGTGTGTATGTATGTATGTGTGTATGTATGTATGTATGTATGTATGTATGTATGTATGTATGTATGTATGTATGTATGTGTGTGTATGTATTTATGTATGTATGTGTCTGACTGTCTGTGTGACCGTATGTGTGTGTGTGTGTGTGTCTGTCTGTCTGTCTGTCTGTCTGTCTGTACGTATGTATGTATGTTACAGTCCAGGAGTAGGCTAAATAGGCGCAAGGGACTTGCCCAACCGTGATAGGAAGAGCTAAAATGAAAAAGCATTGATGACCTGAACCCCAAACAATCGGTAGTTCGGTAGTAAGTGTTATATATATTGTATAATTAAATGATCACAGTAGCACGAACTCACGGCCCCCATCGGTAAAACGATTGTTTGGGGTTCAGTTCATCAATGCTTTTATATTAGCCCTTCCTATCACGGTTGGGCAAGTCCCTTTAGCCTACCCCTGGACTGTAACATACACAAAATAGTGTTCCACATACCATACTGACACAAAAATGTGACGTTTTCACGGCGAAGGGGTCTGCAGGGGGTTGGATGGCAACCTCAGATGCAAACTGAAAAAACGAGAAACAAAGTACATTTATTCACATGCAAACTGAAAAAACGAGAAACAAAGTACATTCATTCACATGCAAACTGAAAAAACGAGAAACAAAGTACATTCATTCACATAACAGACATCGAGTACCAGACAGATTCATAATCCCTTACTATCCCCGTTTCTACGAATGGCACAATGGCAGAGCTCCTTGAACGAAGGAGGTGCCGGGTTTGAATCCCTACGGGTGCGCTTACGTGTTCGGGGTCGCTGTCAACTGCCATAGTAGCTTTGTCCATGTAAAAGAAAGCAGCCCGTTCCCTACTGCCGGAAGCCGGGGCTCCCTCAATACCACACCCCACCAGGCGTTTCATTACTTTTGAATGCCTTACCAGCCTTGTGCCCTGGAACTGGGAAGCATGGACGGGAGAGCTGTGCTACAGTAACCAAATCTCTTCATCACGCCAACACCAAAACAAAACTCTCTTTATTGTGACTTACACTGTCACATCAAAAATGAATCAGCCATGCAACGCCCATCTATTTTATTTTTTAGCTGAGGGTTAGGGTTATGAAACTATCGTACGTTCTTTCCGTCCCCCTGATGGTGACTTTCCTCAGCTGCAGTTTACGGGAGAGTCTCCGAAACACCACTCCCCTCCAGGCGTTATCTTTTTTTTCTTCTACTGGTCCCCCACTCACCAGCCTTGCAAACTGGAATCGGAAGGCATGGACGGGAGAGCTGTGCTGCATCGTCCGAACAAGCTCCCCCTCACCACCCACACCACCCACTCACTTCTTCTAACAATATAGAACACAAAACTCTCATTACCCTCTGCCTCCCTCCTCCCTCCTCCCCTCCCCTCTCCCCCATCTCTTTCTGTCTCACACTTACCAGCCTTGTGCCCTAGGACTGGAAGGCATGGACGGGAGAGCTGTGTTGCATCCCGCCTCTCCACCCACCCCACCCCCTCTCCACCCCCACCCACTCTCAAGCTCCCCCTCTCCACCCCCACCCCAACCTACTCTCAAGCTCCCCCTCTCCACCCAGACCACCCACTCTCTCTTCTTCACACAATATAGAACACCAAACTCTCATTACCCTCTGTCTCCCTCCTCCCCTCCCCTCTATCCCTTATTTTTCTGTCTCACACTTACCAGCCTTGTGCCCTGAAACTGGCAGGTATGGACGGGAGAGCTGTGCTACACTCATTAAATCTCTTCATCACGCCATCACAAAAACAAATCTCTCTTTATTGTGACTTACACTCAGTTACATCAAAAAGGAATCAGCCATTCTTTCCGCCCCCCACTCACCAGCTTTGCGCCCTGGAACTGGAAGGCATGGACAGGCGAGCTGTGCTACACTCACCAAATCTCTTCGTCACGCCAACACAAAAATATAACTCTCTGTATTGCGACTTACACTCAGTCACATCAAAACTATCAGACACTCATTCTGTCTCACATTTACCAGCCTTGCACCCTGAAACTGGAAGGCATGGACGGGAGAACTGTGCAGAAACGTCTGAACAAGCTCTCCTTATCCACCCACCCCACCCACTCTCTCTTCTTCTAAAAACAAAAGTGGAAAATTGAACATCCAAGAATGTCACAATGACCTCGAAGGATGTGCCACGGTGGGATTAAGGGAACCGGATCGTAAGTATGCGGTGGTCAAGCCAACATTGCATCTAGATTCCAGTTACCGTGCCGGTCAACAACCCTCCGGACGGGCCCAAGCGCACTCAAGGGGGTCTCTTCTTCTAACGTTATATAACACAAGACTCTCATTACCCTCTGCCTCCTCCTCCCTCCTCCCCTCCCCTCTCCACCTCCTCTTTCTGTCTCACACTCACCAGCCATGTGCCCTGTAACTGGAAGGCATGGACGGGAGAACTGTGCAGCAGCGTCTGAACAAGCCCCCCCTATCCACACATCCCACCCACTCTCTCTTCTTCTAACATTATAAAACACAATACTCTCATTACCCTCAGCCTCCTCCATCCTCCCCTCCCCTCTCCACCTCCTCTTTCTGTCTCACACTTACCAGCCTTGTGCCCTGTCACTGGCAGGTTAGGACGGGGGAGCTATGCTACACCCACCAAATCTCTTCATCACACCACCACAAAAACAAAACTCTCTTTATTGTGACTTACACTCAATCACACTCTCTTCTTTGTGACTGAGTATAAAACTCAGTCACATCAAAATTAGCATACACTCCTTCGGTCCCCCACTCAGCAGCCTTGTGCCCTGAAACTGGAAGGCATGGACGGGAGAGCTGTGCTACACTCACCAAATCTCTTCACGCCAACACAGAAACAAATCTCTCTTTATTGTGGCTTACAGTCAGTCACATCAAAAAGGAATCAGCCGTTCTTTCCGCCCCCCACTCACCAGCTTTGCGCCCTGGAACTGGAAGGCATGGACAGGCGAGCTGTGCTACACTCACCAAATCTCTTCGTCACGCCAACACAAAAATATAACTCTCTGTATTGTGACTTACACTCAGTCACATCAAAACTATCAGTCACTCATTCTGTCTCACATTTACTAGCCTTGCACCCTGAAACTGGAAGGCATGGACGGGAGAACTGTGCGGCAACGTCTGCTCCCCCTATCCACCCACCCCACCCACTCTCTCTTCTTCTAACATTATATGACACAAAACTCTCATTACCCTCTGCCTGCTCCCTCCTCCCCTCCCCTCCCCATCGTCTCTTTCTGTCTCACACTCACCAGCCTTGTGCCCTGGAACTGGAAGGCATGGACGGGAGAGCTGTGCAGCAGCGTCTGAACCAGGTCTCCAGTGCGAAGGTCCCATAGCAGAATGCAACCAGAGATGTCAGACGATGCCAGGAGGTTGGCGTCGAACTGATGAGAGCAGATGTCGCCCCGGTGACCAGATAGGGCAAGCTTAATTTGGGTGCTGCAGAGAGGCAAGGAGAGGAAATGGGGTGGGTCAGAAAGGCAAGGAGAAAGGCAAGGAGAGAGGCATGCAGAGAGGCAAGGAGAGGAAATGGGGTGGGTCAGAAAGGCAAGGAGAAAGGCAAAGAGAGAGGCATGCAGAGAGGCAAGGAGAGGAAATGGGGTGGGTCAGAAAGGCAAGGAGAAAGGCAAGGAGAGAGGCATGCAGAGAGGCAAGGAGAGGAAATGGGGTGGGTCAGAAAGGCCAGGAAAGAGGCAAGGAGAGAGGCATGCAGAAAGGCAAGGAGAGGAAATGGGGTGGGTCAGACAGGCAAGGAGAGAGGCAAGGAGAGGACATGGGGTGGGTCAGACAGGCAAGAAGAGAGGCAAGGAGAGGAAATGGGGTGGGTCAGAAAGGCAAGGAAAGAGGCAAGGAGAGAGGCATGCAGAGAGGCAAGGGGAGGACATGGGGTGGGTCAGAACAGGAGGTGGTGCATGGACATGACATGGCATGACAGGATTGGTCAGGATTGGGCTGGCACTTTCGTTTCAAGGACCCAGGCGCCCCCAGGCTCCAAGGACACAGTTGGTTTAATTAATTGCTTCACTTACATGATATTGTACTTGAGTACTTTACTACCCTAGACAGCAGACGACACTTAGATTTCAAGGTCCCAGACACAAACACATTGATCCCCACACACCTCCATCGTGATCCGCAGGCTTTGCGCGTACGACATTGCTACGTTTTTTGCCCGAATGTTGCATGAATTAGATTCGTATTTAATTAATTACTTCACTTATATCATATCGCACTTCAGAAGTGAACAACCCTAAACAGCAGACAGCACTTCCGTTTTAAGGTCCCAGATACGAACACATCGATTCCCAAACATCTCCACCATCATCCTCAGGCTTTGCACGTAGGACATTGCTACTATTTTTTGCCCGGATTTTGTATTAACTATGTTTATATGATATTCATTACTTCGCTTGTATGATATCGTATTTACGTATATAACAACCCTAGAAAGCAGGCAGCACTTACGTTTCAAGGTCCCAGACACGAACACATTGATCCCCACACCCTGCCGCCATGATCCCCAGGCTTTGCTCAAAGGACATAGAGTTGGCCGAAAGCATGGTCTCATCACCAAAGGAGGCACGAGCAACCCAGGAGTTCTTGGACACATCCCACAGCTGGATGGTGGATAGGGGCTCGTACGAGGTGCTGGCACACAGGCCATCTTGGACCTGATGTAGCAAGGGGTAGCATGCGTAGCAAGGTAAGAAGCACAGCAAGGGTAGTCAAGGTAGCGAGCTTGGTGACATAGCAAGGATCAGCAAGGAGGGTAGCAAGGACAAAGCAAGGGTAGCAAGATTAGAGAAGTAGCAAGGAGTAGCAAGGGTAGTCGAGGAAGCGAGGTTGGTGACATAGCAAGGAGAGTAGCAAGGACAAAGCAAGGGTAGCAAGATTAGAGAAGTAGCAAGGGTAGTCAAGGTAGCGAGATTGGTGACATAGCAAGGATTAGCAAAGAGGTTGGCAAGGAGTTAAGCAATGAGGTTAGCAAGGAGGTTGGCAAGAAGGTTACCAAGGACATAGCAAGGATAGTTAAGGTAGTGAGGTTGGTGACATAGCAAGGATTAGCAAGGAGGTTGGCAAGAAGTTTAGCGATGAGGTTAGCAATGAGGTTAGCAAGGAGGTTGGCAAGAAGGTTACCAAGGACATAGCAAGGATAGTTAAGGTAGTGAGGTTGGTGACATAGCAAGGATTAGCAAGGAGGTTAGCAAGGACATAGCAACAAGGGCTGCAAGGTTGGAGAAGTAGCAAGGAGTAGCAAGGGTAGCAAGGTTGGACTTGTTCTAAGGATTAACAGAGTAGCAAGCTCAGCAAAGTCAGAGGTGTAGCAAGGAGTAGCAAGGGTAGTCAAGGTTAATAACATAGCAAGGGTAGTCAAGGTAGCAAGGTTGGTGGCATAGCAAGGGCAGCAAGGGCAGAGATGTACCAAGGAGTAGCAAGCTCAGAAAGATCAGAGGTGTAGCAAGGAGTAGCAAGGGTAGTCACGGTTAGTAACATAGCAAGGGTAGTCAAGGTAGCAAGGTTGGTGGCATAGCAAGGGCAGCAAGATCAGAGATGTGGCAAGGAGTAGCAAGGGCAGCAAGATCAGCAAGATCAGAGATGTAGCAAGGAGTAGCAAGAGTAGGAAGAGTAGAAAGGGTAGCAAGGTCAGAGCTGTAGCAAGTAAAAGCAAGGGTAGCAAGCTCAGCAAGGTCAGAGGTGTAGCAAGGAGTAGCAAGGGCAGCAAGATCAGAGGTGTAGCAAGGGTAGAAAACTAGCAAGGAGTAGTAAGGGTAGCAATATATGAGGTGTAGCAAGGGTAGCAAGATCAGAGGTGTAGCAAGGAGTAGTAAGGGTAGGGAGAGTAGCAAGGGTAGCAAGATCCGAGGTGTAGCAAGGGTAGCAAGGGTAGAAAAGTAGCAAGGAGAAGCAAGGGTAGCAAGATCAGAGGTGTAGCAAGGGTAGTAAGGGTAGTAAGGGTAGGGAGAGTAGCAAGGGTAGTAAGAGTAGTAAGGGTAGGGAGAGTAGCAAGGGTAGCAAGATCCGAGGTGTAGCAAGATCCGAGGTGTAGCAAGATCCGAGGTGTAGCAAGGGTAGGGAGAGTAGCAAGGGTAGCAAGATCCGAGGTGTAGCAAGATCCGAGGTGTAGCAAGGGTAGCAAGATCCGAGGTGTAGCAAGATCCGAGGTGTAGCAAGGGTAGGGAGAATAGCAAGGGTAGCAAGATCCGAGGTGTAGCAAGATCCGAGGTGTAGCAAGGGTAGCAAGATCCGAGGTGTAGCAAGATCCGAGGTGTAGCAAGGGTAGCAAGATCCGAGGTGTAGCAAGGGTAGCAAGATTCGAGGTGTAGCAAGATCCGAGGTGTAGCAAGATCCGAGGTGTAGCAAGGGTAGCAAGATCCGAGGTGTAGCAAGGGTAGCAAGATCAGAGGTGTAGCAAGGATAGGGAGAGTAGCAAGGGTAGCAAGGTCGGAGACAAAGCAAGGGGTAGCAAGGATAGCATGGTCAGAGACATAGCAAGAAAACACAATTTGAAAGGATCCAGGTTGGATGCAGAGCAGGTTGACTAGAACCCCCCAAGCTGAACACATGTTTTAATTTGTATTTAGGCTGGATGCAGTGCATGGCAGCCCCGGCCCCCGGGCCTCGCCTGAATGGCTGAGACACATGGCTTAATTTTATTTTTTCTCAGGATGGATGCAGTGCAAGGCAGCCCTCACCCCCGGGCCTCACATGAATGGCTAAGACACATGGTTTAACTTTAATTTTAATCCAGGATGGATGCAGTGCAGAGTGCAAGTCAGCCCTCACCTGAATTGCTGAGGCAGCCTTGCCCTCTTTACCCGCCATGTCCACAGTCTTGGCGAGATGCAAGCCATCTACTAGAACCCGTCTAGGTGAACGCATGTTTGAATTCGAATTCAAATTTGAATGGACTCAGGGAGCATGCAGTGCACACCAACCTCACTTTAATGGCGGAGACAGCCTTGCCCTCTTCACCAGCCATGTCAACAGTCTTTGCGAGGTGCAGGCCATCCTACTTGAATCCCCAAGCTGAACAAATGTTTGAATTTGAATTTGAATTTGAATTTGAATTTGAATTTAGGTTGGATGTAGAGCAAGGCATCCCTCACCTGAATGGCGGAGACAGCCTTGCCCTCTTCACCCGCCATGTCAATAGTCTTGGCGAGGTGCAGGCCATCTACTAGAATCCCCCAAGCTGAACAAATGCTTAAATGTTCATTTTAATTCAGGTTGGATCAGGTTGGATGCAGTGCAAGGCAGCCCTCACCTGAATGGCGGAGACAGCCTTGCCCTCTTTACCAGCCATGTCAACAGTCTTGGCGAGGTGCAGGCCATCTACTAGACCATCTAGGTGAACGCATGTTTGAATTCGAATTCAAATTTGAATGGACTCAGGGAGCATGCAGTGCAGACCAGCCTCACCTGAATTGCTCAGACAGCCTTTCTCTCTTCACCCGCCATGTCAACAGTCTTGGCAAGGTGCAGGCCATCTACTGGAACCTGCCTAGGTGAACGCATGCTTGAATTCGAATTTAAATTTGAATGGAATCAGGGAGCATGCAGTGCAGTCCAGCCTCACCTGAATAGCGGAGACAGCCTTGCCCTCTTCACCAGCCATGTCAACAGTTTTAGCGAGGTGCAGGCCATCTACTAGAATCTGTCTAGGTGAATGCATGTTTGAATTCGAATTTAAAATTGAATGGAATCAGGGAGCATGCAGTGCTCACCTGAATAGCGGAGACAGCCTTGCCCTCTTCACCAGCCATGTCAACAGTTTTAGCGAGGTGCAGGCCATCTACTAGAACCTGTCTAGGGGAGAAGAGGAGACTGCTTGGATCTTGAGAGCTCTGATCTGAAAGCTCTAGCTCCTTCTGGACCTTGGACACACCATCTTGCAGCAGACCTGTGGACGTGAAGCACAGGAGTGAGGGCAGAGCGTCGAGTGTAACACACCCACACATCTAGCCCGAACTCACACCCACCATCACCACACACACTCACACCCACAAAACCCACCGTCACTCTTGCTTCGCCTAGATCCAGCACCTCCCCTTCAGCCCAGCCCTAGGCCAGAAACCCCACACCCCAACACACACACACACCACCCCACCCCAGTAGGGGGGCTGACAAGAATGTACAACTCAGATTCAGTGTCTGCAGGTTGGTGATTCTTGCACTAACCTGCAGACACTGAATCTGAGTTGTTCATTCTTGTCAGCCCTTCACCCCTCAGCCCCCACCCCCGCCCCCACTCCATGCAGTCCCCCCCACTCACCATCCAAGACGTGGGTGTCCCACAATATTAGCTTCCCAGACTCAGACACCCATGCTGCTGCCTCCAGCCCCCCCAGCCTCCACCCCACCCCTCAGTCCCCCCCCACACACATACACACCCCAACCCCAATCAGCACCCCCCACACTCACCATCCAGGACTTGTGTGTCCCACAATATCAGCTTCCCAAACTCAGACACCCATGCTGCTGCCTCCAGCCCCCCCCCCCTAGCTTCCCCCACCCCAAACCCACCCACCCACCCACCCACAACACTATTCAATGCCACCCCACACTCACCATCCAGGACTTGCGTGTCCCACAAAAGAAGCTTCCCAAACTCAGTGCCCGCCGCCAGATGACCGCTCTGTTGGTCCATGTGAATACAACGCACCGCACTGTCTGGATCTTGCATCGACACGCTGTTGCCTGATTGGGAATCCCAGTACCTGAGAAGCATTGGTGTGCGTGTGTGTGTGTGTGTGGGGGGGGGGGGGGGGGGAGTGAGGATCTTGCATCGACACCCTGTTGCCTGATTGGGAATCTCAGAACCTGAGAAGCATTGGGGTGGGGTGGGGTGGGGTGGGGTGGGGGGAAGAGTGGGGGGGGGGGGGGGGGAGGGGGGGAGGGGCGGGTCAGACCAGGGCGGTGCAGGGTGGGTGGGTTGAGTGAGGATCTTGCATCGACAAGGTGTTGCCTGATTGGGAATCCCAGGACCTGAGAAGCATTGGGGTGGGGTGTGGAGTGGAGTGGGGTGGGGTGGGGTGGGGTGGGTCAGAGCAGAGCAGGACGGGGTGGGGGGGGGGAGGGTTGGTAGAGTTGGTTGGGTTGGGTTGGGTTGGGTTGGGTTGGGTTGGGTTGGGTTGGGTTGGGCTGGGCTGGGCTGGGCTGGGTTGGGTTGGGTTGGGTTGGGTTGGGTTGGGTTGGGTTGGGTTGGGTTGGGTTGGGTTGGGTTGGGTTGGGTTGGGGGGGTGGGGTGGGTCAGAGCAGGGCGGGGCAGGGTGGGGTGATTGAGGGTTATATTCAGTTTTGGAGTTTCATGGGGGTGGAGCGAGGCAAGGGTACGTTCAAATTTTGAATTTTGACCAGTTGGGGGGGTTGGGGATCATATTCAGTTGTGGGGGCAAAGAGAGGTGACGGTATATTTATCATTTGCCCTTCATAGAGGTGGGGTTTGGTTAGGGATCATATTCAGTTTTGGGGTCTCATGGGGGCGAAGAGAGGTGAGGGTGTATTAATATTTTGACCTTCATCGAGGTGGGGTTTGATTGGTTTATGTATGTATGTATATTACAGTCCAGGGGTAGGCCAAATAGGCTAAAGGGACTTGCCCAACCGTGATAGGAAGGGCTTAAAAAGAAAATGCACTGATGAACCGAACCATGATTGGTGATCAAATTCAGCTTTTGGATTTCGGGGGGAAGGGTGGGGGAGAAGGATGATTCAGGTTTGCAGAAAATGAGCAGGAGCACATGCAGTGCTTTTTTTTCAGCTTTTAGCAGCAGCTTCTAGGCAGCTCCCCTGACTGGCTATTTAGCCAAAACGGATAGACGTAACCTGAGCACCTGGAGGCTGACGCAGTCAATTGTCCAGAACAGCAGAAACAGTTCGGAGCAGTATTCTGATTTCAGATTTCTCTAGGCAAGGTTGTGTAGCTGCTTGGGCTACTCAAGCTTGATTTCAGAAAAGTTTAGTAGCCACTAGATTTTATACTTCGGAGAGGCCCAGTGGCTGGTCCGAGAAGATGCCTAGAAGCTGCTACAACAAGCCGAAAAGAAAAGCCTTGAGCACATGTAGCTGAGTAACTAAGGTTACTGCGAGCCATGTCCTGTGCATCTGTCCTAATTAGGCCTAGGCCTATCCATGGCTATCCACGGTGCAGGGTTTAGAGATTAGGGTTCAGGATTTATAAACAACTGTAAACCCTAAATCCTCTCCAGTGCTCTGTGCCTCAGTTAGACACGCCGAACCGAGTATCCATGCCTACTTACTAATTTACTACTGCATGCTGGTGACGGCATGGAGATGCCAATATCGTGCTGGTCCCCAAGATTGTCAGGCGATATATCATACGATATTGTGCAGCATATTGTTCAATATATTGAATACTGTATATTGATGTTTGGTACCATATATCATATGATACCGCCGCTATTTCTACATCATATATCGATACAATATATAGCTATACGATATCTCTATTCGATATCGTACTTGACAACCCTATGTACAATGCATTATATGTCGTGCGTGAAATGCCGTGCATTATATGCAGTGCATAATATGTCGTGCCGTGCCGTGCATAATATGTCGTGCATTATATGCAGTGCATTATATGCCGTGCATTATATGTCGTGCATTATATGCAGTGCATTATATGCAGAGCATTATATGTCGTGCATTATATACAGTGCATTATATGTAGTGCATGATATGTAGTGCATTATATGTCGTGCATTATATGTCGTGCATTATATGCAGAGCATTATATGTCGTGCATTATATGCAGTGCATGATATGTAGTGCATTATATGTCGTGCATGATATGTAGTGCATTTTATGCAGTGCATTATATGTAGTGCATGATATGTAGTGCATTATATGTCGTGCATTATATGTAGTGCATGATATGTAGTGCATTATATGCCGTGCAATAAGGTGTGCATTATATCCTGCTTTATATGCAGTGCATTATATGTCGTGCATTATATGTTGTGCATTGTACGCTGTGTATTTTATATGGTGTGCATTTTATATGGTGTGCATTGTATGATGTGCATTATGTGTCATGCAGTATACATTTATGCGTCATGCATTCCATGTAGTGCATTGTATGTTGTGCATTATATGTTGTGCATTATATGTCATGCATTATATGTTGCACATTATATGTAGTGCATTATATGTAGGGAACGGCAGTATGACATCATATGATATCATATGATGCCGGCAGTCTGGCCAGGCTAAAGTTGCCATTTAAATGCGATATCATATGATGCAATTTGTATGATATCATATGATATCATACTCTCCTTTGGCCAAAATCATATGATATGCCGGTCCCTAATTATATGCAGTGCAGCCCCAGGTGGATGGGAGGAAGGTAATCTGGACTTTGCCAGTCCGCGGGTAATCGGTTACCCCTAAACTTTAAACCCCCTAAACCCTCAAACCTGAACCCTAACCCCCCACCCCCGGACTGGCTAAGTCCGGACTAGCTTCCCCCTACTGAACCAGGTGGGGCACTATCCTTGGCTCTCACCTAACACTGTAGTCATCAGAACCTGAGGCGATGCGACCGGATGCTGGGTCGTACGACATGCACCATACGGGCCCCATATGCCCCCTCAAGAGCTGCCTTTGGGCACCTGTGTCAATGTCCCATACTCTGCGAACGATTGGGTTGGGATGGGTTGGGTCGGTTTGGGTTGGTTTGGGTTGGGATGGGTTGGTTTGGGTTAGTTTGGGTCGGTTGGGGTCCTCACTCTTCACTCACACAGCCCCCTCTCCACTTCAAAACCCCAATTACCCAACTATACTCAGATTGCCCCATACACTCTGTCGGCAGGTGTGGTTACAGTACCCAATAGTGTAGTCCAGGTGAGTACTGCAAGGACATGAAGTCAGCAAAGTGCAATAGACACAATCTGTCAGCAAGTGAGGTACCAGTACCTAACAGTACAGTCCAGGTGAGAGTACTGCAAGGACATTAAGTCAGCTAAGTGCAACAGACACACTCTCTGTCAGCAGGTGAGGTACCAGTACCTACCAGAACAGTCCAATTGAGTACTGCAGGGACATTAAGTCAGCTAAGTGCAATAGACACACTCTATGTCAGCAGGTGAGGTACCAGTACCTAACAGTACAGTCCAATTGAGACGTACTGCAGGGACATTAAGTCAGCAAAGTGCAGTAGACACAATCTGTCAGCAGGAGAGGCATCTGTACCTAATAGTGCAGTCCAGGTGAGACGTACTGCCTGCAGCTGTGACCAATGTGCTGCCAGCCAGTTGTGCGCAGCGAATGTAGTCTCCATGACCTTGCAGGGTGCGGGAACTGCAGTTGCCTAGTTTCCAGTTTTTCTCAACCTCTGCAAATTTAGGCAGCAGCGGAAGTTGCTTTTAGGGGGTAGGGGGGTAGGGGGTAGGGGGTAGTGGGTGGAAGGTAGGTAGTGGGTAGTGGGTAGTTGGTAGAAGGTAGTAGGCAGTGGGTAGTAGGTAGTACGTAGTAGGTAGTAGGTAGTAGATAGTGGGTAGGAGGTAGGAGGTGGTAGGTAGGAGGTAGTGGAAAGTGGGTAGGGGTGTGAGTTAGTGAGTGAGCGTGAGTGTGTATTTGTGTGTGTGTGGTGGTGGTGGTGGTGGTGGTGGTGGTGGTGGTGGTGGTGGTGGTGGTGGGGGGGGGGGGGGGGGGCAGGAGAAAACTAGGCTAGGGCTAGGCCTTGGTGGATTTCAGGACGGGTGGGGGTAGAAGGGGGTTGGGCTGTGAGTTAGGTTTGTGGGTGTGGGTGTTGTTTTGTTTAGGAGTGGTGTGAGTGAGAACGGGTGTGGGCGTGAGGGGAGACCTAGAGGCCTGCATCGTGAGTCCCACCTTGTCGCCTTTGGAATATTCTTCTCCAGTCCGTTGATGCAGTTTCAGCGCCCAGAAGTCTCTCGGCCTCCTCTATTAGGGCCTGCTCGCAATGAGATCCTACAGTGCATGCTGAGCCACCCATGAAGTTCGAGCTCATTCTCCCCATGAAACCTCCAGTTACAAAGCTCTTCTGCGCAAGAAAAACCCGGATTACAAGATTCGGCTCCGAGGCCTCATTCGCTCTAGAAGCTGTGAATATTCAGAGCAGCATGGCATCCTGGCTAGACAAGAAAACTGTGCGCGGAAACCAGAAATTGAGCAGGCAGCAAGGTAGACAGAGCAGTTTCATTTAGATGGTGGAAAAAAACGAGAGTATCAAGCTAATCTGGACGCAGGAAGGAAACATGCAAAAATAATGCAAAAATAATGTATCAAACAATATCCGACATTGATACAGGCATCAGGTAGGAGGGGGAAATAACAAAACTCGGGATACAGTAGAAAGCTGCAACTGAGCGCACCCTGAAGAGCCTCTCCCAAATGACGCCTTCGTTAGCGACGCAATTCCACTGGCGACAAACAAGCGACATTGCAACTACAGTTCTACTATCGGTGCAGTTGAAGATGCAGCGCAGAATATCCAAGGGAACTTCACGTCCAGCCTCGTGGGAGAGGGTCTTCCCACAAAACGCGTCGTCTGGATATGCCATCACAGAAGAAGATGGAACAGCCCGGTTGTATTTAGCCACTGCCGATGAAAAGGGGAGATTGAGAGCGTGCGCCGTGCGTTGCTATTGGAAGAGCTTGTGAACTAGCGGGCAGGAGAGGAGCTTTGCTTCTTATGCTGCGTGTCTTCCGAAAATGTTAAGACATTAATCTTATTAGTAAACCACTTGCGGGTTCTACCGAGCATTTCGACTGCCTCAGAATCCTTGAGGCAGGCCCAAATCAGATACGCATGAGCGCGTGGCAGCGTACAGCGTGTGGAAAATCTAGGCGATGCCTGCAGAGGTGAAAGAGGAGCATGCATCGTGCATGCATCAATCAGCCAACGGTCTCGTAAATAACTCCCTTCCGTTGCCACCTGTCGCTCCGTAGCGAACACTCTCCGCCATCTTTTAGCGTCGCTTGCGACGCTGCGTAGAACTTGTCCCAGCTCACATCCTCTGACAGACACCTTGACCAATGACTGCTCGCCCCTTTGAGAGGGAGACAGGTTTGGTCTTTTACCTTTCACGATATTCATGATCCTGCTCATGATCGACTCGGATCGACTGGGTGAGAGTGAGGGGTGGGGTCCCGGGGTGGGTTTGGTGTGTGTGTGTGTGTGTGTGTTTGTGTGTGTGTGTGGTGTGGTGTGTGTGTGTGGGGGGGGGGGGGGGGGGGGGGCTAGCAAAACAATGCTCTTTCACGTCCAATGTTTCCGTCAAGAGCCAAAGTGAACGGAAAGCAATTTCCGGGTTGACCATGTTATCTTGATTTCACATCATACGATGGCTTGCGGCGGAAGCTGCCCGAAAGTATTGGTAGTGTCGGGTAGAATACAAGAGTGCTGACTAGAACGTTCATCCTCCTCACTCCGTAATGTAACGTTGCCCGGAAGTAAGGGGAAGCACGGCTGATGGGTTGCTTCATAAAGGAATCTGACCCTCCTGGGATTTCAGTTTTGCTCCAGGTTTGTATATTTTGCGAACTGGGATAATAGGGTTTCCTTGATTTAGCCTATGTTTAGGACAGTAGCGTATGAGACGGTACATTTTCTATTCCTTTCCGACTGTCTACTGAAAATTTTCCTTTCGATAGCAGGAAGATTTTGTTGAAATTTTGAACCATTTCTGCAGGAGGTTGCATCCTCAACGAAAAGTTGAAATAAGCCGTTCGATTTATTCCGAGAAAAGGAAGTATGTGACTATTTACGATTTCTTGAGCCTTTTTTAGAATTTTCTGAGCACCTCAATGAAGGGGAGGGGGGGGGGGGGGGGGGGGGGGGTCAGCCCTCATTTATTGTTTTGCTAACTACTCAGGTCTCAACCTGGATCTCCTCATTAAAGTCTGAGATCACCCATGAGTAGGCCTTGGTAAGGGCAGTCTATTGGCACAACTTTGGACCTCGTGCAATGTATTTATACCCCCCAACCCCAACCCCAACCCCAACCCCCCAGCCCAGCCAGGCCCCACCCCACACCCACACACCCACACCCACACCACTGAAATTCTGAGACTGCAAGGGCAGTCCGTTTGCACCACTTGGGCCTCGTGCAATATAGGGGGGGAGGTAGCCAAGCAGTTGAAGCCAGCCAGATAGACCTAAAGGGGCAGTGAGCCAGTGACCAGAGAGATAACAAGGGGCAGTGTAGCTGAACTGTTACTGAATCATGATAAAAACATACCATGTATTTTTATTGTGTATTGGGGTGTCTGTGCTGGGTCTGATTTGTATATATTTTTCTGGCCGCCTCCAGGGACGGCTAAGGGTGACTTAAGTACTTGGACAACCTGGGGTGAGGTGGGGTGGGGTGGGGGGGTGGGGGGTGGGGGGGGGGCACAACTGGTTTTTACTATCACGCGATCTAGGCACTGCAAATCCGAGGACGCCATATTGTACCGCCCCCCTAATCCATAGCTATTTTTTTTTTAAATGTATTTCTATTTAATGGGGGGGAGGGGGGGGGGGGGGGGGGGGGGGGGGGGGGGGGTCAGCCCCCCCCCCCCCCCCCCTCCCCCCCCCCAGGATTTTTAGGCATGGTGTTTGGAGTTTTTTTATGCTCCTGCTTTATGCCAACTTTCCCTTTGCCATTCCTGTGTATCACGGGTAATACTCAACCACCCAGGTAGAAAAGTAACAACCAGGTCTGGTTTGGAGCTTGTCTGCGCTGCTCATCAACAGTAGTGAACTATTGATCTGGTTGATCATGGCCTCAGGCTGCTCCCAAAGGTGCAAAGTCGGCATAATATAAGAAAGGACGATCGCAGGAATGAGCAACTTCCATCCACACCTACCTCGCAAAGCTTCCGCCCTCCCTCCAGAACAGGTTAATTGCGCCTCCTAAATAAGCTTCCTAATTCAAGTCGCAAAGCTGTGTCTGAGCGAGAAGCGAGGGCACTGGGGCGATTCCGCAGGAAGGGTATGTTTTCAGGTTGGTGTGATGTCACACCCTTCCAAGTGAAAGTCAGATCACCTGCAGACCTGGTTGACAGGCTGCCCACATGTCCCCCACAATAACATCGGCACATAAGACAGAACCATATATATAGAGAGAGAGAGCCTTGCCTCCATACATACCAGGCCCACGAAGCCCAGCACCGCTCAATTCGATCGTTCATCGCTCAAGCTATCGAGTGATGTTATATTTTTCTGAGATTTGCACAACCACATGTCAGATCAGTTTCTGAGATTTGATATGTGTTGCCAATGAAATTAGCATTGCAGCATATTATCCTATTGCCTTCATGATTAATTCAGGGTGACTGCACAATGTGTCCATGTAACCCTATTACTACCCTATTACTACCCTATTACTACCCTATTACTACCCAGATATGAGCTACTTCATTAAGAATTCGTGATGGTCAGATCACACACCATGGCATGATGATGATGATCATGATGATGATGATGTTGATGTTGATGTTGATGATGATGTTGATGATGATGATGATGATGATGATGATGATGATGATGATGTTGATGTTGATGTTGATGTTGATGTTGATGTTGATGTTGATGTTGATGTTGATGTTGATGTTGATGTTGATGTTGATGTTGATGTTGATTTGATGATGATGATGATGATGATGATTGATGATGATAATGATGATGATGATGATGATGATGATGATGATGATGATGATGAAGATGATGTATTCAAGCTTGTATTTTTACATGTTTCTTCAGCCAACTCTGGGCTGCTCACCGTCTTCCAATACCAAGTACCCCTGTGCAATACCCTAGGGAGCAAACTTTTAGTCTATGACACTAAACAAATTAGACAGTTTAAGACTTTTCCAGGACATGACGTATGCTGAATTGCTGATGGTGATGAACAGATGATGGGGGTAGGGGGTTCTGGGGCTGGTTTGGTTTGGATGCTATATCGTGACCGTTTAGTATGTGGCTGCGCCGGCAACAAGCTTCACAAGTGATTATTGAACCTTGTTTTTGCACAGGGCACCTTAATATGATGCAGACTACATGTAAAAAAATACCAGATGTCTCAGAGGCCTACTTCATGTACTGATATACCGTTTTTTTGTTTTGTTTTGTTTTGTTTTGTTTTTACTACATATAATATCTATATAGATATATATGTTGGGGCCATATATATATTTGCCGCACCCTATATACGTGCTTGTATGATCATGTGTGTGCGTGTTTGTGTGTACATGCATGCATGCGTGCATTTGTGTGTATGTGTACGTGTATATGTACAATTATGCATGCGTGTGCGTATGTGTGAGCACGAGTGTGTATGCGTTCAAGTGTGTGTGTGTGTTGAGCTCTGTATGCTCCCCACATCTTATGCCCTTCACATCTCCCCACTCCCCATATTACTAACCACAGTGGCCTAAAACAAATGATTCAGAACACACCTCACAATTGTATGGGCCCATATGGGTGACACCATCAGAGCCACTTGTGACATGTCCATGCAGTACAAATAAGGAAAGACGGGTACGGAATGTTGCACTCACGACGGCTGGAGAGAGACAGAGAGAGAGAGAGAGAGAGAGGGGGGGGGGGGGGGGGGCAAGTGTAGCAGAGCTGCAAGAACAGAATCAATCCAACGCTACGCATTGATCTGGATCCGGAAACACAAGAGGAAAGGAACTGCGGAAAATGAAGTCGAGGAGCATGGTTCCAGTCTCCAGGGAGATTAGATGAGGCAGGGTAGCCTGCTATCTGTCACTGTTCCTTTTGGGGGCTACGAGTACCAGCTTCTAGGCAGCTCCTTTCACTCACCTTGGGGCCAAACCTGAAGCTGGTGCTAGGGCGGCTGAAAGCTAGCATGACAGGCATTACAATGCAGCTGTAATTGTTAGGCTCGACTCAGTCGCTGGTTAATGGAGCTGGGTGGAAGCTGCTATGCATAGCCTAAAAAGAAACTGTGCTCCCTGGGTATAACTTGAACTTGGTTACATGGCTCCAGCCATAAGTTGGCTGCTCGCCTTTCTGGGTATAAGTACCTCAGAATCAGTAGTTGGGCATCTCGAGTTGCCTTTACCATTGTTTTACTTTTTTTATTTGAGTATGTCAGCAAGAAAGAAAGCTATATGTCAAGGAAGCTGACCGCTTGTAACGATCTCACTGCCCTGCCTTGTCGATAAGCCCAACGATAAACCCATACCCATCCAGATACCCCTACTCCAGGTTACAACCTGGTTACAACGATGCTTATCTTTTTTACGGTCTTAGTTGGCGTGATAAGTTGCAGTACGGCCGACGGTACCAAATCATATCCATGCTCAGCTGCCGCACTATTCTTTTAGCCGACGACGTAAACGCATCCGTTTCCGCGTCTGGGTCCTGCTTTCAATCCTTGTAACACTACTCATACCCGTTGGCAGCCGTATATCATCCCCCAGACTCCCTATCACCCTCACCCAACTTCCCTCCTCCTTACCTGCCTCAAACTAATCCAGCATCAGCATGCAATCCTCGGCCAATTTTCAGCTGCGAGGGGCTCAGATGCGTGTGGTGAGGCCCCTGAGGGCAGTGGCACCCCGCTCACTGGCTCGCTCCGGCCCATGCGCAATTCGCGCCCCCCGCCGTAACCCCACCGATCTGCTGCAGCACCCCTCCTCCCCTCGGCTGCGCATTATTGCGCGCGCGGAACCCGAGTTCCTTACCACCCTCCAAGAAGAGGAGGACTTCGACACGCTGGGGGGTGCCGTGGGCGAGCTCACTCCTACCGTAATCGAAGATCTTAAGGGGTGCAGCATCTACCTAGTCGGTATGATGGGCAGTGGCAAGACGACACTGGGCAAGATGCTGGCCAACACACTGAACTATAACTTCTTCGACACCGATTTTTTGATAGAGAAGGCCCATGACGAAATGACTTGCTCCGAGATTTTCAGCGAGTACGGGCAGGACTACTTTCGAACTGCTGAGACGTCTGTGATTAAGGAGATCAGCCCTTACAAGAAACTTGTCGTCGCAACAGGTGGGACTGGTGTACTTTCGGGCTGCAAGCTGGGTCACCTTGTTGCCTGGTGAACATGTGTGTCGTGTGTGTGGGAGTGTTCTAGTCTACAATGTCTAGTATAATCTGTAGTGCTCATGTCTATGTGTGGTGCCATGTCACCATGTGTACTATACTGGCCTATCATGTCTCGTCTAGTTTTGTGGTACAAGCTGGGTCATCTCGCTGACCCGGGAGCATGCAGTGCCCTGTGTGCTGTGTGCCGTGTGCGGTGTAGTGTACAAGTCTATGATGTTAAATATTGTGTTTAGTTTCCTAGTGATGTTTAATATTATGTTTATTATTAGTAGTAGTAGTAGTAGTAGTAGTAGTAGTAGTAGTAGTAGCAAACTAGTCTATGATGTTATGTTTAATACAATGCTCTATGTTGTTTAATAGTACATATAGTAAATTAGTCTATGGTGTTTAATATGATGTGAAGTACATGTGTCCATGATGTTAAATATTATGTGTAGTTAACTAGTCTATGATGTTTAGTATGGTTCCAGGGAGCAAGCTGGGTTAACTTGCTGACCAGAGAACATGCCGTGACCTGTGTGCTGTGTGGGAGCTGTGTTCTGGGCGTGGGCGTGGGATGGGGTGGGATGGAATAAGGGTGACGGGGGATGGGACAAGGGCGACAATTAAAGTATGTGTACATCTCGTCGTATGCTTAGTTAGTAAACGTACAATTTAAATATGTGAAGTTCCCGTCACATGCTTAGTTAATAAACATAACATTTAGATATGTGAAGATCCCGCCATATGCTTAGTAAGTAAACGTAACCTTTATATATGTGAAGATCCCATTGTATGTAGTTAGTAAATGTAAAATTTAAATATGTGTAGATTCCGTTTTATGCTTAGTAAGTAAACGTAAAATTTAAATATGTGAAGATCCCGTCGTATGCTAAGGAAGGTAACGCAAAATTTAAATATGTGGAGATCATGTTGAATGCTTAGTAAGTAAATGTAAAATTTAAATATGTGAAGATCCCGTCGTATGTGAAATATGTGAAATACAATTTAAAATGTGTGAAGATCCTGTCGTATGTGAAATACGTGTAATACAATTTAAATTTGTGATGATCCTGTCGTATGTGAAACATGTGAAATACATTTTAAAGGTGTGAAGATCCTGTCGTATGCCTCTGGTTTAAGATATGTTGTGGACCTGTTCATCACTAGTGGTAGTTTCAAGTATCCCCTCTAGTTAATCTAGACCAAATATTCATGTTTGGGTTAGCTTGGGCAAGTCCCTTTTGCCTAGTAGGCTACCCCTGGACTGTAACATGCATACATTTGGATGTCAGATTGCAAGCAAGATAAGGCAGTGCAGCAAGCATTGATGTATGTTACCGATACATACATTTATTTGTCAGGTAGCAAGCGAGATAAGGCAGTGCAACAAGCATTCATGTATGTTACATATATTCATACATGTAGATGTCGGATTGCAAGTAAGATAAGGCAGTGCAGCAAGCAGAATGAACAAAGCAGGCATGTGCCCAAGGTGCTTGTTTCAATAAGGCCTGGTTGTGTTGCTGCAGATGTAGGCTACCGGTTCACCAGCAGACAACGGCCTTAAAGATAGTGCCCTACACGTCCTCCTAACATACATACATTTGAATGGGCTGAACATACATACATACATACATACATACATACATACATACATACATACATACATTTAAGTGACAAGTTGCAGGCAAGAACAGGCAGTGCAACAAGCAGAATTTGCAGCGCACATGTACATTAAAGTGACAAGTTGCAGGCAAGATCAGGCAGTGCAACAAGCAGAATGCACAAAGCAGGCATGCGCCTACATACTTACATGCATGCATGCATGCAGAGTGTGTTGACTGAGGAGTGTCTCTCTCTCCTGTTCAGGTGGCGGATCTGTCATTAAGCCAATGAACTGGAGCTACATGCAGCAGGGCATTGTTGTTTGGCTGAACGGGGATGTTGAACTGCTTGCTCGGTAGGTGGTGGATGATTTAGTGGGTGTGGAATGTGGGGTGGGGTGCAGGTGTGGGTGTACATGGTGGAGTTACATGCAGCAGGGAATTGTTGTTTGGCTGGACGGGGATGTTAAACTGCTTGCTCGGTAGGTGGTGGATGATTCAGTGGGTGTGGAATGTGGGGGTGGGGTGCAGGTGTGGGTGTACATGGTGGAGTTACAGGCAGCAGGGAATTGATGTTTGGCTGGACGGGGATGTTAAACTGCTTGCTCGGTAGGTGGTGGATGATTCAGTGGGTGTGGAATGTGGGGTGGGGTACAGGTGTGGGTGTACATGGTGGAGTTACAAGCAGCAGGGAATTGTTGTTTGGCTGGACGGGGATGTTAAACTGCTTGCTCGGTAGGTGGTGGATGATTCAGTGGGTGTGGAATGTGGGGTGGGGTACAGGTGTGGGTGTACATGGTGGAGTTACAAGCAGCAGGGAATTGTTGTTTGGCTGGACGGGGATGTTAAACTGCTTGCTCGGTAGGTGGTGGATGATTCAGTGGGTGTGGAATGTGGGGGTGGGGTGAAGGTGTAGGTCTGGTGGAAGTCAGCAATAATGATTCAAATGCAGATGTTCTCCATCGTGTCCACTCATGGTGTAGGGGAGGGGGGGGGGGGGGGGGGGGGGGCACTGCCAGGGAGGGCCGTGTGGGTGTCGGGGGGGATGGGGGGGGGGGGGGGGGGGCTCCAGAGTGTGCTTTTAGCTTGTGACATTTGCATCTAATATGGCTTGAGATTTTGTTGCACAGCTGATTTGCTGCCGAGGTTGTTCAGAAGAGGCTTATGGCCTTGAGCCCTCGACATGTCATTGATATTGTGCTGTTGTGATTTTGGCTTTGCTAATGGCCTTGAGGCCTTGCTTGTGGCCGTGACACGCCATTGATATTGTGCTGTGATAATGGCTTTGCGAGTTTGCGTGAGGCCTTGTGGCCTTGACACGTCATTGGTATTGTGCTGTTGTGAAATCGGCTTTGCGTATGGCCTTGAGGCCTTGCTTGTGGCCGTGACATGTCATTGCTATTGTGCTGTGATCTTGACTTTGTGTATGGCCTTGAGGCCCTGCTTGTGGCCTAGACATGTCATTGCTATTGTGCTGTGATCTTGGCTTTGTGTATGACCTTGAGGCCTTGCTTGTGGCCTAGACATGTCATTGCTATTATGCTGTGATCTTGGCTTTGTGTGTGGCCTTGAGGCCTTGCTTGTGGCCTAGACATGTCATTGCTATTGTGCTGTGATCTTGGCTTTGTATATGGCCTTGAGGCCTTGCTTGTGGCCTAGACATGTCATTGCTATTGTGCTGTGATCTTGACTTTGTGTATGGCCTTGAGGCCTTGCTTTTGGCCTAGACATGTCATTGCTATTGTGCTGTGATCTTGGCTTTGTGTATGGCCTTGAGGCCTTGCTTGTGGCCTAGACATGTCATTGCTATTGTGCTGTGATCTTGGCTTTACGAATGGCCTTGAAGCTTTGCTTGTGGCCTAGACATGTCATTGCTATTGTGCTTCGATATTGGCTTTGTGTATGGACTTGAGGCCTTGACATGGATTTGGATATTAGGTTATGAGGTGCTTTGATATTGGCTTTTGATTTGGGGTTTTGAGGTGCTGTGATGTTGGCTTTTGGTATTGGATTTTGACATGTCACTGACATTGTGCTGTGCACCTGCGTTGCCGCTGAGAGTGTCGAGAAAAGGCCCTTGATTGCTGATGGCCTTGGCATGACTTGTGATATTGACTTGTGATGCTGGTTCGTCAGGTTGTGCTGTGATTTGGGTTTTGATATAAGCTTCTGATATTGGCTTTTGGTATTAACTTTTGATATTAGCTTCTGATAAAGCCTTTTTGGTATTAGCTTCTGATATAGGCTTTTGGTATTAGCTTCTGATGTAGGCTTTTCGTATTAGCTTCTGATATAGCCTTTTGGTATTAGCTTCTTATATAGGCTTTTGGTAATAGCTTCTAATATAGGCTTTTGATATTAGCTTCTGATACTAGCTTCTGATATAGCCTTTTGGTGTTAGCTTTTGATTTTAGCTTTTGATATTAGATTCTGAGTTTAGCATCTGAGACAGGCTTTTTAGATTAGATTCTGATATAGGCATTTGGTGTTAGATTCTGATAAAGGCTTTTTATGTTAGCTTCTGATTTAGGCTTTTGATATTCGCTTCTGATATAGGCTTTTGATATTGTGCTGTGCAGCCGCGTTGCCGCTGAGAGAGTGGAGAGGAGGCCATTGATGGCTGATGGCCTTGACGTGACTTCTGATAGTGGCTTGCGATGGTTTTTGAGCTTGTGCTGTGATGTTGGCCTTTTACATGGCTTTTGAAATTGTGGTCTGCAGCCCCGTTGCTGATGAGTTTGTGTGGAAAAACCTTAATTGCTTATAGCCTTGACATGACTTTTGACATAGGTTTTGAGGTTGTGCTGTAATATTGACTTTCGATGTTGCGCTGTGACGTTGGCTTATGATATGTTTTTTAGTGTGATGTTGGCTTTTTACATGGCTCTTGAAATCTTGCTCTGCAGCCGCGTTGCCGCTGAGGGAGTGGAGAAGAGGCCCTTGATTGCCGATGGCCTTGAGGATGCGTCGGACCCTGAGAAGGTGTTGGAATCTGCTAAGACCAAGCTGTCGACGTTGTTGGATGACCGAACTAAGTACTATGAGAATGCCGATATAGTGGTGCCCCTGGCAGGCAATGGAGAGGATCTTGTTAAGGGTGCCCCAACCGCTGCGGTCATGCTTCGGTTGTTGCGTGCTCTCGACAATAAGATCAAGGCCACCAAGCACGAGCGTGAGGAAGCACAAAAGTTCACAATAGAGGGAGCAGATTCGTTGAACTCCATGCGAACCATAGAGAGTCCGGCACTTAAGAGGATGAAGCAGCAAGAAGAGAAGGCATAGGCACGTTACCTCCTATCATGAATCCCCCCCTCGTAAGAGATGCATAGGCATGGCACCCCCTGACATGGCTCCCCTCCTCGTAAGAGAGGGCTGAGGCCTGTCAAACCCTGACATGCCCCCATCACCGCCACCACATTTGTTTAACTCCATGCGAACCATAGAGAGTCTGGTAGAAGAAGAGCAAGGAACGAGCAAGAAGAGAAAGCATCGGCTTGTTACCACCTGACATGGCACCCCCCCCTCATAAGAGAGGGCTAAGGCCTGTCAAACCCTGACATGCCCACCACCACCACCACCACCACCCACATATCTTCTTCCCCTCCTTTTCCCCTCCGCTCCTTCAATTCTTCCCAGTGCTTTCTTAGACGTCGTTGAAACCGCCTTGGATGGGGCTGCACAGAGCAGCTTCTAGCCATCTCTGCCTGCCTGCCAGCATGGCAGCCAGCTACTAGTTCAAGCTCCAAGTTTGAACTTTTGTAAAAGGCGTACCAAGCCTTGCTATATTGGATTAGTTTGTTACATGTTAATCAGCCAACTCTGGGCTGCTCACAGTCTTCCAATCCCTATCCTGTGCGATACCGATGGCTTCCGGAAAGCTGGCTAAGCGGATGAGACAGTTCAAAGGCTTGTCCTGGTAGAGCCTTGCTCGCTAGTCTAGAGTCTATCATAAAAACAAGGGAGGGGAGTTCCCTCCAAGCTGCAACATGTAGCCCAGATGAAGGAATAAATCAGAGCTTTCACTGGGCGCCAGTAGCTAGCTAGAACTTGAACTAGTTTACCTGGCTCCAGCCAGGAATTTAGCTGCTCGTCGTCTTTGGCAGTAATAGTAATTGCAAGGAAACTGTAATCGTTATCATCATCATAATATTCCATAAATACACATAGGATGTAATATTGTAATTTATATTTGAACTTGAACTTGGTTACATAGATTCAGCCAGCAATCTGGCTGCTCGCCGTCTCAGGCAGTAAAAAATAAATTACCAGGAAGATGTAAACGAGAACTAAAATGTAGAAGCGGATCTTTCAACCGAGTCAATTTGATTGTTATTATCTGTCCTGCAACCGGCCAAATGTCCGGATTGTACGGAAAGTCGAATCCCTGGGTTGCCTAAGTTTGCCCTGCATTGCCCAAGATTGGGGATTGTTACATGTTTTTAAGCCAACTCAGGGCTCCTTACCGCCTTCCAATTCCTAGTCCTCCCGTGCAGAATCCGTGAAGCATACTGAGAGGATTAAGGGGTACTCGGGCTTAGTTAGATGCTCTAGGGGTTGCTTTTTAGGGGCCCTAATTCCCCCAAATCAGCTAGTAGGCCCCCAAAGTATAATAGGATCGCCATACCGTACTGCGTCGTGAAGACACTGGGATACTGAATTTTTTTCTAACCTTTTCTCGGGGCGCTCCCAGACTTCCCAAGCCTATTTTGTTGAAAGTATTTTCACCCCAGGGGTGGGACTCCTTACAAAAATCAGCGCCAACGATGATGCAGAGAGACAGGCGGAGAAAATCCCACACAAGAAGGAACCCATTGGACAGGCTGGGCATGCCAGACCACGTGACTTTCCTCCTTGGCCCGAGAACTCCCTGATGGCGCACACTTCGGAGCGAAAACTGCGTGTGTTTCTGGCACACTGCTAAGGAGCACTGCGTGTGTTTCTGGCACATAACTAAGGAGCACTGCGTGTGTTTCTGGCACATTGCTAAGGAGCACTGCATGTGATACAACTTACAAATCCCATCCTCACAGTGTGCGTTACATGCATAACCTAAATGGGCCACCCGTATTTCCATCTTGTTCAACCACGCCCATCCATACCCACGGCCACCCTTCCACACCAATACATAGTTTACATACCATTGTAGACACTCATTCACAACCGTGCACAGCTGCACACGCATATGCATCCATAGTTCCAAACACACTCTCACACATTCTCTTCAGCCTATTAGGCTACCCCCCAGTCCAGGGGGGCTACACTTGGACTGTGACATACAGGCACACGAGGGCTTATCTTTTCAGCTACCAGAAGCAGCTTCTAGACAGCTCCCCTAGCTAGCTATTATTCAGCCAACCCTAACTCCACCAGGTGTGCCTTAACACTGAGACACTTATACAATTAGCTGTGCAGAACTGCTTATCAGCATGTATAGCGGTGCTCTCACGCGTTTTATGACTTGGTGACTACTTATGTACTCCCTTAGAACTATCGGCTCTCCTGAGCCAGCTTCCCGTGGGACTGAGTCATCTTGAGATGACTCAGTGGCAGCTTCCTGTCACCTACGTCTCCGGTCTGATCTGTACCCTGTTAGGTTCCTGTCTACCGCCTCCTTTCACCACAGGTGCCCCTTTATGGGTCTCCTGTGTCTGTAACGTTATCCTTGTCTCCGTGTATAGATTGGTGCGTCTGTTCCGCTGCTTTAATCTACTGTCCACTCTACCGGAGTGATTTCAAGCTGATAGGTTATTGGGCTCCTCATCACTACCACTGCTTTGATAATGCAACTTCCGCGAGGGCCTCCTGCCGGCTTTGTGAAACTTACCAAACTTAATGGTGTTTCATGGGCTCGTGGGATCCGCAGTGTCATTGTGAGCAATGGATGCGACCGAATCCTCCCAACGGGGGTGAAGGTTCCTCTAGATTGGCTAGACGACTGCGCGCCAGCGGCCTCTGCTGCCGGAGAGGAGGGTCCTTCCGCCATCAAGGAAGTAACCCCCCCCGATCAATCCTCCAACTTTACGGTTCCTTCTCTCAATGTTCGACGCCTTTCCTCTGATGTTGAGGATGTCCTGATGAAGCTGTGTTGTGTACAGACACAGATCATCCGTTGTGCATCAGACCCGCAGCCTCCTTTCGTCCCTTTCAATTATGATGAAGACTACTCTACTACTACTGATGATGAGGAGGACTTGAAGAGTGCTACGAGTGCTGACTTCGGTGGCGTGACCCCATCTGCTGCTGCCACTCGTGTCTTTGAGACTTCCGCTGTTTCGCCGGTGTATGAGCCTCCTGATCAGCAGATGCCTAATCGAGAGCTTTCGCCTGTGTATCAGCCTCAGCCTTCGTCGGCGCCTCCCTTTGAGCCTGTTCCCCCGGCTTACCCGGAGGTGGCTAAGCCCACTTTCTTGAAGGGCTTTGCTTCTTTTTCCTCTGCATCTGCCCCCATGGAGCGTGGCCTCCCTGGCTACCACACTCGCTCTCGCGAGGCTGCTGTTTCCTCTGCACGCACCTCTGCTGCTGGTGCCTCCCTGGAACCCCCTCCGCCTCCGCCGGTGGAGCTGCCTCCTGCCCCTGGCCCTCCTCCTATGCTGCATACGCGGTCTTGCGCATCTTGGGAGCATCTGCTCACTGGCGGATCTCCTCCGACTTTGAACCTTCGGGACTACCGCCTGATCAACATGGATCGACGGGATGGTGAGTCCTTGAACCGCTCTTTGTACGGTCGGATGGATATGCAGGCTACAATGGCAAATGTTAGTGTGAAGCTGAGGCATCGCCGAGTGATGGCTTTCTCTGAGCTTGGTACCAGGTGTCGTTCTTTTCTTGGTCCAGTCACTTCTGGGATTCTGTATCCCCCAGATCATGGTGTTTCCTTTGGTGGTACGAGGCGTAGTGATCACGAGAAGCTTGGTTATCAGTTTGTGCGAGTGCCTGTCCCTCTGTGTCCTGTTAGCCCAGATTTCGAGCTGCTTATGAGTGTTGCGAGGTCCATTCCTGTGATTAGGAACATAGACGACCAGCGCGCTCTTGACGCTGGTCTTGCTGCGGAGTATTTCATGGACATTCGTAGGTCCTTGGCTCCTGTCCCTTCTGCGATTGGAGCTGGGTCTAATACCCTCATTCATGGTGAGTCTCGGTTTGATCCTGCACTGTTGGGGTTCAGTGCACTGCCTCTCGAACGTCAGGAGTTCATGTGTTTAACTATGATGCTCGCGAACATGGAGGACGATATGGTCAAGGTATACCAGGACTTTGTCAGCTGTACTACTAGGACAGATCAGATGCCATTAAGGCACTCGTGTCCTAGTAGTACAGCTGACAATAATGCATGTCCCGGGAGGAGAACAGATTACCCAGAGGTTCCACTAATCCACAGCCAAGCCTTTTCGGCTATGGTCTTACGCTGGGGGCAACTTCGTACTGATCAGACCCGCGACCCGCCTGTGTACCGCGACCTTCTGGGGAGGATCGAACCCCCCCGTTTTCCTCCCGGGACATGCATTATTGTCAGCTGTACTACTAGGACACGAGTGCCTTAATGGCATCTGATCAGATGCCATTAAGGCACTCGTGTCCTAGTAGTACAGCTGACAGACTTTGCCACCCCTCGGGATATCCTTTTGGATATCCGGAAGACGCAGTCTGATGCCCTTGCCTCTAGAGTCCCTCTCATGCGTATCGAACTTCATAATGCGCACATGGGCCCTTCTGACCGTGTCGATGATTTCTTTCGCATGGTTCGCAGTCTGTGCACTGACCTCCGCAGTGCTGGACATCCTGTCACTCAGCGCCACGCCATGGAAACCATTGTGAATGGGATCCGTTTGATCCGATTTGAATCGCTGTGGATCCAGTACGGTATGATGTTGGCTAACAGACAGACTGTAGATTACTGGTCTTGTCTGGAGGCATATCGGTCTCTCGACATTTTGAACATTGCTCTCCCCAGGTCCGACTCCAGGCATCCTGGTTGGTCCCGGGACGCTCCCCAGGTTCCTCCCAATGCTGCGTTTCAGCGTGGGCAGGGATCTGGTTCTCAGGGTTCTGGTTCCAACAAGCGACGTCTGGATTGCACTTGGGGCCCATGCCTCAGCAAGACGACCCACTCGGAGGATCGCTGTTTCACGAAGCATCCGCACCTGCGTAAGACCAAGCCTGGTGCACCGGTTACCAATCCGGTGCCCATGGCCTTGGCCCTTCCAGGTGTGCTTACTCCGCGGCAGCTGGCCTCCTTGCAGGCTCAGATTGATGGGTATGCTTTGGACAAGAAATAGGAGGTACGCTCTGTCCTTTTCTCTTGCACTGCGAAATTTTCAAATGTCTGCAGCCCGAGCCTGTCTGAGGGTGTCTGGCATGTTGATTCTGGAGCTGGGATGTCAATCACAGGTGATATGTCTTTGTTCACTGTGTTTCATGCTTCTGAGACTGGGCCAGCAGTTAAATTTGGTGATGGTGTGGTTCAACGGTCTGTGGGTCAGGGTTCTATTGTGTTAGGTAGTGATTGGTTACCAACACCAATCACTTTAACCAATGTTCTCTACATCCCACACTGTCCGGTGAACCTCATGTCAGTAAATGCTGTTGCCCATGCTCACAACTGCAAGATTTCTTTTGATAGTCTTAGTTGTACTGCCACACAGGGCTCTTCTGTTCTGTGGTCTTTCCCTGCCTCCAGTGATGGTGTGTACAAGTTTGCATGTAGGCCTTGTCACACCCCTCGTGGCCGTTTGTATGGTGCTGAAGATTATCCAGCTTTTGCTCTTGATGTTGATGAGGATGGTGGAGTTGTGATCCCTACCACTCCTGAATGGTTGTGGCATAGGCGGCTGGGTCACCCTGGCTATGATGCCATGCACAACCTTGTAAGGAAGGGTTTGGTTCAGAACTTACCCCTCACTCTCCAACAGGTGCAAAGACTGTCTAAGATCCCATGTGATGCTTGTCAGAAGGCAAAGGGAAAACGTATCCCTTTTCCTAAAGAAAGCAAAACTAGGATCCGTGCCCCATTACAACGCCTTCACTTGGACATCATGGGGCCATTTAATATTAGGGGCTTGCGTGGGGAGTTTTATGTTCTGTGTCTCACTGACCAATACTCTGGCTATGCTGAGGTCTTGTGCTTGAGAACCAGGGATGAAGCTCCCTTAGCAGTTCAAACTACCATCCTCAGATGGATGACTCAGCTGCATGGATTTGTTTTCAAGTGTCTTAGGTCTGACAGGGCTAAGGAATTTATAGTGAAGTGGTTCGAGGATTGGTTAGAATCGGTTGGTGCTGTGCATGAATTGTCCATGGCTTACACTGCTCAGCAGAATGCGACTGTGGAACGGTACAATGGGGTCCTTCAGAACGTAGCTAGGAGCATTCACTTGGAGTCTAAGCTCACTAAGTCCTTCTGGCCCTATGCCTTCCTCGCCGCGTGTTACCTACGCAACCGGCTGCCTAATCAGGGTGACAAGACTCCTTATGAGTTGTTCTTTGGGGTTCTACCTGATGTATCGTTATTGCGCGTGTTCGGGTGCCCATGCTATGTTACCTTAGTGAATGGGAAGAAGCGCAATAAGCTTGACGAAAGGGCGTTATCTGGTAGACTGGTTGGGTATTCTCTGGTGAGTAAGGGTTATTTTGTTTGGGTTCCGAAGTTGCGCCAGGTGGTAGAGAGTCGTGATGTGCTCTTCTATGAACAGTTTAGCTATAACTGTATCCCTGGGCTCTTTCCCTATGATGGATCTCAGTATTTTTCTCGCACCCCTGCCGCTATCATCGGTAAAGGGCTTGATACTGCTGACAATGTCCTGGGCCCTTTACCAACCCCGATTGTTGACCGCTTTACTGGTCATGGGATGACGATGCGTCCCAGGCCAGGTAATGATGGTGCTGTATCGCGTGCGGCGGCATTGGGCCAGGGGGAGTCTGATGTTCCTTCAAGCTCTAATTTATTCGAATCTCAGGGGGTCGCCGGGCCTTCCTCTGCGCCACGTTTCGTCGGTGAAGTCGTAGGATTAGGACAGCCTCGGGTCATAGTGGAACCTAGTACAGGTCCACTGCCCACTAGTCGCCACCCCCCGTCCACCTATTCGGATAGCTCGCGGGAGTTGTTGATCACTTCACCCCCCTGCTATACCTGGTGGTTTATACCGGACCAGGCATTGCGACGATGTGGCCGTCACAGATGATGTGAGTGATGACCTCGAACACTGGTCCGGGTCAGATACTGCGTATGGCTGGGGTGTTCCAGTGTACCCAGGCTTCGACGATTTAGAGGCAAAGGAGGCCGGCCTTGTTCAACCACGCATGAGTGCTGCGCTGGGGGCTTTATTACCGGTTACTGCTGATACTGCTGATATCCCCGCTGCCCATGTACAAGTACACTGCTTGTACGTGGGGGCTTTTATTTCTACCTCTACTGAACTCTCTTATAAAGCTGCAATGTTACCTACCAACCCTGACAGAGATCTCTGGCTGCAGGCTATGAAGGATGAGATGGCCTCCCTCCATGCTCATGGCACTTGGGTCCTCACTCCACAGCCTCCTAGGCAGAGGATTCTATCTGGCAGATGGTTATTTGTCAAGAAACATGGGGCTGATGGTTCTTTGCGTTTTAAAGCTCGTTTTGTAGTTCGTGGTTTTCTGCAACGTCCTGGGCTGGACTACCATGATGTATATGCCCCCGTCTCCTCTAAAGCAGGTCTTCGTGTGCTCCTTGCTGCCATCACTCATAGGAAGATGTTTGTGAGGCAGCTGGACATCAAGACTGCATTCTTGAATGCCAAGCTGGAACCTGGTCTGGACCTGTTCTGTTACCAGCCTGAGGGCTTTCATGAACTTGGTCCTGACAATGTTCCCCTTGTGTGCAAGCTGATTAAATCTCTTTATGGTTTGAAGCAGGCACCCAGGGCTTGGAGCAAAGATGTAAAGCAGGTTTTGGTTGCCCACGGTTTTACCATGTGCAAAGCTGAACCTGCTCTGTATTTCAGGAGGGATTCTACTGGTGGGTGGAGCTATGTCCTGACCTATGTGGATGACTTCATCTGTGCTTTTAGTGAGCTGCATAGGTATGCCTTGCTGATCGAGGCTATGGAAGCAGCTGGGTGGGAAGTCAAGGAAATGGGTGTACCTGTCCAGTTCCTTTCATTGGACATGACTTGTACACTTGATTCTGACGGCAGGTGTGTTAAGATCAACCTCTCCCAGCACTCCTACATTGTTGAGCTGGTGGAGCAGTTTGGTCTCACTGCTGCTACCAAACCCAAGTTTTCAGTTCCCATGGCCAAGTGCACTGTCACTGATCCTCCTGGAGAACCTCTGGCCTCTAATAGCCAGTACCTCTCTCTTGTGGGGGCTTTGCTGTACCTGGCTACCTGCACAAGGCCTGATATTTCTTTTGCTGTGAGCTACCTGTCCAGGTTTTCTGCTCAACCCACTGCCCCCCTGTGGGCTGCAGCCAAGCGCTTGCTTTTGTATTTGAGAGAACATTCCCATCTGGGCCTCACTTACACTCACAGCCCTGGTTTCTCTTTTACTGTCTTTAGTGACTCATCCTTTGCTGATGATGGGTCTGACAGGAGATCTCAGACTGGCTATGCTGTGCTTGCTGGAGGCTGCCTTGTGAACTGGATGAGCAAAAGGCAACCCACTGTTGCTGTTAGCTCCAGTGAGGCTGAGTATCAGGCCCTGTCTCAGACTGCCAGGGAGGTGCAATGGTTGAAAAAGTTGAGAATTGATCTAGGGCTGCCTTGTGACCTGGTCACCATTCAGGGTGACAACTTGGGGTCCTTGAGCTGGGCCAATGACTGTCAGCTGCTCCCTCGCAACAAGCACATTGATGTCATCCATCACTATATCCAGGAGCTGGTGGAGGATGGCCAGGTGGATGTTGCCTATGTTAACACTAAGGACAACTGTGCTGACCCCTTCACCAAGCCCCTTGATCCTATGGTGTTCTGGCGTTTCATTCGCATGTTTGGAATGACTGCTTCTCCTTAAACCAATTTTTTTTGGTTACATGTATTCTAGAATTTTGGTCACATGTATTCTGGAATTTTTGGTTACATTTTAGGGTTTCTTTGGTTACATTTAGAGTTTCTTTAAGTTATCATTGATTGGCATTAGGTTCCTATTCCCGGATCGGGTTTTCTATACCGTTGTTACCCGACTTTGATATTTAGTTGTCCTCTTATATCCACTTGGCAATTTCGGTTCTTTGCCTTGCTTCATACCTTCCCTTACACCCTTCGGGTTTCATTTGAAGTTTCTCTCGATTTTTTTTTCGGAGTTCTTTGATTTTTTTTTTTAATTTGTTACATATAGTTCTATGTCACCAGTGCCATAGGTGGAGGAGTACTATTGTATGTCACCTGTGTCATAGGTGGAGTATCAGCATGTATAGCGGTGCTCTCACGCGTTTTATGACTTGGTGACTACTTATGTACTCCCTTAGAACTATCGGCTCTCCTGAGCCAGCTTCCCATGGGACTGAGTCATCTTGAGATGACTCAGTGGCAGCTTCCTGTCACCTACGTCTCCGGTCTGATATGTACCCTGTTAGGTTCCTGTCTACCGCCTCCTTTCACCACAGGTGCCCCTTTATGGGTCTGTAACGTTATCCTTGTCTCCGTGTATATATTGGTGCGTCTGTTCCGCTGCTTTAATCTACTGTCCACTCTACCGGAGTGATTTCAAGCTGATACTGCTGAACTATTTGGGTGGAACACAGTGGCTGGCTCAGGGAGCTGCATAGAAACTGCTTAGAAAAGCTGAAAAGAAAAGCCCTAAGACACCTTATATACACGCCCATTTCCCTGATTTCGGAGGAAGAGGCCTATGGCGGGCGGCACCTACTGGTCATCGCAAGCGTTAGCTTCTCCTGCGATGAACTATTGAGAGATAAAGAGGAGCACCACAAGTAAATTAACGAGCTTGTCTCAAGCGATGCCGCTCCAGAGGGAGCTCGTATATCTGGAGCAGCGGCAGTTGCTTATTGTGAGCGAGGATACTTAGCGACCCTCTATACCGATAACTCAGATAGCTACTATCTACGCAATTCCCCATCACTTGGGCGGAACCTGATCCGATTCCATGCTTCATCTCCCAATCAACACTATCCTCGTTGGGGTTCGATTTAGGCTGCAGGCTGCTCATCGTTTACGGACGGAGAAAACATGGTCAATATAGACAACACTGCTACACCACATTCCTGAGTACAGAATGCTATCATGAGTGCTGGCAGTTTGCCGTATTGGTACCGACATGGCCAGGTCCGTCCACGCACGCGCTCGAACAAGCCCGCTGCGCATGTGGTCACATCGCTGAGGAAGCTTCCCAAAAGATGTCACACAATAACATGTGACCACCCGCCCCGGAGGGGACGTTTCGTAAGGGTTTCCCACTCGGTTTCCCACCCTGGCGCGCCAGCCTGGCGTCCGACGTTAGCACTTGCAACCTCCCACCCACCAAGCCACGACCGCCCACCGATGTTAGCACCCTTCCGGCTTCCGAAACGCGCCCGCGCACCAGCTGCCTGCCTTGCCGCCGTCTTTTGCGTCCAATCACACGCTCACCGTCTGCGGGCATAATTGACATGGGAAGTATACACACTACTACACCAGACTTCCGAGTTCAGGGCAATTTTGATCGTTATCAGAGCTGACCGGCCCACCAAGAGCACTTGACATCCTGCTGACGGTTCTTGGCACCGCATGCGCGCACACTGATGGAGACGCAGAAATAAACGCAGGTAGGTTATACCACCCCCTCTGTAGCTACACGACGAATCTGAAGCGCTATAGAGCCCGCACCTTCCGCCACGCTGCCCGACATTTCGGATCTCGACAGCTACTCGGGTACGGTTTAGATTGGATTGTTTGATGTTATCCAGCCAACTCTGGGCTGCTCACCGTCTTCCAATTCAGTCCTCCCGTGAAATATCCACGAAGCCAGGGAGCGCACTAAGCGGATAAGCGAACTCAGGTACGGCCATGTCATCGCCATGCCGTTCCCATGCAATCGCCATCGCCGCAGCACAGCCACCCCGACAATCATACCCCCAGAAGCAATCAAAGGTTGTAAAAGAGGGACAGACCGTTGGACATATCGACAAGGCAACTCGAGATATCCTCGTACTGATTATTTATTACTCACACCCAGACATCAGTCAAACCAGCCACACCCTTTCTCCCCTTGGTATAAACCTGCTAAGTAACCAGGTAGTGATTGAAACCAGGTAGTAGGTCCCCCTACCACAAAGGTGCCCCCCCCCCCCCCCCCCCCCCCCCCCCCCCCTGTTTCAGGGTTTTATTTTATTTAAACTCTTACTTGTATCACAAGTGCTACACTATGTACTGTGTTTTGGGGGTGCTACCGTAGATCCTCTTTGGGTTGCTTTGGGGGGGCCAAAAGCTGCTAGGAGCACCCCAAAGACAGCCCTGAGCATCAGGGTGCTACATGAAGACACTGGTTCATTTCCTTAGAACAAACCTGCCCTGTTCATTTCGCACTAGGCCTCCAATTCTCTTCTCTTCCTCCTCCTTTCTGACTCCCCCCAAAACATTCCCAGCCCCTCCTGGTACTCTATAATTTATCTTGATTTTTCAAGATTGGGCGAGTCCCTCAAGCCTAGTTGGCTACCCCTGGACTGTAACATACACACACATACATTCTCAGCCTTCAGTCCCCCTATCAGGCCTTGACTCCATCAAGCTGCAGACATTTGGAGTTTGGTTGGGCTCCAGGATAACGTAGCCATGATCACCATCACCATCACCATCAACACCATCTCAATCACCGTCGTCGTTGCATCATCATCATCATCATCATCATCATCATCATCATCATCATCATCATCATCATCATCATCATCATCGCCATCACCATCACCATCATCATCATCATCATCATCATCATCATCATCGCCATAGCCATAGCCATAGCCATAGCCATAGCCATAGCCATAGCCATCACCATCAGCACTGTCATCACCTTCATCATCACTATTTGTTGGAACAGGTAGCAGTGTAACACCGTCCTAGCTTGGCTGCAAGGGCTTGATTCATTGAGTTGGACAGCTTCATTCCAGTATATTGATTGGCTAGTTGGACAGCTTCATTCCAGCATATTGGTTGGCTAGTTGGACGGCACCCATTCATAATGACATACATACATTAAGCATACCGTCAGCGTTCACACGATGAGCCAAGACAAGGAACACATGAACACCCCATCAGCGCAAAGAGCTGAGCAAGAGGTAGACAGGGCTTCCGCCGCTCCCTTACCCATGGATAGGGATAGCCCATCAGCGCAAAGAGCTGAGCAAGAGGAAGACAGGGCTTCTGCCGCTGCCTCACCCATGGATAGGGAAAGCCCATCGGCACAAAGAGGGCAGCAACTGCCAGACAATTTTGCTACCGCTGCCGAACCCTTGGATAGGAATAGACCAGCAGCACGAAGGAGGCAGCAAGAGGGGGGCCAAGGGTCCATCCCTAACACTCCCGCATCCATGGATAGGGAAAGCCCTTCGGCACAAAGAGGGCAGCAACAGCCAGACAGGTTTGCTACCGCTACTATGCCCATAGATAGGGATAGTCCATTAGCACAAAGGAGGCAGCAAGAGGGGGGCCAAGCGACCATCCCTAACACTCCCACACCCATGGACAGGGAAAGCCCAGCAGAACAAAGAGGGCAGCAAGAGGGGGGCCAAGGGTCCATCCCTGCCCGTCCCATGGTCGAGCAAGAGGGAGGCAGAAGGCCCATACCTACTGCTCCTACTCCTTTGGGTAGCAACCCCCCATCAGCACAGAATGTAGAGCAACAGGAAGGCAGGACATCCACCCCTTCCACTCGAATGGCCGGACATAGCCCATCAGCCCATGGGTTGACAGCAGCAGGGGGGTCCAAACCCTCAGGGGATGAGGAGCATAGGGATTCTCCAAGGAGACACGCTGCTCTGGATCAGCAGTTAACTGCGTTGGTTGGAAAGTGAGTGATGATTCCAATATTCTGGTACAGTTGGTTGGTTAGTGGGTGATTGCACATGTGACATGTGTGGTACAGTCTGTTGGTTGATGGGTGATTGCACATGTGTGGTACAGTTGGTTAGCAAGTGGGTGATAGCACATGTGACATGTGTGGTACAGTCTGTTGGTTGATGGGTGATTGCACATGTGTGGTACAGTTGGTTAGCAAGTGGGTGATAGCACATGTGACATGTGTGGTACAGTCTGTTGGTTGATGGGTGATTGCACATGTGTGGTACAGTTGGTTAGCAAGTGGGTGATAGCATATGTGACACGTGTGGTACAGTTGGTTAGCAAGTGGGTGATTGAACATGTGACACGTGTGGTACATTCTGTTTTTTAGTGGGTGATTGCACATGTGTGGTACACTTGGTTAGCAAGTGGGTGATTGTGCATGTGACATGTGTGGTACAGTCCGTTGGTAAGTGGGTGATTGCACATGTGTGGTACAGTTGGTTAGCAAGTGGGTGATTGCACATATGACATGTGTGGTACAGTCGGTTGATTAGTGGGTGATTGCACATGTGTGGTACAGTCAGTTGGTTGGTAAGTGGGTGATTTCACATGTGACATGTGTGGTACAGTCGGTTGGTTAGTGGGTGATTGCACATGTGTGGTACACTGTAACAAGAGTGAAAAACAAGACTGTAAAAAAAGCAAACTCTGTGGTCATCTGCATAGGATGTCGGGAGTGGTGTTGCCAATGCCAACAGATTCAAAGGAGGACTGCAATCAGGAGGGAATTCAGCTAGCAGAGAGCAAGCTGGCATGGGTGCATGAGTCTGAGGGCTCTGAAACAAAAACATCCTCCATGGTAAGTTGGGCCTGATTGTTGGTAAGATGTTTTCATTAGAAGAGCTTCTTTTGGGGCAGTACTATTGACCAATGTTTTAGGAGAGGAATCAACAAGGGAGGGGGAGAGAGAGAGAGAGAGAGAGAGAGAGAGAGAGACTCTATAATAGGGTTGACTACATGACTTATTCCTAATGTTATTTTTGCGTTTTTGATTACTGTGTGGCTGGACCGCAATTAAATTGTTTAACACCGTTTACCAGAGAGAGAGAGAGAGAGAGAGAGAGAGAGAGAGAGAGAGAGAGAGAGAGAGAGAGAGAATATAAGCAAGTAGATCACAAGCTGGCATGGGTGGATGAGTCCGAGGGCTCTGAAACAAAAGCACCCTCCATGGTAAGTTGCGCTTGAATTTAGACTTGGACTTGAAATTGTTGACTTGGTTCCAGTCCTTAACCAACCTGAACCAACCAAAAACAAACCGAACCAACCAAAACTACAACAAAACAACAAAAACGACCTGACACTACCACTACCACTACCACTACCACCTCCGCCACCGCCACAAGTACCACCAACAGCAACAGCAACACTTGCACCTACATCTGAACCCACACCTTCACCTGCACCTACACCCGCATCTATTTCTGTACTCAAACATAGAGCACCTATGATGTTCATACAACACAGGTTCCAGGAAAGAATGAAAAACCAACACACCACCAACACATCAACACACCAGCACACCAACACGCCAACCCCAACACACACTCTCCTGGAAGAAAAAAGCCGTCATGCTTTTCTCGCTGCCTCACCTTCTGTCTCATTGTGGTTTCTCTTACAGCAGCTCTGGCCATCGGATTATCCGTCACTCTCCCCATTGTTTTATATAACAACACCTACACCTACACCAACACCCATGCACCTACACGTACACCCACACATACACACACATGCACACACACTTAGACTATTTATGAAATCGTACATAACACACATGTGCTGTTCATACAACACAGGGTTCTTGAGAAATCAAAAAAACAACAAACCCTGAGAGGACACAGCAACCACGCATCTACACCTACACCCACACATGCACACACACATATACACACACATATACACACACCTAGACTATTTATGAAATCTAACATGACACACATGTGCTGTTCATGCAACACAGGGTTCTTGAAATAACAAAAAAACAACAAACTCTGAGAGGATAAAACAGCGGCCCCGCACTTACACCTACACCCACACACCTACACCATTTATGCAATCAAACATCCAGCACCTATGCTGTTCATGCAACACTGGTTTCAGTAAATGACAAACCCCCAACAAACCCTGAGAGGATAAAACAGCAGCCCCGCGCCTACACCTACACCCACACACCTACATTATGTATGCTATCTAACATAACACACCTAACCTGTTCATGCAAAATAGGGTTAATGAAATTACAAAACCCCAACAAACCCTGAGAGGACACAGCGGCCACCTACACCTACACCCACACACCTACACTATTTATGCAATCTAACATAACACACTTATGATGTTCATGCAACACAGGGTCCAGAAAAGGACAAAAACCCAACACACCCTGAGAGGACACAGCGGCCACGCTTTTCTCGCCGCCTCATCCTCTGCCTCATCGTGGTAACTCTAACAGCAGCTCTGGCCATCGGACTATCCATTGCTCTTCCCATCCTCCTACAGAGCTCGCAAAGTGATCGAATTATCGAAACTCGACCATTTCTGGTGGTTATCAAAGAAGAGGGGGAAAGGCCGCTGCTGGTGTCTCAATCGCTGGTGCAGGGTCCTGATCCTAAGGAGGTTGTTAGCCATCGAAAAGCAAAGGAGGATGCTGCCACCATCGGCTCTCTTTTTGATGAGGTGGGTCTGAATGTGTTGGTTTATGTACTACATGGTCTTGATTGAGGGGGACAGGTTGCTGCTAGTGTCTCAAGTGCTGGTGCAGGGCCCTGATCCTGAGGCGGTGGTTAGTCATAAAAAGGCAAAGGAGGATGACAAACCACCACCTCAGGATAAGTACCCTGAGGAAGTGGTTAGTCATCCTCCTTTGCCTCAGTCCCTGCAAGGCAAAAGAGGATGCTGTCAACATCGGCTCCCTTTCTGATGAGGTGGGGCTGGAGTCCTTGGTTTACATATGTAATATGACAGGTGCTAATTAGCTCATTCAATTTTTTGTTTTTTGAAAAATACATGCCCAAGCTATTGGTCAGTCATCGAAAGGCAAAGGAGGATGCTGTCGCCATCGGCTCCCTTTCGTCATCGACTCAATTTCGACCTAACCCTTAAACCAACATATTTCGCCATCGGCTCAATATGTTGGTTTAAGGGTTAGGTCACAGCAATTAAGTCAAGGGGAATTTGGAAGGATGGGCAGATGGATGGGTAGGTGGGTGGTTGGTGGGTGTTTAGTGGTTGGTTGGTGTACTATATGGTCTTGATTGTGTGACCTAAGATGACTGATGAAAAAGTGTAATCCAAAGAAGAGGGGGACAGGTTGTTGCTGGCAATTCTAGTGCTGGTGCAGAGCTCTGATCTGAAGGAGACAGATAGTCATCGAAAGGCAATGGACAACGCTGTCACCCCTAGCTAGCTGATTGAATCTCAGAATAACGAGCTTCTGACTTGAGAAGAACGAGGTTCTGACTCCTGGTCCACACATACTGCTGGCAATTCAAGTGCTGGTGCATGGCTCTGATCTGAAGGAGACAGATAGTAATAAAAAGGCAATGGACAACGCTGTCACCCCCTAGCTAGCTGATTGAATCTCAGAATAACGAGCTTCTGACTTGAGAAGAACGAGGTTCTGACTCCTGGTCCACACATACTGCTGGCAATTCAAGTGCTGGTGCATGGCTCTGATCTGAAGGAGACAGATAGTAATAAAAAGGCAATGGACGACGCTGTCACCTCCTAGCTAGCTGATTGAGTCTCAGAATAAAGAGTTTCTGAATTGAGAATAACGAGTTTCTGACTCCTTGTCCACACATGCTGCTGGTAGCTCAAGTGCTGGTGCAAGGCCCTGATCCAAAGGAGGTAGTCAGTCATTGAAAGGCAATGGATGATAATCTTTCTTAGTTGAGACCTGATTGAGACAGGAATTTCACCCCAGGAGGTGGGCCTCCTTACACAAATCAGTGACATTAAGGATTCAGTTCGAGTGGTGTTGCCACTCCCACGAAAGAGTAGGCGCAGGTAGGGTTGGTGGGAAATACCAATCCTGGACCAAACGAACATTCACCACTACTCCTGTTGACCATGGCAGACAAGCTGTCACCCCCTAGCTAGCTGATTGAATTTCAGAGTAACCAGTTTCTGACTACTTGTCCACTCATGCAGGAGACTGGTGATACCCTGGTCAACGTTTTTAACATCTAAATACATCACAAAACAAATAAAACAGTTATTGATTCACTGTCTATGCCTAGTATCCTATTAGCTAGCTGATAAAATTCCAGAGTAACCAGTTCTGACTCCTTTTCCACACATGCAGGAGATCGATGATGCCCTGGTCAACGTTTTCAACATCTGAATAAACCTCCAAACAAACAAAACACTTATTGCTTCAGTGTCAACGACTTTTTTAAAAGTTGTGAAAGGACTGTCACCCCAGGAGGTGGGTCTCCCGCAACAAACCTAGTAACCCATTACCTAGCTGATTGAATTTCAGATACAAAAGTTTCTGACTCCTTGTCCACACATGCAGGTGACTGATGATACCCTGGTCAACGTTTTCAGCTTGTATGTGAAATCCTTCAAGAAAGAGTACATCACTGATGAGGAGGTGAGTTGTAATGCTGAAACCTACTATATCATGCATGATCCCCAGATACCCAAGTCAATGTCTCAGCTTGTATGTGTATTCATTCAAGTAAGAGTACAGCACTGATGAGGAGGTGGGTTGTCATGCTGCAAGCTCCTGTGTCATGCATGGCCCCCAGATACCCTGGTCCCCGTCAATGGTGTTAGCTTGCATGTGAAGTCATACAAGAAAGACTATGGCACTGACAAAGTGACAAGGAGGTGTTTTGTGATGCTAGTACCGCCCAGGGGAATTGGCCGGTACTTTAAGCATAAGGCAGATAAAATAAAAGCTGCTGAGACTTGCTAGTACCGCCCAGATACAGGGGGCCGGTACTTGGAGCTAGTCCACCTAGGGGCGGTACTAGCTTACCCAGAGGAATTGCCCGGTACTTGGAGGGCTGGTAGAAAGCTCCACTATCATGCGTAGCATTTAAGTAGCCCAACGTTGACTCCAAAACAATATGCAGTTAATTAGGGGATGGCTAAGTTAGTTAATATTAGTGAATGAATAATATTAGTGAATGTTCGATAATATTAGACAGACGAGCCGTCTCACCAGAACTTTTAAATTTATTTGAAAAACTAATATTATTGTGACAATAAAATATGTTAAAATTAGTTTCCAAACACGTATATTACTTGCCGTTCCCTATATTTAATATGTATAAATTCCTGATATTGTTTTAGATGTATGTATGCTATAGTTCAGGGGTAGCCAATTATGGTAAAGAGACTTGCCCATCCTTAAGCAATCAAGAAACTTCTACTCTATTGAAACTATTGGAACTATTTACTTCAACTAACTGCCCAAGACAGAGAGTCAGAGATCAGCCTAAACAGGCTGGAGCCATGTCAACAAGTTCAAGTTCAAGTTCAAGTTCAAGTTATACACTTATAAACATCCTCAACACTAATGAACACTAGTAAACGTCATAAACCTTTATAAGCATCATATACAGTAATATACATAGGGAAGCGTCAAGATGATATCATATGGTGTCATGCTATCATATGATATCATATGATGCCGGCAGTCTGACAAGGCTAAAGTTGCCATTTATAGACAATATCATATGATGCAATTTGTATGATATCATACTCGCCTTTGGTCAACATCATATGATATGCTGGTCCCTAAATATACACAAAGACGCTCGTATCTTCTTCTTGCAGATTGCCATGCCACCAAGTTCAAGTTCAAGTTCAAGTTCATGGTAAACACGTATAAACATCCTCAACACTTATGAACATCATGAGCACCAGTAAACGTCATAACACTTATAAGCAACATAAACAGTAATATACATAAAGAAGCTCGCATCTTCTTCTTGCAGGCAAAGATGAGGTACAATATATTCCGAGGACGTTTGCTGGACATTGCCAAGTTCAATCTGGGTGGCGGAACTTATTATGTGAGTGAGAGTAGCTATTCACCTACAACTCCTGTATTTATTGTGACGATGTGGATGAGAGTAGCTATTCAGCTACAACTTTCGTATTGTGACTATGTGGGTGAGAGTAGCTATTCGGCTACAAATTCAGTATTGTGACTATGTGAGTGAGAGTAGCTATTCAGCTACAACTCTCGTAATGTGGCTATGTGAGTGAGAGTAGCTATTTAGCTACAAATTATATATTGTGACTATGTGAGTGAGAGTAGCTATTCAGCTACAACTCCTGTAACGTGGCTATGTGAATAAGAGTAGCTTATCTAAAATGTCTATACCCTACCCCACCCAGGCTGGCCTCAATGGCTACTCTGACCTGGACGACGAGGAATTTGAATCTGACGTGTTGATGAAGGTCACCCAAGGCAAGAAACCGCCCAATGCAGAGGACAGACCCGACCCCCCCCCTCTTCCTTCCTCTCCTCCCCCTCCCCCCTCTCCTCATCCGCCAGTGCCAGAGAAGATACACCCTCCCGCCCCCACGCCCCCATCATACCCCCCTACACTCTCTTTGGTGGATACACAGTATCCTCCCACACCGCCCAAGTTCTACCTACCAATGCCCGTGCCTCGCTACCCACCCACGCCTGCCTACGCTCCTGTCTACCCTCCCCTACCTAACAACGGAATGGCCACAAGTCCTCCTCCTATTCCTCCAAATTCTGAGGCAAGGGGTCCTAGCCCTCCCCCTCCACATGAGGACCCTCCGCCCCTTGGGAAAGGTGATGGCAGCTATGGCTTGCATCCGCCTCCCCCTCCTCCTACTGAGGAGTCTAATGCCCGACGCTTGCTAGGACTGAACCAAAGCTTTCCTGCGTACCCACAGCATATGAGTTGGGTTGACAGGCAGATGACAACACCAGTGAGGGACCAGGTGAGCAACACAACTGCATTGTCAAGGTATTAGTATGGTGAACAGTGTTACACAACTACACCAGATCCTTCCCGAGTATCTAGAGCATAAGAGTTGAGTTGACAGGCAGACGACAACACCAGTGAGGGACCAGGTGAGCAACACAACTGCATTGTCAAGGTATGAGTATGGTGAACAGTGTTACACAACTACACCAGAGCCTTCCCAAGTATCTAGAGCATACGAGTTGAGTTGACAGGCAGATGGCAACACCAGTCAGGGACCAGGTGAGCAACACAAGTACTTTGTCAAGGTCTCAGTATGGTGAACAGTGTTACACAACTGAACCAGAGCTTTCTGGAGTGACCAGAGCATACGAGTTGAGTTGACAGGCAGATGACAACACCAGTCAGGGACCAGGTGAGCAACACAACTACCCTCCCGCACCCCTGAACCCACCTTTTATCCCTCATGCTACTTCACCCTCCTGCACCTTCCTGCACCCCTGTACACACCTTTTCTCCCTCCTGCCACTGCACCTCTTGCACCCCTGAACCTAACTTTTCTCCCTCCTGCTACTTCACCTTCCTGCACCCCTGTACCCACCTCTCTCTCCCACCTGCATCTTCCTTCCCTCTCTCCTTGCAGTTACGTTGTGGGAGCTGTTAGGCAATGACAGCCACAGTGGCTATTGATAGGGCTGTTCTCCTGCCCCTGCTCTCACTCCTGCTACTTCACCTTCCTGCACCTTCCTGCACCCCCTGTACCTCTCTCTCTCTACCACCTGCATCTCCCTTCTCTCCCTCCTTGCAGTTACGTTGTGGGAGCTGTTGGGAAATGACAGCCACAGTGGCCGTAGAGAGCACCGTTCTCCTGCCCCTGCTCTCACTCCTGCTACTGCAACCCTGAACCCACCTTTTCTCCCTCCTGCTACTTCGCCTTCCTGCACCCCTGTGCCCACCTCTTCCTTAACTCCCTCCTTGCAGTTACGTTGTGGGAGCTGTTGGGCAATGACAGCCACAGTGGCCATTGAAAGTGCCATTCTGTTATCTGGCCTAGCTCCCAAAGCAAACCGCACCACTTTAGCCTTATCTCAACAGGTGCGTTTGTTTTTATGGGTTGTGAAAGGATTTTCAACCCAGGAGGTGGATCTCCCGATATATACCAGCAACACCAAGGATTCAGTTTGAATGGCTTTGCCGCTCCTACAAAAGAGTAGGCGCACTTATAATGATTGTGATTATGATTCCATTTTTACTGGTGCCCAAATGGAATTAAATTTGTCCCATGGCATGACAGAGTTGAGGGAGACTTATAAATTCTTATGATGTTTGCATGATAGGATCACTCCATATATTTTATTTCAGCTATGAGCAGCGTCTTCTTGGCAGCTCCCCAGGCTCTCTCTTCATCCAAACTGTAAGCAACCTAGTGCACTATGAAGCTGATATATTTAGCATTCCAGTGCTCTTGGAATCTTCAAGTTAGACCCAGTTGCAGTCTTAGGGAGCTGCCTAGAAGCTGCTACCGGTAGCCGAAAAGAAAAGCCATGACTCACTCCAGGGATTGTTTTTTATAAATCTGAAAGTGGAATTTGTCTAACTTTATGGTTTTAGGCCTTCTCCAGGGACAGCGTTTTTAAAGTTTTTATAGCTTTTTATAGTTTTTGTATAGACAGGTAGATTCTTGGAAAATTATATATAAAAACGTAAATGAGTAAATACCCTTATACAACCCTGGTTGTGACCCTGGATGTACCACCCTTTCCTTCTTCTGCAGCATCTGGTGGATTGTGTCAACCCTGACCAAGGATTCTATGGCTATGCTTGTGATGGTGGATGGTGAGTTCAAACTTGTGTTGAATTTGAATTTAAACATTAACACCCCACCCCACCTCAACCCAACCCAACCCAACCCAACCCAACCCAACCCAACCCAACCCAACCCAACCCAACCCAACCCAACCCAACCTACCTTCAGGTCGGATGATGCAATCAACTTTGTTGCAACCTATTGTCAAGCGTTTAAACACCTATGACTGTACTAGAACACCTACCAGTCATACACCTAAAACGGTAAAGCATCCATTTATGTCTACTCTATTTCAGCTTGCATGGGGCAATCAACTTTGTTAAGACCTGTGGTCAAGTGTTTGAGCACTAAAGGCCCTACCACAACACCAACCACTCATATACCCATAACATGAAAATAATAAAATAATCCCGTTCTATAACAGGTCAGACAATGCAATGAACAGTTTTTTTACTGAAATTGACTAAAAATGACCCAAATCGACAAAAATCGGAATAAGGATCCTGTTTTGGAAGGAAAATAGGGAGGAATAAAATAAAAAGGAATTAGATTTCCTCTTTTTGATTTGAAAAAAATATCCCTGGCAATCAACTTTGTTGGAACCTATGGTCAGGTGTTCAAACACTGGTGGCTATACCACAACACCAACCACCCACACACCCAAAACATGAAAGGTGTCATTTTGTGTTCACTCCATAACAGGTCGGACGTAGCAATTAATTTTGTTGGATCTATGGTCAGGTGTTCAAACACTGGTGGCCATCCCACAACACCAACCACTCACATACCCAAAACATGAAAGGTATCGTTTTGTGTTCACTCCATAACAAGTTGGATGAGGCAATCAACTTTATTGGAACCTGTGGGCAAGTGTTCAACCACCGGTGGCCGCACTAGAACACCAACCACTCATATGCCCATAACATTACAATAATAAATCATTCCCGTTTTATAACAGGTCGGACGTAGCAATTAATTCCGTTGGAACCTATGGTGAAGTGTTCAAGAACCTATGGCCGCTCCAGAACACCAACCACTCAAATACCCAAAATGTGAAAAGCATCATTTTGTGTCCACTCCAGATCAGGTTCGACAAAGCAATCAACTGTGTTGCAACCTACGGTCAAGTGTTCAAGAACCTATAGCCGTACCAGAACACCATCCACTCACAAACCCATAACATTAAAATAATAAACTATTTCCGTTTTACATCAGGTCAGCCGAAGCAATCAACTATTTTGGAACCTACGGTCAAGTGTTCGAGCACCTATAGCCGTACCAGAACACCATCCACTCACAAACCCATAACATTAAAATAATAAACTATTTCCGTTTTGCATCAGGTCAGCCGAAGCAATCAACTATTTTGGAACCTACGGTCAAGTGTTCGAGCACCTATAGCCGTACCAGAACACCATCCACTCACAAACCCATAACATTAAAATAATAAACTATTTCCGTTTTACATCAGGTCAGCCGAAGCAATCAACTATTTTGGAACCTACGGTTAAGTGTTCGAGCACCTATAGCCGTACCAGAACACCAACCAGGCATGTACCCACAACATGAATAGAACAAATCATTCCCGTTTTATAACAGGTCGGACGAAGCAATTAACTTTGTTGGAACCTACGGTCAAGTGTTTGAGAACCTATGGCCGTACCAGAACACAAACCAGTCATGTCCTACAAACTTCCTGAACAAGGACAAGCCCACGGTTTTCAACAACAAAGGCGTTCAGCTTGGCAATGCGTCAACAAACTACTATGGCCCCTGTTCATCTGTCACAGTAAGTGAGCAAGGAGGGGGAGGGGTGAGGGAATCTGGGGGAGGAGGGGAGAGGGAGTCTGGGGGAGGAGGGAAGAGGGAGTCTGGGGAAGGAGGGGAGAGGGAGTCTGGGGGAGGAGGGGAGGGGGGTAGCCAACACTGGCCAACAATAAAGGCATCGAGCTTGACAATTCATGAACAAACTACTATGACCCCGGTTCAAGTGTCACAGTTAGTGGCCAAGGAGGGCAAAGTGGGGGGGGAGGGGGAAGGGGAGGCAACACTGGCCAACAACAAAGGCGTCAAGCTTGACAATGCATGAACAAACTATTATGGCTCCTGTTCAAGTGCCACAGTAAGTGGCCAAGGGGGGGATGGGAGAGGGGGTCTGGGGGTAGGGGGAGGGGGGGAGCCAATACTAGCCAACAACAAAGGTGTCAAGCTTGACAATGCATGAACAAACTACTATGGACCCTGTACAACTGTCACATTGGTCAAGGGGGGGCGGGGGAGGGGGGCAGCACTGCTGACATTTTTGGGTGTAGCCCAGCCGCTGGCTCAGGTAGGTTCCCAAAGCTCACTGGACTATGCAGGGGGGGATCTCATTCATAAACTGGACATTTTGAAATTGATTACCTGGCTCCACCCTGATAAGGGCTGTCTAGCTTTGGCCGGTAAAATGAAAAATTCAAATTCAAATTCATCCACTGCTGCAGCTGTCTCCCTTCAGCAATGTCTCAGTCATCATGAAGGCGCTTCAAATTCAAATTCAAATTCATCCACTGCTGCAGCTGTCTTCCTTCAACAATGTCTCATTCATCATGAAGGCCATTCAAATTTAAATTCAAATCCATCCACTGCCCAGCTGTCTCCCTTCAACAATGTCTCAGTCATCATGAAGGCCATTCAAATTCAAATTCATCTACTGCTGCAGCTGTCACCCTTCAACAATGTCTCAGTCATCATGAAGGCGCTTCAGAGTCAGCCCTTGATTTTCTATTGGAATGCAAGGAGAGAGTAAGTGCCTGTTTTCACATTTCTGGCTGTTGCTTGCTATGTAATGCTCCATCGATTGATTGATTGATTGATTTATTGGTTCAAAACAGCCCTCGATTTTCTATTGGAATGCAAGGAGGGAGTAAGTACCTTTGTACTCATTCCGGCTGTCTGCTTGTTTGCTTGCTATGGCATGATTGATTGATTGATTGATTGATTGATTGATTGATTCAAACACAGCTCTGATATTATTGTACACATTTCTGGCTGTTTGCTTGTTTTCTTGCTATGGTGTGCTCCATCGATTGATTGATTTGTTGATTAAAAAAAAAACTAATTTTCTATTGGAATGCGAGGAGGAAGTAAGTGGCTTTGTACATATTTCTGACTGTCTGCTTGTTTGTTTGCTTGCTATGGTATGCTCCATCGATTGATAGATTTATAGATTGAAAAATAGCCCTGGTATTATATTGGAATGCGAGGACAAGGTCGGTGTTTTGGTAAATATATCTGGCAGCCTGCTTGTTTGCCTGCTATGCTTGATGGATGGATGGATGCATCGATTGATCGATCCAAGGATTGATAGATTGGTTGGTTGGTTAATTGGTTGGTTGGTTGGTTGCTCTGATTGATCTTACTGCTTGCTTGGTTGCCTGCTATGCTGGGTGGATGGATGGATGGATGGATGGATGGATGGATGGGTGGATGGGTGGATGGGTGGATTAATGGATGGATGGATGGGTGGATGGATGGATGGATGGATGGATGGATGGATAGATCGGTCAACCAATCCAAGGATTGATTGATTGTTTGGTTCCTCAAATTGATCTGATTACTCTGTGCAACACACAATTGATAAGTGCCGATTAATGCCTCGGTCCACCTGACTAACTGATCTGACTGATTAACTGATCTGATCTGATCTGAATGATCTGACTGGTCTGTCTGTCTGACTGACTCACTGACTGATTGACTGACTGACTGATTGACTGCAGCTGGCAAGAGTACAAGGGAGGCATCTATAATCCGGCTGTTTGTGACAGCAGAATAAGTAAGTTCAGATGTTTATTTACACACTGTAATGGGTGGTTATGGTGGTATGTGGGTAGGGGTGGTGCTTGTTGTGGTGGTGGTGGTGATGGGTGGGATGTTGGTGTTTGTTGTGATGCAGATGCTTGATTGCACACTGTAATGAAAAAAGTAATGAAAACGCCAGGCAGGGCGTGGTATTTAGGGAGTCCTGTCTTATGGCTGTACAGAATGGACTGCTACTATACCTGGGCAAAGCTACCATGGCAATTGGCAGCGACCGCGAACACTAGAGTGAACCCGGAGGGGGTTGAACCCAGCACCTTCATCAGTTAAACGGATGATCAACCATTGAACTATTCGTCGAAACGGGATATCGCACACTGATCTTGTTATCGGCATGTTAGGTACTGTAGGCATATGCAGGTATTCTGCTTAGTATGCTTCCTGGTTTCCGTGGGGACGGGCGGAATTGGAATTGGAAGATGGTAAGCAGCCCAGAGTTGGCCGAAGAACCATGTAACAATCCAATCCAATATTCCAATCCTGTGCATGTGCATGTGTAATCCTTTCTGTTTCTTGGTGGTTGGCCCCAGCGCAAGCAAACGGGCTGCCCCCCTCAACCTCGCGCCTCGTCATAAAGCCTTACATTTATTTATGTATTTATTTATTTATTTATTTATTTAGCTTTTGTTCCTTTTCTACCTGTCTCCCTGCTGTCTCCTCTATCATGCAAGTGTATGTTCCAGGCCAATGCTATCCAAATAGGCAAAAGGGAAATGCTCAACCTCAAACAATCAAACATAATTTTAGATCACCAGGAGGGGCTTGTTGTCTATCAAATCAGTAATCTGCTGACTCGACCACCACCTTCCTTTCAACCTACCACCACCCACCAACTCGACCACCACCTTCCTCCTACCACCCATCGACTCGACCACAAACTCACCACCACCCACCGACTCGACCACCACCTTCCTCCCACCCCACCACCACCCATCAACTCGACCACCACCTTCCTCCCACCACCCATCGACTCGACCACCAACCCACCACCACCCACCGATTCGACCACCACCTTCCTTCCACCCCACCACCACCCATCAACTCGACCACCACCTTCCTCCCACCACCCATGGACTCGACCACCACCTTCCTCCCACCCCACCACCACCCATCCATCCCACGGCAAGATCCTTTCCAAGATTAGGCCATGCTGCTCAAAGGATATTATTTTTTGTGTGATAGCATTTTGTACTCAAGAGTGTGGTGTGCTGGTGTAGTAGTATGTGTACTTCCCACGTGTACTCTTCTTGTACACAGTGATCAGCCTGGAAGCTGATGTACCATGTATCAGACCATGTAGCTGACCATGTAGCTGATAGACCATGTTAGTGATCAAAATCCTTAAATCTAAAATCCACCACCACTGACCATACTCTGCACCACCACTCCTCCGCCTCTCTCTAGCAAATTCACTCAGAGCATGCCATGACGTAATCAGTCAACATACATTTTCACCACCACTGACCAAACTCCGCACCACCATCCCTTGCTTGTAACCCCACTCAGATCATGATACGGTGTAATCAGTCAACAACTCAACATAAATTTTCACCACTACTGGCTAAACTCCGCACCGCCATCCCTTCCCCTTGCTTGCACCCCACTCAGATCATGCCATGATCCCTCCCACTCAGATCATCCCTCCCCCTCCCACTCAGAGGATCAGACCAGTGATACCTCTCACGCCTACTCAGATAATCCCTCCCCCTCCCCCACACCACCACTGACCAAACTCCCCCCACCATCCCTCCCACTCCCACTCAGATCATCCCTCCCCCTCCCCCTCACCACCACTGACCAAACACCCCCCTACCATCCCTCCCCCTCCCACTCACCACCACTGACCAAAGTCCCCCCTCCATCCCTCCCCCTCCCACTCAGATCACGCCATGATGCTGGTTGGCTATAACGTCAGTGATCCGGAGAACCCATATTGGATCACTCAGAACAGCTGGGGCACATCATGGGGAGAAAAAGGATTTGGAAGGTGATCATGTCAATGTCTAGATGGTTTCGTAGAAATTTGGTGACAGGAACACCACGCCCACTGCCACCACCACCACAGAACATTTTTTTTTTTTTTACTGAGATTGACTAAAAATGACCCAAATCGGAATAAGGATCCTGTTTTGGGAGGGGAGAAGGGAGGAGAAAAATAAAAAGGAATAATATTTCCTCTTTTTGATTTGAAAACAATATCCCTGCCACGGACATGTATATGCTTTTGCATGTGTTGAGCTTGTACCTTGAATCCTTTTTACACATACATGGGTGCCCTTGTTTTTTTTTGCTTTGTGGGTGCTTTTTCTTTTTGTTTCAAGCACTGAGTCTCATACACCCTCCCGGTGTCAAGTAGACTTTAACATGTAATGTGATGTAATGTAATGTAATGTGATGTAACATGGGTGCCCTAATAGTAGTATTAGTTAGTTAGTTAGTTAGTTAGTTGTTACAGTCCAGGGGTGGACCAAATAGGCTAAAGGGACTCGCCCAACCATGGCAGGAGGGGCCTTAAACGAAAAGGCACTGATGAACTGATCCCCAGACACTCGTTTTATCAATGGGGGCCCTGAGATCGTGCTACAGTTAAAATTGATTTCAATGATTACTCCAAATATATTCTTATAATATTCTCAGAATAAAATGGGAAAATGGGAATATTCTCAGAATAATGCCCATGTTCTGTTCACGAATGTTTGTCGCCTCCAAGTTTAATAATAATGCCATTTGCACAAACGTTACAAAGTCAAGCAGAATGCATTATGCAATAGCTGATGTGCAAGTAATGAAATATTGGTGCGTAATAGTCATGCTATATTGATTCTTGACCCCCCAAATATTAAATTGTACGGACGAGTAAGCACCTGCTTGTGCATCTTTCACCAAGAAGGCTACCACTGATAATTGACGAACATAACACAATCCCCTGGACGGACTACCAGGGGACCCTCCGGGGCACCCTACTATTTTATTTCCAAGATTTCTGTCGCCTCTAGAATCGAACCCTGTTGCAGTCTGTTGTCAAGTTTCTACCGAGACTGCAACCAACATGGTAATATTGTGTCATCAAATAACTTGAACTTGAGCCTGGTTTCATGGCTACAGCCTGTTCAGGCTGCTTGTTGTCTTTGTTTTCATTTGACACAATATATTGATCATCATCCGCATTCCCAGTGCACCAGGATCAAAATCCAGTGAATATCTCATGTTTCATATTTCACATTTTTCATATTGCTCCTGTTTAATGTTGCATAATTCTTTTTTATGTTTTATAAACAAATATTTCATTTCAATGAACATGTATTGATAATCCGTGTTTTTGGCGGAGCCTCACCGCCTGAGGGGCGGGAGCCCCCAGATTCACCCCGTTCTTTGTCTATGAGTCCGACCGACCGAATAATTGAAGCCTGACACGTCAGCCAAGTGTAGTAACTAACTGGCTTTGGTCAGCTCCAGTCCGTTGCCACCTGTCGTTCCGTTGCCTACACTCTGCACCAATTTTCCGCGTCGCTTGTGACGCTGCATAGGACTTGTCCAATGCACTAGGATCAATATGGAACAAGTGAACAATGGTCCTGGATTTTGTGGGATTCACTTGGATGTAACAATTCACACATATGACCCAAACCTCGTTATTGTTTTCATTGAGCACATATCAATCAACCTATCAGCCATTTCCAGCCAATCAGCCATTTCCAGCCAACCAGCCATTTCCAGCCATTCAGCCAATCAGCCAGCCCATCAGCCATTTCCAATGCATCAGGGTGATCAAAATGGAGAATGACGGTCCAGGAGTTTGTGGAAAGTACCAGGACATTTACTACCCCAACTGTTTTCCGCATATTTCATGTTTCACTTTCTTCATCTTTGTCCGACCGAACGAAAAAATGAAGCCTGACACGTCAGCTAACTGTCTCATAACTAATTGGCTTCATGTTTCATTTTTCATTTTCATGCCTTTCGTCAAGCTTTCATTAAACTAATATTTCATTTCATCAAACACATATTGATCATCTTCTGTGTTTTATAATGCACTAGGATAAAAATGGAGAACGACGGCCCTGGAGTTTGTGGGATGTACCAATACATGTATTACCCAAACATCAACTTCACCGTCCTCCCGCTGACGTGGACTGGCCATCCCCCTCCAGCACCGCCCTCACCACCCAGCCCGTCCCCACCACCACCTCCTCCCCGTAAGTCTTGGTATCCTCACAATTCCATGCTGCTGCTGCTGCTGGTGATGATGTCCACCCACCCATCTGTCTGTCATTCCATCCATCTGTCAGTCCATCTATACATCCATCCATCCACACACCCATTTGTCTGCCCATCCATCCATCCATCCATCCATCCACACACCCACACACCCACACACCCAATGGTCTACCAATCTATCCATACATCCATGCATCCACATATACACACATCAATCTATACTACCCACTAATTCCAGACCTGGGGGTGGTGGTAATAATGACCACCCACCTATCCATCCATCCATCCACACATACACAAATCAACCTCCCCACCAATCCCTATCCTGGTGGTGGTGGTGGTAATAATGACCACCCATCCATCTGTCCATCCACCCATCTATCCATCCATCCATCCATCCATCCATCCATCCATCCACCCATCCACCCATCCACCCATTCATCCATCCATCCATCCATCCATCCATCCATTCATCCATCCACACATCCACACATCCACACATCCGTCCACCCACCGACCCCAAAGCTTAAAAACAAGGCCACTCAACTCCTCCAACCTTCTCCTTTGTAGCGTCTCCCCCACCCAGACCCCCCCAGCCCCCCAGCCCACCCCCAAGTCCTCGTCCTCCCAACCCAAGACCCCCTCTCCCTCCCTGGCCACCTCCAATCATGTCCTGCACAATTGTTTTGGTAAAACAGAATGCTTGGTGCGCTAACAGTGGAGGGACCTACGGACCCAACAGTGCACAAGAGTGTGGCGATTACTGTGCAACTCTGGGGAAACCATCACCATTTTGTTTTGATTACAAGAGGGACAACAAGCATTGTGAGTGTTCCTCTGGACCTGACGCCAACCAGCCCCAGCTCAATTACAACACATACTCTTATGAGTGCTCCTTCCCACCTCCACCCCCGGGTTCTCCTAATCCCCCTCCGATAAAATCCCCGCCGCCATTGCCGCCCTCTCCACAGCCTCCCCCTCTGCCGCCCAGCCCCCCGAGCCCCCCCAATCCGCCCCCCAACTTTGTCTGTGACTACGAAGTTTCCGAGAGGCATTCCAGATGCGCTAACACTGTGGTAGAGATCAAAGGGGTGCCCTCCCCCAGAGACTGCGCCCGGCAATGCTCTATCCGCACCCCCGTGCCCACCACCCTCTGCTTTTCACACAACTTCATTCTGGGGACTTGCACGTGCGCTGATGGTCCTGAATCCAGCATCTTTGATTTTGACTGGGAGAAGTACTTGTACAAGTGCAGCTACCCTCCTCCTCCCCCAGCACCCCCCGCTCCTCCTCGACCCCCTCCTACGCCGTTCACCTGCAGGTGAGAATCACAACACTATCTGCAGCACTAAACAGCACTACACTAAACTGCACAGAACTTCACTACACTAAACAGAACTACACTATACTACACTGCACTGCACTGCACTACACAGCACTACACTGCACTGCACTGCACAAAACTACACTATCTGCAGCACTACACTACACTACACTACACTACACTACACTACACTACCTGTAGGTGAGACTCACATCCCTGTTGGCTCACATCCCTGTTGGCTCAGGCATATGTTGATCTGCACACACTCATGGTTGGAGGGGCATTAATCAGTACCATGTATGTATGTATGTATGTATGTATGTATGTATGTATGTATGTATGTATGTATGTATGTATGTATGTACTAGTACGATATCCCGTGTGGCCGGTGCCCACCCCCTCCCCTCCCACCCAAACAAACCTGCATAAGGGCAATTTAGGCTCATTCTTTCTTCACACAACCTGATGAACATTTGTATATACTCGACATTTCCGGTGTGCGCATGACCATTTCTTGCATTTTTCACTGAAAAACTGGAGGCATGTATAACGAATGCCTCATGTCACCCCTCCACCCCCCCTTGCACACACACTCCTCCCGCAGTCCCTCCTCCCCTCTTTCTTTTCCCCGCCCTCACTCCTCGTTCATGCCTCCTCCCTCTTTTCTGTCTCCAACCCCACTCCCTTACTTCCCATCCACCCTCCCCTCTCTCCATCTGCCCCCCTTCCCTCTCTCCTCCCCCCCCCACCCACCCACCCACAAACACACACACGCCCCCTGCTCCCCATGTCTTCTCTTCCCCCTGCCCACCCCCAAGGCTCCGACCCATAAAGACAAACACACGCAAAAGATTATAGACGATGAGTCTTAGCGCCATCGTTGATCTGAGAAGGCGCTCAGAACGAATGCGGAAAAAGATGGATGCTCATATCGACCCAAAATGACTGCATCAGCTCAATCAACGTTTTCAAATTTTCATGGGTGGGGAGCTGGGGCGGGGAGCTGGGTCCCGGAGCTGGGTTGGAAGTCGGCTGCGAACGAACAAAACGGAAGCCAGCCAGCGCCAGCTCGCGATTATCCCTGTATGTCTACATATGTATAGATGTATACATTATTATGGCATTAAGCAGCACTATGTATCTACGTATGCATGTATGTATGTATGTATGACTAAGCCTGCAGACAACACAACCAGGCCTCATTGATACGAGCACCTTGGGCACATACCTGCTTTGTACATTCTGTTGCACCGCCTGATCTTGTTTGCAACTTAAATGTATGTATGTATGCATACATGCATGCATGTTTGTATGTATGTTACCTGTTATCTGTCAAATCATCCCCTGGACTGCTATAACAAGCTCATTAAGATCTAGTCTCACATGTACCTACACTATCTTTCTACACAGTTTTGAGCTTGTCCAGGCCGATGCTTGATTCCACAAAAGTCCTGACACGCACCTACACCTTTTTCTGCACAGTTATGAGATTGTCCTTGTATTCCTTGAAAGTACTCACACTCACCTAAACCATGTTTCTACACAGTTTTGAGCTTGTCCAGGCCAATGCTTGGTGCTCCCGCAGCCGAGGCACCTACGGGCTTTACTCAGTAGAGGACTGCGCCAACTTCTGCTACGAGTCTAGTGGCTTTGTCTCTCCCATGTGCTTTGACTACCGGGCTCAATCCACCCACTGTGAATGCTCTACGGGACCGGATGTCGCCCAGCCCCAGCCTGGTTACATGGCGTACTCTCTCACTTGTAACAGCAAGCCTCCAAGTAAGTTGACTGGTCGCATGGAGCCTCAAACTCACACCTCAAATCCTGGTCTGAAACTCCATCACTGATGGAGTTGAAACCACACAATGTGATTTGTTTTTGCCTTGCTACAATGCTCAGCTCGAGAACATGACATACTCCCTCACTAGTAGCAGCAACCCTCCAAGTAATTGCAATGGACCCTCAAACTCCCTTCTGCCAAGTTGCAGCCAGGAAGGCCCTGTTCAGCCTGAAATGAGTGACGCTGACAACGTGAAGGTGACGCTGACAGCTCGGGACCGACAGCAGTGAATCCATAATTGTATTTTGATTTTGATAGCCCCCAGGTTTGGTCTCTACCTTGTATTTTGAATGCCCCTGGCTTTCCCTGCGAGAGCCATACATAAAGTGACTGAGTGAGGGAGGTGACAATTCCTAGAAACAAAGATCACAGGTGAGAAAGAATTACCCATGATTGAGAAAAGTATTTTGAAGTTCTGAGGTTGCAAGCAGGTTGCGATTATCCATTTTCATTCCTCGCTGTCCGCTCCATGTAACGCCTGCGCCTGCGGCGTGTATTGCAGCAAGATTTCCTAGATTCGCTGCTGCCGCTTTCGAGCTGCCAGCGCCAGGCGCCAGCTTCACTTTCACGTCGCCAGGCTGTACATTGCCTTCTTGGACTCGCCTTCCTGGCCTTAAGTGTACTTGGCCTTAATTGTACTGGTGGTCAAACTCTCATCCCAACTTTTGGTCTTAAACTCCATCTCTTATAAAGAAGATGTCTTGTGGACCGCTCAATATTCATTTTTTTAGTTTTGCTCATTTAGCTTATCCTCAATCTTTACTAATCACACTTTACTCCTACTTTAATTTTACCTTACTTGTACTTAAGTATTCCCATATGTGGTAGAAAACCAGCCGCATGCATCCGGCTTGCATTTACTGTCAAGTCTTTTCTATTTTACAAACGCAGACAAGTATCCAAACTAGCAACATTCCTACTTTTCTTGCCTGCAGCACCGCCCCCCCCTCCACCTGCCATTCACTTTTCTCCGGCCCTGTGTGGAGTCAACTACCGCCTGACACACAAGACATGTGCCGACCCTGTCATCAGAGTGCCTAATTCTGACTTCAGCACAGCATCAGAGTGTGGTCTGCACTGCGCGCTGGAGGGCCTGGAAGCGCCCTTCTGCGTCTCATTCAAGTGGAGATTCAATCATTGCTGGTGTGGCACAGAGATGGATGACTCCCCCACCCTGATGAATACAGGACTCTTCACATATGAATGCTGTTGGCTGAAGGAGGGGCCAATGCATCAGCAGTGTGATGAACCGACGGTTGATGAGAACAATTCTCCCTTTGGTAGCATCGAGGAATGTGCTGCACATTGTGCACAAGAGGGCCTACTTGCACCCTTCTGTGTATCCTATAGGATAACAGGAAGGCATTGTGTGTGTGGTCCCAATGCAGGGCTGACGAAAGGCAGCACAGATTATCAGATGATGGAGTTCCGATGTCCTGAGCTAGAGACACCCACCATTATCCCTTATGTCATTCCACCTCCTTCTCCACCTCTGCCCCCGCCCTCTCCCTCTCCTCCACGTCCGCTCCCACCCTCTCCATCTCCTCCACGTCCGCTCCCTCCTTCTCCACCTCTGCCCCTTCCCTCTCCATCTCCTCCACGTCCGCTCCCTCCTTCACCACCTCTGCCCCCTCCCTCCTCATCTCCTCCACGTCCACTTCCTCCCTCTCCATCTCCTCCACGTCCGCTTCTTCCATCTCCATCTCCTCCACGTCCGCCCCCTCCGTCCCCGTCTCCTCCACTTCCGCCCCCTCCCTTTCCTTCTCCTCCACGTCCGCTCCCTCCCTCTCCATCTCCACCTCGTCCGCTCCCTCCCTCTCCATCTCCTCCACTTCCGCTCCCTCCCTCTCCATCTCCTCCACGTCCGCCCCCTCCCTCTCCATCTCCTCCACGTCCTCTCCCTCCCTCTTTATCTCCTCCACGTCCGTCCCCTCCCTCTCCATCTCCTCCACGTCCGCTCCCTCCCTCTCCATCTCCTCCACGTCCTTTCCCTCCCTTTCCATCTCCTCCACGTCCTTTCCCGCCCTCTCCATCTCCTCCGCTTCCGCTCCCTCCCTCTCCATCTCCTCCACCTCCGCCCCCTCCCTCTCCATCTCCTCCACGTCCGCTCCCTCCCTCTCCATCTCCTCCACTTCCGCTGCCTCCCTCTCCCTCTCCTCTACCGCCGCCTTCCCCAACAGCCATTCCTGTTGCTCCAAAGATCTGTGGTCTCACAGAAAACCTACCACGCAAGAGATGTAATAACCCTATCATAAGCATTACTAATCTCAACTTCAAGGAAGCCTCGGATTGCGGCCGTCACTGTGCGTTGGCGGGCCTAGAAGCGCCCTTCTGCGTCACATTCAATCAATGGTCCAAGCAATGCTGGTGTGGAACCAACTTGGATGATCCTTCCACCCAGATGTTTACTCCTTCATACGACTACTCCTATGAATGCTGGTAGCTGGAGGAGGAGGGGCCAATGCATCTATCAGCAGTCCTTTTTTTTAATTTGTGAAAGGACTTTCACCCCAGGAGGTGGGTCTACCGATACAAACCAGCGACCCGGAGGATTCAGTTCGAACGGCGTTGCCCCTCCTACAATGTGTAAAGTAGGCGCACTGAGCCTACGTTTGATGAGTACAAGTCTCCCTTAGGTAGCATTGAGGACTGTGCTGCACATTGTGCACAGGAGGGCCTAGTTGCTCCCATCTGCGTATCCTACAAGCCACACTGCGCATGTGGGCAATGCGGCAACTGTGAGCACTGCACTTGTGGACCCAAAGCAGGGCGGAGTCATGGCAATCCCGTTTTTGAGCTGATAGAGTTCCAGGGTCCTTAGCGAGAGACACCCACCATTATTCCATATGTCATTCCACCTCCTTCTCCTCCAAAGCTTGCCTGATTCCATCTTCAAGACAACATCAAAGTCTAGCCTGTGTGTGTTGGAGGTGCTAGAAGTTCCCGCATACATCTCATACAATACCAGAATCTATCACTGATGGTGTGGCACAAAGATGGATGATTCTCCTAACCAGATGAAAACACATCTCCACCACTGTGAATGCATCTGGCTGGAGGAAGGGCCATTCCATCAGCAGTGCAATGAGCATACTTTATTTCAGTACAATCAGGTACAAGTCTCCTTTTGGTAGCACTACGGAATGTGCTACCAAAACTACTTTCACCCTTCTGCGTATCCCTCCAGCCACAAGAGAAGCATTGCATTTATGGGCCCAATGTAGGGCAGGCAAAAGACAGACCCAATTTTTAGCTGGTGGAGTTCTGGTGTACAGGGCCCTACTCAAATGATCTGGATAGTCTTCTTGCGCACAAATAAACAACTTCCTTACAAGTACTACTAAATTGAAGTCTTCGTGTGCTGATCTTCACATCGTAGTGGGTGGTTAGTGAAATATCTCTGCCGTGGACCACTGGCTTGCGATTTAGGAAGGATAGTTGTCATAGCATGACTCAAAGGTTCAGGTTATACAGATATAATAATTGTTACAAGGTTCAATACGCCAGCTTTGGCGTCTAACCGTCTGCACATTGCAGCAAAAAATTGCCTCCCGTGCGAGAACCACGGAAACCAGGGAATTCTAGTGCATATGTCTCGGTACAGATTCGGACCGGGGACTCCTCCGGTTGTGGTGACCATTCTAACCCGTACACCACTCGGGACAGACATGGTATTTGCAGGAACACAACGTCAAGGTTACCATTGGCCCTGTCTTCAGTGATTAGCTCTCGTACGTAATTACCATGCATGAAAGATGTGCGCTCAATTGAGATAGTGAAGTGTGGTACATTAGCATTTTCTCCTCTACTCTCATACCTTTTTTGCTCGTTGCGCTCCTTGCAGCTATTATTCTGACAAACCTTCGGAAACAAAGGTGCATCAGCATGCAACGAATTAGTGAAGGTGGTCAGACATCAGGGTTGCAATCGACGACGCTTAAAAGAATTCATGTTCACCTGTGGCCCAGACCGATACCCCTCCCCCGACCCCACTCCACCTACTAACGTGTTTTCTGAAGAACATGAATAAAGAACTGTTGCTTGTGTTGCTGGATGAATTTTTGATGCAGTGGCTGTTCAACAACGTCACTTGAACATGATTTAGCATGTTAGCCTGACCTGTCCTAATCGTCTCATTTATTCTATCTCGAAAGAGTTTGAGTGAGTCTCTCCAGAGACCAACTAATTACCGCTTGCCTGTCGTAAATTCCCTCCGCATTTCAAGAGCCTGCTAAGCAATGATTGTATCACTATGGGGTATGGACTGAGAATACATGCTCGTCCTGAAGGCTTCAATTGTGTGTTCCTGTCTGATTGAAGCTGTAGATATTCAAAAAGGGGTTGTATTGTTGGCTGGACATCAGCTGCAAGGGCGTTCGCATAAAGAGATTATTATATGACTCCTCATGTCTGAGCATCTGACATGCTGGCAACATCTATTGTCTGATCAACAAAATACATTTGTGGCATAGGCTCGGTGTCCATAAGCGGCCATTGAACATCATACGTAGATATAGTGAATCTGCTGTTAATTCTTCGTTTGGGTGTGCTAGGCTTTATTTATTGATTCATTGATTCATTGATTACAATATTGTTGGTGAGATAGAATACCAGCAAGGTCAGGCACGATTTAGACTGTGTCTGTCCTCCTGGGACCTCCGTGAACATCTTGAATACCTGGTTTGATCACCTAGTGTAATGATTACATTGTCTTCGTGGCCTTCAGGCTGCTCACCTTCTGCTGGTCGACTGAAAAGCCCAATAAAAATCCATATCTGCCGCACTGAAAGCGTCTAAAGCCTGCGAGATAAGTGAATGCGCCGGTGTATGGAATGACTACTTCTCTACTCAAAGTATTTGTGCTTCTTAGTCCAATACATGTGGTAAAATCAATTTTAAATTTGATCTCCACAGATATCATAAGAAGGCACCAGTACAAGATCTCTCAAAAGGGCAGGAGTCCACTACCCCGCTAGTCCGATTGTTGTCCCATCGGGTTTAAACCTGGCAGGCGCAGCTGCCAGATAAATACTAGGTCGATGGATGTATGACGGGATGAGGTCATGAGGAGCGATAGGACACCAATCTGAATGCGGTGAATCTACATGGAATGCTTCTACACAAATTACTTACCCTGTGGACAATTCCATGTGCTGGAGTTGGCCTTATTGTCTGCTAGGCCTGAGTTGCAGGAGCTTCGTGATCATGGCATATCAGCACTCGGTTTCTATACATAGCAATCTGCTGCACATATACCAGCTCAACCTTAGAATGATCAAGACCCTATGACGGCTTGTCGCATAAAAAAATGAGGTGGGGTTTGCCATTCAATTGTTGGAATGGTTGCCAGATGGGAAACTATTTTCAGAAGGATGGTAAATAATGGGAAGTGTTCGGATGCATTACTGCTCATTTCCCCACAGATTTCTCCAAGCTACAGCCATTTCCCCAACATCGAGCACCTACAGTACAGCCTCTTCATATTGTATTTGCACTTCTCATCTCACCATTTGAAAACTACCACGGTACACAAATGTAGTGCAACGATAGCCCCAAGCTTGCTCGCCGGACCTTGAGATCTCATTTTTCAAAAATTGTCAGCGTCTGAGAAGCCTGTGGCGTTGTATATCGCGAAGCTTTGTGCTGGGCTGCTGGCTCCTCGGAGCTGCTCCCGCGCCAGCAACAACCGTTGCAGACTCATGGCTTCCGGAAAGCTGTACCCGATTACGGGAATTTCACGGGAATTAGACGGGAATTTGAGGAGGTTGCAGTTCAGAATCCAGAGTTTGCAATTTAGACATCTAGAGCCCCATCCAGAGCCCCCATCCAGAGCCCAATGTGAGCATCCAAAGTTTGCAATTTGGGCATCCGGTTCCAGAGGTTGCAGTTTGGCCATCCAGAGTTGCGGAAACCCCGGTCGACCATTTGTCGGCCCTGGTTGCAAAAAGCACTGGTTGTAGGATCATTCTCCAGCAGGGGAAGCCCGAGTCGTTTCGGGCAGACTTAGAGTTTTTTACAACGCTTTTTCAGACACCTCGTGCCCGAAACCATCCTGACCTGGTCTTTATCTAGGGCGTTCCATTTAATTTCTGTATGCATGGAGCCCCAGGCACCATGGCGCAGTTATTCGCGAGATGTGATGAAAATGATGGGCCCTCCCCCTCCTCCCCCTACCCCTCCAAGGCTGGACCCTCTCAGCATGAGGTAGGCATCCCGAGATTTGGGACCCGCAGCCTTTTGCCGAAGATGTCCATATAGCCGGCGAACTGGCGCTTCCGAATTCCGCTCCGGGTAGAATAACCCTTTACATAAAATTCCCACTCAACTGCAGCTATTGCCTCGCCCATGCGATTTGTTTGTCTGGTTTTCAAGTTTTTCAGTTAAAGCGTTTCGTTGAATGGAAGCGACCGCGGGCGCGGGTTACCCAGGCAGCTGTGGGCAAGCCCCCGATGTTGCTAACCGTCGTCATTACTGCAATGCTCCGTCCCCAAGCGACCAGACCTGCCCAGATTGCTAAAATCTCCTCTCACATCTGCCCTTTTGTGGGTTGCAAACTCATTGCTTAGCCATGCTGGTGTTGGCAGCCCGAAGGTGTATCAAGATCCATACGCAAGGGGGACATGTATCAGTCATACTGCCAGGGTGATAATGCATCACCCCTCCCATGCAGAACGCATTGTCACCGCAACTCCTGTCTCCATACGCCAGTACGCCACCGCCACCAGACTTGACCCGAGCAACATCTGCCTAGGTGCAACACTCCCAGCTCTGAAGAGGAACCATTGTTATATGGTTCCATACAGCTCAACGCGTTTAGCCTTATGCAGAAAACAATTCCTAGCTGCCAGCTATAATCCCCCCGCTCCTTATGAAACGCAGGGACGACAGAGGCTCAATCCTGCACTCGACGCTCTTGGCTGTGTCAAAAAGACCTCCTGGGTGGGAGGAGCTCTTCGAAGCGCGCGCGAGAGCTGCAGACGCGGAGGAAACCTTGCACCTGGTGGGTCTGCGGGAATTGGTTCAATAGGTGGATCACTGTATCCCACGTGATGCTTCGAAACCAGTCCCCTTCCAGTCAGAGTGGCTGTCTAATCTATTTCGGAACGGGATTCCTCACGGCCACGGTCACAGTCAGAGTCACATTCCACATTGCTGCTACAATCGAGGTTTGACGACTTGGTTCCAGTCTTCTAAGAATTTGAAGCACTTGGTTCTGCAGTCACAGTCAAACACAGACAGACATACACAGACACAGATTTAGACAGAGAAACACAAACACGGACACAGTCCAGTGGCAATGGAGAAGTGACTGAACTTTGGTGGTGGTGTGTGTTGGGGGAGGCGCAGCATAGGAGGCCCTGCCAACAAGAGAACCTGCAAACCAGATAAACCTGTTATGACCTGATAAACCCTGTAAACCTGAGTAACCTGGTTCAATCTGGTCAAACCTGTGACCTAAGAAACCTGTTACCCAGGGAAACCGGTTTAAACCTGTTTCAACCTGTTAACCAAATAACCTGTTACCCAGAGAAACCTGTTTAAACCTGTGAATCAGAGAATCTGTTACCCAGAGAAACCTGTTCACACCTGTTTAAGCCTCTGAACCAGAGAATCTGTTACCCAGAGAAACCTGTTAGAATCTGTGAACCAGAGGAACATGTTTAAACTTGCGAACCAGAGATTATCCGTACCCTATACTTTGTATACAGCGTTGTCCCAACTGCTTCTTTTTAGCCCTTCCTGTCTCAGCAAGTCCCTTAAGCCTACTTGGCTTACCCCTGGACTGTTACAAACATATAATACAGCGTTGACCCAACTGCATGCCCATCCACTGCTGACACTGCACAGGTGGCGGAGCAGCTGCAACAGGCTGAAGGAAAAGCTGCGCAGGTAATAAATAGCAGTAAATATATATAACAGGGAATTAGTGCTGATAACAATGGTTGCTTGCTGCAATCTTGCTTACTTGCTGCAATATTTCCTTGCTTTTTCTGATGATTTGTTGGAAGACCCCTCCCGGATGTTGCGGAGCGGGCTTGTCTTGGGCCAACAATGGCCTGTCGATGGCAAAGCAATGTTCTGTAGCTTCCTTCATTGCTTTTCTTTTCAGCTGTAAGCAATATCTTCTAGGCAGCTCCTTTGGCTGACTATTCAGCCACGCCTAATGCACACTACTGAACCTCGAAGCTGACACAATCAGCTGTCCATAACTGGTGGAATATTTGGGTGTAGCATAATGGCTGGCTCAGGGAGCTGCCTAGAAGCTGCTGATAAAGCCGAAAAGGAAAGCCCTGGCTTCCTTCGCTGGCCTAGATGTGCCCTGTGTTTTTAGCTATGGTGTAGAAGCTGGTCTTCAATGTGTTATTGTGTAGGATTGCATTTGACCTTACCCACAGGGATGCTTGGGCACGGCCGTCACTAAGTGAGGTTCGGGCGAAAGGCAGATATTGTATGCGTAGCATGCATACATGCATGGCTGACTACAAATATTGCCAAGAAATGACTAGTAAGAGCGGAAGTGAGAATACCAATCTAGATTTGAAGGGAGACAAGTCCTATGCAGCATCACGAGTGTGTTGGCAACGGAACGAAAGGTGGCAACAGACTGGAGCTGACCGAAGCGAGTTAGGTACACGACCGTTAGATGACGTGTTAGGCTTCAATTTTTCGGTCAGACGCACAGACGGACAACGGGGTAAACATGGGGGCTCCCGCCCCCTTGAAGAGGGGGCTCCGCCAAAAAAACAATGAAGCGGGTGTCTGTTGTGGCCGAGAGGAAAGTATCCAAGATATAAGCGTCCATGTTTGGACCCGTAGCTTATCTTTTCAGCAAAAACAGCAGCTCCTAGGCAGCTCCCCTGGCTAGCTATCTAGCCAGACTGTAAGCACCCTAGTGCGCCTGGAAGCTGCAATAATTGGCTTTCCTGCACTGCTGAAGTTTTTGGGTACAACTCAGTGGCCACCTTTGGAAGCTGCCTTTCAGCTACCAAGAATTGCAGAAACAAGTCCTTTGCAGTATCACAAGCGACGCAGAAAATTGGCGGAGAGAGTTGGCAACAGAACGACAGGTGGCAATGGGACAGAGCGAACAGAAGCCAGTTAGTTATGTGACAGCTGGCTGACGTGTCAAGCTTTGTCTGTAGGGGTCGGTCGGTTGGACGGACGACAGGGTGGCCCTTGGGGCTCCCGCCCCCCAGAAGGGGGGGCTCCGCAAAAAAACTGTGTGTGTGTGTGTGCCGAGCGAACACCTCCCTCAGCCTCTTTACACCTGCCTCTTCACTCCTACCCTAGTTTTTCTACGACACTTGAATATGGCACAGGCATTTGTGACTGACTCATAAATTGAAATCATGTTTCTGTTTGGATATAATAAACCCCTGCCTCTGCCTCTTGACGGGATGCAGATGCAATGCTACGCGGAAGAGCAGGACTTGCTGTTGGAAGCACAGCGAGAGGAGATGGGTTTGCTGAAGCTGCAGTGTGCTCTGTCAGACGCTTCCCAGGTGAGGCATCCCACAGTTTTTGGCCGAGCCCCATCTTCTGGGTGGGCGGGAGCCCCCAGTGTTGCCCTGTTGTCCGTTTGTGTGGCCGAAACATTAAAGCCCGACACGCCAGCCAACTGTCTTATAACTAACCGGCTTCGGTCAGCTTCATTGTTGCCACCTTTCGTTCCGTTGCCAACACACTCTGCCAATTTTTGTGTGGCTTGCGACGCTGCATAGGACTTGTCATTTATGCATTGAAAATAGTGAACACAATTGTAATGTCCCGGCCACTGCCAAAGACGGCGAGCAGCCTTAACAGGATGGGGCCATGTAACAATGCTTTTTCTTTTTAGCCCTTCCTGTCACGGTCGGGTGACTCTATATAGCCTATTTGGCCTACCCCTGGACTGTTGCATGCATACATACAACTAAGTTCAAGTGTATTGTTTTGAAAGAATTAATGGAAGTTTATGCCAGGCTTACTCTATAATTATATTGTTTGGTCATGCTGCCCAGCATCATGTGTGAATCTATGTATGAATGTATGTGTGGATTGATGTGCGAATCTATATGTGAATATATGTGTGAATTGATATGTGGACTGATCTGTTGATCGACCTGTAAATTGATGTGTCAAGTTTACAGCTTCAGCCTACTGTGATGAGCATACTTTTAGGATATTGGATTAGGGATTTGGATTGGATTTGGAATTGCAATTCATGGTATAGGCCTGTTCATGGGTTGAGGGCAGATTTGAAACACATTTCTGTGCCCCAGCCTCTAATCATTTTTATTCAGTTCTATATCATGGCCCCGCTTCACTGTTCGGTGCTATATTATCGCTCCGCTGTATCCTGGCTCCCCCATATCATTGTTCGGTGCTATATCATGGCTCTGCTCCACTTTCAAACGCCACCCCCTCTGAACACTTTGCAGAAAAAGTGCCAACATGAATTAAGAAGTGTGATGGCACTGCTGGCAGCCGGCGTTTCCAATTCAGCTCCTTGTGCTGATCTCAGACACAGCCTGAGTACAATGGAGATGGCTGTTAAGCTCCTGAACGACGCGTTGTCAACGCTTGGCAAAACTCCTGAAGGCAACCAGGTCCTCCTCCCCGCCTCCACTACTTGTACTCAGGAGGCAATTGAGAGCAGGCCACAAGTTAATGAAGAGGGTGCAGATGCTGTCGCTGAAGCTTGTACCTCTACCTGTAACGCTACTGACCGCAACCAGCCCCTCCCGCCCACCTCAACTACTGGTGCTCAGGAGACATTTGAAAGCAGTCCAACATTTAGAGAAGAGGGTGCAGATGGAATCGATGAGGCTAGTACCTCTAAATCTTCTGCCGGCATCCAGCCCCTGCTGCCTGGCTCAGCAGCTCAAGAAACGCTTGAAAGCAGCCCAACATTTAGAGAAGAGGGTGCAGATGCTGTCGATGAGGCTAGTACCTCAATACCTTCTGCGGGCATCCAGCCCCTGCTGCCTGGCTCAGCAGCTCAAGAAACGCTTGGAAGCAGTGCACAAGTAAGAGAAGAGGGTGTGGATGAAGCTGTTTTCTCAATATCTTCTGCGGGCATCCAGCCCCTGCTGCCTGGCTCAGCAGCTCAAGAAACGCTTGAAAGCAGTCCATCATTTAGAGAAGAGGGTGCAGCTACTGTCGATGAGGCTAGTACCTCTATACAGGAACGAGGCAGTCGAGAGGAGTCGCTAGCACTGATAGGTGGTCAGCTTATGTTTGTTTCCCCGGAAGTGACTCACCACCACCCACACAGCAATGGGAGTGACCCGTCCTCCCTACCTGACTTGACCTGCAGCCAGGCAGCATCGTGCGTGGGGGGCAAGCTTCCTGCTCCCACAGTGGTGTACCCCTCAGAAAGCACAAAAAGACATAGCATATCTGATTCAGAAATCAATGCAGAAGATTGCGACTGCATTGGCCATGAGCACAGCCCAGTAAAAACAGTGCTGGCAGAAGCCTCAGTCAGCCATAGCATATCCGATTCAGAAATCAATGCAGAAGATTGCGACTGCATTGGCCATGAGCAGAGCCCAGTAAATACAGTGCCAGCAGAAGACTCAGTCAGCCATAGCATATCCGATTCAGAAATCAATGCAGAAGATTGTGACTGCATTGGCCATGAGCGGAGCCCAATACATACAGTCCTACCAGAAGCTACAGTCAGCTATAGCATATCGAATACAGAAATCAACGCAGGAGATTGCGACTGCGTTGGCCATGAGCGGAGCCCACTGAATACAGTGCTAACAGAACCCACAGTCAGCCATAGCATGTCCGATTCACAAATCAATGCAGAAGATTGCGACTGCATTGGCCATGAGCGGAGCCCACTGAATACAGTGCTAACAGAACCCACATTCAGGCATAGCATATCCGATTCAGAAATCAATGCAGAAGATTGCGACTGCATTGGCCATGAGCGGAGCCCACTGAATACAGTGCTAACAGAACCCACTGTCAGGCATAGCATATCCGATTCAGAAATCAATGCAGAAGATTGCGACTGCATTGGCCATGAGCGGAGCCCACTGAATACAGTGCTAACAGAACCCACTTTCAGGCATAGCATATCCGATTCAGAAATCAATGCAGAAGATTGTGACTGCATTGGCCATGAGCTGATCCTACTGAATTCAGTCTCAGGGACAGAGACACAACAGGAGACAGCGCCCAGGAAGCAAACAGCTGAAGAAGGGTGTGAGGGTAAGAGCAAGGACGCGCCGAATCATCGTTGGCTGACAGATCAGTCGTGTACTGACTCCACTGCCAGCAGCGGTCTGCAGTACACTGAACCCACTGCCAGCAGAGGTTTGCAGTACACTGACCCCACTGCCAGCAGTGGTCTGCATACTTCGCTGCTTGGGTCAAGCTCACAGCTCCGTCTGACCCCAAGCGTATCAAATGAGTCATGCAACACCTACAGCCATCTTCTGGGCACCTCACTATCTCCAACCATTACAACAGAAACATCCGCCTTGCCCATCCTGACCAGCGACCTACCCCCCTGTGTTCTCAGTAGCCTCCATGAGGGTCTCATCCTAGTCAGCAACCCATCCTCCTGTGTTCTTAGTAGACTTCACGAGGCAGAGACAGGGCACCAGGTAGCACACCACTCCTCCTCAGCTAGCAAGCCCGAAGCATGGAATAATGTAGGACAGGACGTCTATAGCAAGCTTGCAGGTGAGGAGAGTGAAGGTGGAGCGTGGCAAGAGCAGTTGTCTTGTGAATGTGTCCGTCCAGGAAGGGAAGACAGTGTGGACCGCTTATTTGAAACTGAGGCCCAGCTGAGCCCAGTTGATTGCATTGGATTGTTATATGGTTTTTCCGCCAAATCTGGGCCGTTCTTTCTGCCTACTCTGGTTGTACAGCCACCTCTGGTTTTACAGTCAACTCTGGGGCTCACCCCGCTGAGCCCTGTTGCCACATCTCTGTCCCCCAAGGTAGCTGAATCAGAGGTAGCTGAAGCAGAGATAGCTGGATCAGAGGCAGCTGAATCAGAGGTAGCTGAATTAGAGGTAGCTGGGTCAGAGGTAGCTGAATCAGAGGCAGTTGAATCAGAGGTAGCTGAATCAGAGGCAGCTGAATCAGAGGTTGCTGAATCAGAGGCAGTTGAATCAGAGGCAGCTGAATCAGAGGTAGCTGAATGGAAGGCAGCTGAATCAACTCGTGAAGTTGACCTAGCAGGAGATGCTGCTGTTGCTCTCACAAATGCCAAGTCATCAAAAACACGCTCAGCGGGGTTGGAGCCGCATGGCTGTGAGGCTCAGAATTTGTTAGAAGTGATTGCGGGGCTGAAGACACATGTGCGCTGCAGTGAACTGTCCACATGCACCAAGACTGAGACCATCACTGAGACTATGGCAGAAGCATCCGGGGTGGATAGAGATGCCAGGACTTCAGACCATGCTGCAACTCCTCTGCCCTATACCCCAGATCACTCTAGCCCGCTTCCCTCAAGCCTAGGCCATGCTGCCACATCCCTCGAGCTTGTTCCAGGCCCTCTGACTTCTACCACAGACTATGCCCCATCCCCTCTACCTGCTACCCTAGACAGTGTTGCAATCCCTCAGCCCTCTTCCCCCTCCCCACAAGCTGAAAAGCAGAGGAAGGCATCCCTTCCCCAGGGCAAGGTGGGCCATGCTGCAACACCCCTTGAGCATGTCCCAGGCCCTCTGACGTCTACCACAGACTATGCGTCACCTCCTCTACCTGCTACCCTAGACAATGTTTCAATCCCTCAGCCCTCTTCCCCCTCATCACAAGCTGAAAAGCAGAGGAAGGCATCCCTTCCCCAGGGCAAGGTGGGCCATGCTGCAACACCCCTTGAGCATGTCCCAGGCCCTCTGACGTCTACCACAGACTATGCGTCACCTCCTCTACCTGCTACCCTAGACAGTGTTTCAATCCCTCAGCCCTCTTCCCCCTCATCACAAGCTGAAAAGCAGAAGAAGGCATCCCTTCCCCAGGGCAAGGTGGGCCATGCTGCAACACCCCTTGAGCATGTCCCAGGCCCTCTGACGTCTACCACAGACTATGCGTCACCTCCTCTACCTGCTACCCTAGACAGTGTTTCAATCCCTCAGCCCTCTTCCCCCTCCTCACAAGCTGAAAAGCAGAGGAAGGCATCCCTTCCCCAGGGCAAGGTGGGCCATGCTGCAACACCCCTTGAGCAAGTTTCAGGCCCCTTGACGTCTACCACAGATTATGCGTCACCCCCTCTACCTACCACCCTAGACAGTGTTGCAATCCCTCAGCCCTCAGCCCCCTCCCCACAAGCTGAAAAAGAGAGGAGGGCATCCCTTCCCCAGGGAAAGGTCGCGCTACTCTGCTCAAGGCTCGAGAGCGGCTCTCTTCGTACATCTTTTAGCTCTCTCCGTACATCCTTTAGCTTTTCCCATTCCGTGCCTAGCCCTCCCTTAGCACTCAGCTCTCGAGCTTCCAGCCAAGACGAGGATCAAGTTGCAGTCCTCAGCTCTCTATCTTCCAGCCAAGACGAGGCTCAGGTAGCAGTCCTCAGCTCTCGATCTTCCAGCCAAGACGAGGCCCAGGTAGCAGTGCTCAGCTCTCGAGCGTCCAGTCAAGATGAAGCCCAGGTTGCAGTGCTACATGAAGGTCTGTCTGAAATCAGTGCCTTGCTGGCAGACTGCGGCATTGGGCGCTGTGAGGAACACTGCTCACCCCACCACCAATGCCGCCCTTCCAATCGGCTAGTTCTGGGTGTCACCTCCGCTTTTGAAGTGGAAGATGAAGAAGAGCTTGACGCGTTGGTTCTCGCCTGTCAGGGATTTATCAGCATCGCTGCAGCAGTGGATGATCCCCGGAGCTGCCTGACTCTTGTCACCCCGCCTCCCACGCCTCGCCCCGAGGATGCAGACAGTGAACCTGACTTCCACCTAAGTGACCTTGACCATTTGCCCATGGGCCGCATGCTAACGGGCTGTGACGTATCCCCCGACATCGACCTCAAGCTCGAGCTCGAGCCCAGTCGCAAGGAGGTAGGTGGCAAGGAAGCTACTAAGAAGCTGGAAACTCCACCCGGCTCCCCCACTCGAGCTGTAGGGCACCTTGGCCCACGCGTGAGAGACACCATTTCATCCCTCTCCCAAGCCCCCTTTAGGTCGCAGCTCAACACGCGGCTAGAGAGAGGAGTCACTCAGTCCTTAGGGAAACAGAGTTCAAGCTGAAGGTCCCGTGTGAGAGACACCATTGCATCCCTCTCCCAAGCCTCCTTCAGGTCGCAGCTGAATTCACGGCTAGAGAGGGGAGTCACTCAGACCTCAGGGAAATATGGTTCAAGGTGAAGGTCCCGTGTGTGAGACACCATTTCATCCCTCTCCCAAGCCTCCTTTAGGTCGCAGCTCAACTCGCGGCTAGAGAGGGGAGTCACTCAGTCCTTAGGGAAACAGAGTTCAAGCTGAAGGCCCACGCGTGGGAGACACCATTGCATCCCTCTCCCAAGCCCCCTTAAGGTCGCAGCTCAACTCGCGGCTAGAGAGAGGAGTCACTCGGTCCTTAGGGAAACAGAGTTCAAGCTGAAGGTCCCGTGTGAGAGACACCATTTCATCCCTCTCCCAAGCCTCCTTCGGGTCGCAGCTCAACTCACGGCTTGAGAGGGGAGTCACTCAGTCCTTAAGGAAATTGAGTTCAAGCTGAAGGTCCTGTGTGAGGGACACCATTTCATCCCTCACCCAAGCCCCTTTCAGGTTACAGCTCAGCTTGGGGCTAGAAAGGGGTGTCGCTCAGTCCTTGGGGAAATGGAGTTTGAATTCTTGTTTTGCAGTGCTCTATTTTGTTTCTGGGCTACACATAGCCTCTTCCAGCCAGCTCCGTTAGGCAACCACTGGATCAAGCCCAAAGCTGTCAGCCGCGTTGGAGCATCAGTTGCATGGTTGTGTGTATTAGTAGAGTAATGATAACGCCTGGTGGGGCGTGGTAATAAGGGAACCCGACGTACGCGGGCAGAGAACGGTCTACCACCTCGACTGGACAAGCTACCATCGCGGTTGACAACGACCTGCAACGCTCAGGGTAGCCGTAGGGGGACTCGTACCCCCGACCCCGCTTCGTTTGAGCAATTTGGTGTTCCACTAGACCAATTGTATCACTCAAACGGGCTATGTGTATCAATAAGTATACAGGGAACGACAAAATGATAGCATGTCAGTATAAGATATCATATGATGCCGGCAGTCTGACTAGGCTAAAGTTACCATTGTATACAATATCAAATGATATCATACTCGCCTTCAGTCAACATCATACGATATGCCAGTCCCTATACATGTATCATCAGGTTCATCATGAAGGCTCCCCTCTTACTGATTGCCCCTTACTGGTGTCCTGAAATTGCGACAGCAGCCTGTCCTGGGAGATTTTGCTCATCAGATCTTTGGATCAAGATGGGTAGCCTTTCGCTTGCGATGGCGATGACCACTGTTGACAACCGCACCAACCGCATGACAACCGCACACCCACACAACCACCCATGGGAATGACCACTGTTGACAACCGCGCCACCACATGAGCAATGGTGACCAACGGGGTGACCACCCCTGGGAATGACCACTGTTGGATTTAGGAGTTGGAAAAGAACATGGACAATGTTACATGTTACATTGGCTGGTGGGTCGACTACATATGGCATCATGTGTTGTAAAAAGAAGGAGGAGGAGGAGAAGAAGAAGAAAAATAAGTTTTGTATGAGTTTTTACATGGTTATATGTGCCTTCATGCGCTTAACCGTCCGCAGAATACAAATTGTCCCCTTATCATGTGGTAGTGTGTTAACTTTTATTCTTGAGGTGCACTCAGCGTCAGGAAATAAAAATGCATGTGTGCATGTATCTTCCAGTCCAGGAATAGCCAAATATGCTACAGGGACTTGCCCAACCTCAAACAATGAAGATTAGTTACAGATGTGTGTATGTATCTTCCAGTCCAGGGGTAGCCGAATATGCTAGGGACTTGCCCAACCTCGAACAATGAAGCTGAGTTATAGATGTGTGTATGTATTTTCCAGTCCAGAGGTAGCCGAATAGGCTACAGGGACTTGTCCAACCTCGAACAATGAATAGCTCAGTAGGCAACCATGAACCAAACTTGGAACTGCTATAATGTTGTACTAAATTTATAATGGAGGTGTGGTAGGACTTGATCCCACAGGTCGCTATTGGTCTTTGACTTGTTGCAGGCTAGTTGAACCTTGTGTATATAGATGTTGTAGAATAGAAGCTCGATTAGGATACAATAAGGGAGCCTGAGGATTGACTGTTTTGTTTTCATGTTTGGACAGAAGTCCCCAGGACTTGGGATGGTTCCCGCCAGGGAACTTCAGCAGGACCCCCAGCGTTACTGCCTGAGACACACCCAAGTATAGAGGCTGCGTCCTAAGCCTGCGTCCCGAGACGCAATCAAATTCTTAGTATGTCTCATACCCCCCACCTCACCCCCTATTATCTAGGAAGTCCCCAGGACAAGTGTAGAATTCCCGTTATCCCGTGAGGCCATGAGTTCGCTGTAAAAAATGAAATTTTGAAATTTGTTCTCAGAAGTCCCGAGGGCAAGATAAGGGTTCTCGTTATCCCGTGAGGCCATGACTTGGATGTAAACAATTTGAAATTTGAAACTAGTTCGGGCTGGCACAGGACGTGAGATTGAAGAACCCCTCCCGCTTGCATGTTCCGTACATAATGGAGTGTGGCTACTGTGTTGGGTTCATTTGGTTTCGCAGACCGCAACTGCGCCTTAGCTGGGAGTCTGGGACTACAACGTGACAGCACGGGGGGAAGGTTACCTCTTTAAAGGCGGCAAGTCGACCATTTGTGAACCTGGCCAGGGCTCGAACCGCATACCACACAGCTGAAATTGAATTGAAGTAAAGTGCTACATGTGTTTTCAACTAATTATGGGCTGCGCAGTGCCCATCGTCCTCCAATCTAAACCCTAAGACCCCCCCCCCCCCCCCCCCCCCCCCCCCCCCCCCACACACACACACACACACACACACATAAAAACCCAAGGAGCACACTAACCGAATCACTCGGACCCAGCTATTTGTTTCAATACTGATTTATTATGCCTGCGATTATAATTGGAATCGTTACATTGTTCTAAACGCCTGATTGTGACTCTGCAGAAAACAATTCGTTCCCCCGTGCGAACCCAAAACGTCTGGGTCTCCGGTTTGTGGAGATCATCATGGTCTTATAAGACGTCCTCAGAGCTCACGTAGCCTAGTAGTTCCTGACAATAATGCATGTCCCGGAGTGGAAGCGATGGATACCCCGCAGCCCCAAACAGTGCCTCTATCTGCGGGTCTTACCTATGGCGGCGACTAAGTACTTATCAAGATTCCGCCCCCGACCTGCGTCCGACGGGATATGCAGTATTGCCTGGAACTACTAGGCTGCGGGAGCTCCGAGGACATCTTATAATCGGATATCTGCCTGGAGTCATGACCTATGGATTTCTGGATGGCTGCCTCGGACCTGGCCGGTGACGACATCCTTCTGTGGACACTACTGCAGCACCTCTGGATACTGATCTGCAGAGCCTTTCTAGCAAGGCTGTTTGTTGGCTGCATATAGCCAAGAGGTCTGCCCAACGGGGGTGGATTCCTTTGTCCTAGACGTTTGTGCTTGCTTGCTGAGTCTTGTTAGCTTGTTTTTGTGGATTCTCTGAGTTTAGTCTTGATTCTCCCTTATCTCCTTGGGGCGCGTTTGGTTTTTCTCCTAGGCACTTTTGTCCTTCTCTGCATGATGGTTGTGCTGGGTTGACTTGCGTTTTTTTTCTGCCAAGTGCATTATCGCTGCATATTAAGGTGCTCATCGTATGTGCCCTTGATTAGTCTTTAGCTGGTTTGGTCCAGCCCTCTTCTCTTGTGTTTGTTGGGCTTGGTGCTCTGGATTGCCTGCCTCGGCATCCCTCCCCTTCACGCTCCCCTTTCCGCTCTTCTTTCTGCCTCTCGTTCGTTTCTCTTTTGGATTTGACCTAGTTTGTTTTGCAGTTTTGTGGGGGTGCTTTAAAAACCCTCGTGCTAGTCCTACCCCTGGACTGTAACATACATACATGACATGTATATACCGGTAGTCCATCTTGTTACAGTTATTAATAAATGTAGCAAGAAACTTTAAGTTTAATTGTCTGCATATAACGAATTCCCCCCTACTTAACGATGTGTTGAGTTTCGGTGTGCCTGAGCTAGTTTCTGCACTTTGAAAGCTATGTTTAGCGACATAACTGTTCTCAAAATGTACTCTTCATGAGCCATAATCGACGGTTCCAACGTAACCGACTTACAGACCCTTCGAAAGGCTTTAACAGCCCCTGACGCCCTCTCAGCGGGTTCGAACCCATGACTGCGAGGGCGGCGCCCAAGATCCTTCTTTCAAGATCTGACTGTAGCTACCGATATCGGGTACAGGGCGTACAACAAAGTTAGATCGACTATCGTGCCCAAAGATTCTGCCTAAGATTGGCCCACCCCATTCTCCAGTCATACCCTACAACCAAGCCAAACTATTCGCTAGAGCAGAATCCCGCCTGCTTATAATCATGCAAGCCTCAATGCATCGATTCGCTACGCGTCGCGTCGCAGCTGCCAGCCCAGCTGGTGCTCCGCTCAGCAACAGCAGCAGCAGCAGAAGGGGACTCACCATTGCTCGCGACTCCAAGGTACAAGATCTCATTGCGCGGGACTCCAAGTAAGCCTTTGCATGTGTTGCTGTTTTCCTAGGACAACTCAACGGTTTCGGTCTGGGTCTGGCTTCGGCATTGCTTTCGGTTACGTGGCCTGTCCGCCCCGGGCTGGTTTCTGTCTGGGGGCGGAACAAATGCAGTCAGTAAAAACGCTACTAAACGACTCACAAGAGTACAGAATGCAAGCACATGCGAACCCCCCAAACCGGCACCTAGCTAATTTGCGCACGGGTGGACCTTGTCATGCCCGGCCTCCTGGGGTGGCGACCGTGCCCCTGTCCTCAGTCTAACCTGAGGCCAACTTGCTCGCACTATGTAGAGAGCCTGGACATGCCCGGGCGTAAGGCGAATATCCTCCTCGGCTGCTAGGGTCCGGGAGATCACCCCTACCCAAACCCTGGATCCTCATGCACCCCACCACCCCACTCCACTCCACCTCACCCCACCCCACCCCACCCCACCCCACCCCACCCCTGCCACCCACCCAAGTTAAGAGTGTTCCATGCCCTTCTTTAGGATAGCGAGCGCGGCCACTGCAGACTAGCATGTCTTTCCAGGCAATTCACCCTCCCACCCATCCATGCACCCATCCAATTCACCTATTCACCTACCCACCCCGGTGTGGGCTGTTCTCCACCTAGACCTGCAAAAAAAAGTAATGATAACGCCTGGTGGGGCGTGGTATTGAGGGAGCCCCGTCTTTCGGCGGTAGGGAACGGGCTGCTACTTAACCTGGACAAAGCTACCATGGTGGTTGACAGCGACAGCAAACACTTAAACGCACCCGTGGGGATTCGAAACCGGCACCTACGTCGTTCAAGGAGTCCTGCCATTGAGCCATTTGTTGAACGGGGATACCTAGACCTGCACACAACTGTGCTCTCCAGGCTCTACACATGTCGCCTTGTCATTCCTGCGCGGACATCCTCCTAGTGTGCCAGGATATTGGAGTACACCCCTACCGCCAAACCTGAACCCTCATGCACCCCACCACGACACCCATGCCACCCACCCACAAACAACAAGACAGAGCCATGCATGCATGTGTATAAGGAAAAGTGCATGGGTAGGTAGGTGTTTTGATTGGTTAGTTGGTCTGTGGTAGGGTAGGTTGATAGGTTAGTTAGTTGGCCAATCATCCTTCCCCTATCTACACTTAATGCTCACACGAGTATGTGTACATGTGTTAATATGTGTGCCTTTTATATTTGTGTGTGCATGGATGCGTGCTTGGGTGTGTGCGTGGGTGTGTGCGTGAGCGCATGCATTGTCCTTTATTTTCCTTTACCTTCCATCATCCTTCCCCATTCCACGCTCAATGCTTGCACGTGTGTTAATATGTGTGCCTTTATATTTGTGTGTGCATGGGTGTGTGCGTGAGCGCATGCATAGTACAGTACTTTCCTTTACCTTCGATCATCCATCCTCTTTTCATGCTTGCACGTGTACGAGTGTGTGTTTATATGTGTGCCTTTTATATTTGTATGTGCATGTGTGTTTACATGGGTGTGTGTGCATGTGTGCCTGCATGGATGCGTGCACTAGTGTGTGCGTGGGTGTGGGTGTGAGTGCATGCATAGTCCTGTACTTCCCTCTACCTTTAATCATCCTTCCCCATATCACACTCAATGCTTTCATGCACATCTGGCTGTAGGCAGAGACGTGCATGTGTGGGGGGGTACATGGCTGTGTGCGTTTGTTGATTGTTTGGTTGTTCAGTTGGTAGTTAGGTTGGCTGGTTGGTTGGTTGATTTACTCATCGCCTGCCTAAACATCTGGCAGTAGGAAGACAATGACTGAGCTGAAGCCTTGATTGGTTGGTTGGTTGGTTGGTTTAATCATTGCTTGCCTCAACATCTGACTGTAGGAAGACGATGACGGAGCTAAAGCCTGAATGGGAGGAAGAAAGGCTGGCCAAGAAGAAGGAGGATCAGGAGAAGGCACCAGTGGTGAAGAGCAAGAAGCAGAGGCAGGCTGACATGCCTAAGGTACCAGTGAGTGCCGGGGCGGCAGTGGCGAAGACAGATGGGTGAGTGGGGTGCATGTGCTGAAATGGTGGAGGTAGAGGTGAATGAGCAATATCGTCTGTTTAATATCTGTATACTATCGCGAGGGTGGGGCAAGAAAAAAGCTGCCGTACCGCACCTTCGCTTTGGATAGAGCCTATCCTCAAACTATATAAAAAAAAAAAATTGAGCCAAAAATAAAGTTGTACAAAAGTTGTTCAGAAGTTGTACAAAAGAGGGGTCCAATTTTTTTTCAACCAAAGCGGCCCAAATCTTAACTTCGCGATAAATCACGTTTGGGTAACCCCATGAAAGATGTAAGAGCATAACTGAAATGGGCTTTAAAAGATCTTTCGAATGACCCCCATTTTAGGGGGGGTAGGGTGAGGTAATTGGGATTTAGGAGGGGGGTGGGTGGGGTGGGGGGGGGGGTAAAAAAACTTTTAGCCAACTTTATTTTCCCCCTCTTTTTGTATGAAACGTCCACAATTCCAACTCCCATCTGAATCGGACACCATATCGAAGGTGCGGTCCAAAATCTGTCTTTCTGCCCCCCCCCTGTACTATCGTATGTATAATATCATCCGTGCCGCGGTGACGAAAGATGGCAATATCATGTTTTTTATCATGAGCGGTAGCATGTGCAGTTGGACACCAGCAATAGAGATGGTGCGGAGATGGCACCAGTGGTAAAGAGGAAGAAGCAGACGCAGGCTAGCATGCCCAAAGGTAGCAGTGACTGCGGTGTCGGCAGTGGCGAAGGCAGATGGGTGAGTGGGGTGCATGGGCTGAAATGGTGGAGGTAGAGGTGAATGTGCGATATCATCCGTGCTGCGGTAACGAAAGATTGCGATATCATGTTTGTTATCATGAGCGGTAGCATGTGTATTTGGACACCAGCAATTAAGGTGGTGCGAAGATGGCACCAGTGGTGAAGAGGAAGAAGCAGATGCAGGCTGGCATGCCCAAGGTACCAGTGAATGCGGTGGCGGTGGTGGCGAAGACAGATGGGTGAGTGGGGTGCATGTGCTGAAAGGGTGGAGAGAGAGGTGAAAGTGTGACCTTGTCTGTGCAAGTCTATGAGTGAGAAAGTGATATAAGTAGGGAACGGCAACATGATATCATGTCATCATACGATATCATATGATGCCGGCAATCTGACTAGGCTAAAGTTACCATTTATATACTATATCATATGATGCAATTTGCATGGTATCATATGATATCATACTCGCATTTGGTCAAAATCAGGTGATATGCCGTTCCCTAGGTATAAGATGGCAAGGTAGAGGTGGATGCTGGGACAAAGAACTCTACCGAAGCTGCTGCGAAAGCAGATGGGTGATCTAGGTGCATGTGCTGAAATGGTGAAGGGGGAGGTGAATGAGTGTCGTGATGTTTTACGAAGTGATATCAAGTGTTATCAACAGGTAGGCAGATGGGTGTGCTAGGTGTATGTGCTGAAATAGTCAAGGGAGAGGTAATCTTGTTTGTGCCCCCCCATGCCTGACAGGCCCAAGCGATGCAAGGAGGCTCTTGACATGGCACTGCTGAACTGATGAAGACACGTTTTTCTAATACCTCCCCCCCCCCCCCCCCCACACACACACCCCACCCCATCCCCCTATGCCTGGCAGGACCAAGTGCTGCAAGGAGGCTATTGACATGGCACTGATGAACTGATGAAGACACGTTTTACTCACACTGTGCCCCCCCATGCCTGACAGGCCCAAGCGCTGCAAGGAGGCAATTGACAAGGGACTGGACCTGTTTGAGGCGAAACAGTACCAAGAGGCCATCGGCATGTTCAACCTTGCATTGGAGCTTCCCGGCAATGGCGCCTATAGAGAGGCTACAAGCCCCAGGGAGTTCAGGCGAGGGGGGGTAGCTGTGTGTGTGTGTGTGTGGGGGGGGGGGGGGGCTTAGACTGTAAGATGGGAGGTACTTTAAAAAGGACACAAATGCCTGCTTCTATAGCTTCAGCTACAACCCAGAGAATTCTTTGTTGTGGGCTTTGCTTTGCTCTTAAAACGACCCCAAGGTATGCCCATAAAACGATAATTAAGGGGGGGGGAAGCTTGTAGGTGGATGCGTGTGGGGAGTGGGAAAATGAGGCACATTGGATCTTCCAAGAAATGGTGCCTACAGAGAGGCTATAAGGTAAGGGGGCTGAGGTGTGTGCGTGTGTGTGGGTGGGTGTGTGGGTGGGGGGGGGGGGGGCACAGTGTCACACATACCTCTCACCTTTCCCTTGTCTACAACCCCATGTACAGCTGCACGCCACAGACATCGATGATCACTATTCTTGCTCTTGTTTGTAACCTCATCCCTATCCTCCCTAATCTCCCTCCCTCCCTATCCCCCCTTACCTCCCTCTCTATCCTCCTCAACTTCCCTCTCTATCCTCCCTAACCTCCCCAACCCCCCTCCCTATCCTCCCTCCCTATCCTCCCTAACCTCCCTAACCTCCCTCCCTATCCTCCCCAACCCCCCTCCCTATCCTCCCTAACCTCATCCCCATCTCTCAATGGCACACCTCTCGCCATATCCCCCCCCCCCCCCCCCCCCCCCCCCCCACACACACACACACAACACGTACATCCCCCCCACCCCACGTCACTCCCCCCCTCTTGGAATCCCGTGCTCAGCTGCCCCTCAGACCTTCAGGAGCATATAGCAATATTCTCAGTACTCTTGTTCCTCATCTCATCCCTATCCTCCTTATCCTCCCTGAACTCCTCCCCATCCCTCAATGGCATAGCTCTCACCTTCTTCCCTGTCTTCAACCCCTGCACAGCTGCCCCTCTGAACCCCTCCCTATCCTCCCTACCCTTCCTTCATATCCTCCCTAACCTCCCTACCCTTCCTTCATATCCTCCCTAACCTCCCTACCCTTCCTTCATATCCTCCCTGCCCTCCCTCCCTAGCCTTCCTACCCTCCCTACCCCCCCTTACCCCCCCCCTATCCTCCCTATCCTCCCTAACCTCCCTTGCTCACCTATCCTCTGTCTTGAACCGCATGAACAGCTTCCCATCTGACCTTGAGGAGCATGGAGCACTATTCTCTAGGCTCTTGTTTCTAACCCCATCCATATCCTCCTTATCCTCTCTAACCTCCCGTCCCTCTCTCCCTCTCCTCCCTCTCCTCACCTCCCTCACCTCTCACTCTTCCCCTGTTTTGGACCCCATTCACAGCTGCCCATCAGACCTTGAGGAGCATGGAGCACTGTTCAACATGGCGTGCTGCTACGCTCAGATGGGACAAAAGGGGGCTGCCTTGACATGCATAGATGGCTTGCTGGAGGCTGGATTCACCGACTATACCACTCTTAGAACCGACCCTGACATCGCCCCTGCTCAAGGGCAGGACCTGGAAGCGCTGATTGAGAAGTAAGTCCATGTGTGTCTCGCAACATATTACTTGGGTACCGGTGTGCCACAATACGCTGTTTGTCCCGGCCCTGAGATGCATGCACCCACTAAGGCTTTCTATTAGAACCGACCCTGACATTGCCCCTGCTCAAGGTCAGGACCTGGAAGCGCTGATTGAAAAGTAAGTAGGAAACGGCAACATGAGACCATGTCATCATACGATATCCGGCAGTCTGACTAGGCTAAATTTACCATTTATATACAATATCATATGATGCAATTTGTATGATATCATATGATATCACACTCGCCTTTGGTCAAAACCATGTGATATGCAGATCCCTACTAGTAAGTCCATATGTGTCTCGCAACATGTTACATGAGTATGTTAAGTGTATTGGGAACTTGGGTACATAGGTGAGTTAGTTGGGTAAGTTACTTGGGTACCGGTGTGCCACAAAGCGCTGTTTGCTCTAACCCTGGGATTTTTTTGTTATTGCATGCACAGACTTTGACACTACTGGAATGGACCCTGATATCACCCCTGCTGATGTAGGTACTCTGGGTTGGCAGCTGTGCATAGTGCTGTACTACGACCCTTTTTCCTTTTCTTGACAAATTTCCCGGCACTTATGTAGGTGCACTGGAGTGTCGACCAAGATGAAGAACTTCTTGCCAATCAGTCAATCCACCATTAAGCACTACGAGATAATACATGTTGACAGAGAACTTGCAATTTCCGCTGTTACTTTTTCTTTCTTTCTTTTTCACCCAATAATGTCACACTGTGACACTGGTGTAGGTACTCAGGGTTGGCAGCCATCGTTGCCACCTTTCGTTCCGTTGCCAACACACTCTGCCAATTTTCTGCATAGGACTTTTTTTTTTGCATGCACCGACTTTGACGCTATTAGAACGGACCCTGATATTGCCCATGCTGTTGTAGGTACTCTGGGTTGGCAGCCAAGATGAAGAACTTCTTTCCCTTTGGAAAGGCTGAGAAGAAGCGAGAGGCAGACCCTAACGTGTCCAAGTCATGGACCATGTGGTAGTTGGCTGGTGTACGTGCATAGTGCTGGGTTTCCTAGAGTCCCTTGAGCCTATTTGGCTACCTCTGGACTGTAACACACATGCGCATAAGCATGCACAGTGTTCTCCCTATCTTGATGTTAGGTTGCACCCACGCTGCTTGCTCGCCGCCTCTAACGACCATGGCCGGGAGCTTGTCTGCCATGGTCATTATGGGGAAGTGGTGAATGTTTGTTTGGTCGAGGGTCAGTATCTCCCTCCAACCTGAAGTGCGCCCACTCTTTTCTGGGAGGGGCAACGCCATTCAAACTGAATCCTCGGTGTCGCTGGTTTGTGTAGGGAGACCCACCTCCTGGGGTGAAATACCTTTCACAACTAAAAAAAATGTGCTCACTGTTTTACCCTGTGGCAAATTACACGGTGTTGGGTTACACCGTTACTGCTCTGTCATTGTTTCTGTTTTAAACCCCTGTCTGGATATTCAGCCAGAGCTGTTACCCGCCATGGTAGCTTTGCCCAGGTTAAGTAGCAGCCCGTTCCATACCGCCGGATGATGGGGCTCACTTAATACCACGTCCTACTAGGCGATATCATTACTCCAACCAGAGGTACAGCAAGATAGTGCATTTGAAAGCTGGCATAACCAGCTTTTCAGCACTACTGAAATCCTGGGGCTCAGCCCAGTGGCTGGCTTAATTAGCTGCCTAGAAGCTGCTGCTTAGCTGAAATTCCTCTACATGACTTGATGTGCAATCCAGATGTGGAAGGCAGTGAGAAGTTGCCATTGTGTATGAAAGATTGTATGAGGAGAATATATTTTGATAATAATGCTTTGATTTAAATCCATATTATTGTGTTACTGCCGAAGACCGCGAGCAGCCTAGAAGGCTGGGGCCATGTAACCGTGTTGTCCTGCCCCAGCACTTGAACTTGGTTGCACAGCTTCCACCAGCAATTTGTCAGCCCTTGGGCTGCTGCCTCCGGCTAAGTATCCGGATTGGGAGTCGAGTCTTTGGATTGCCTAAGGCTACCCTGAATTGCAGAATATTACATTGGTTTGTTACATGATTTTCAGCCATCTCTGGGCTGCATCGTCTTCCAAGTCCCCCTGTGCAATATCCAAGGAAACCGGGGAGCTTCCTAAGAGGATTAGACAATGTAACAAGGTCCAAGGTAGCCGAAAGAGGCTTGGCTCGTCTGCAGCGTTGATCAGGACGCTGCGTCCTTCGTCGCAGGCACAACGTCGATGGGTCCGTTGACCAGAAGGAAGGGTCTGCGCAGGACGCAGGCTTTAAAATGTATTCCGTCTCGGGCAATTTTGAAATTGAAATTGAAATTGTTACATCCGTGAAGAACCGTTACTCACTGGACGTGAAGTTAAGGACACCATAGCGTAAGCTGGAGCTAGCTATAGTCACCGTAGGACCATCTCAGTAAAAATAATGACCACCGATGCCTGACCGGCAGGCACCGTAGCCACATCATGCCAGTGCAGCTTAATACGGGGGTTTTTCACCCCGGTTGGGAAGCACCGGCACAATACAGCTGGTAAGACAAAACCTGAGAGGGGGGACGGTCTGTGTGCTAGGGTGTCCTTCCATAAAGCGTCTGCACTGTAAAATACTCTGGAAACTAGTAATGGTGTGAGAGTGGACTGTGTCCGCCAGTTTGAGGGCACAGGATCTCTGAAGTCCAAGAGTGGTCATAGAAGTCAAAAAAGAGGTAGGAATAGTACCAGTTGTACCAACGGTAATAACTTCATAGTGAACAAGGTATCCAGCCGATCGAAGGCCATTCACTAATTCAACATGCTGGGCATGTTTAGTAATAAACTTAGTAGCATGGTTAGTATCAGAGCAGTATCCAAGCTCAAGAACCCAGAGTTCTTTATCAGACATACAGGTAGGAGAGTCTATGTCAGGTAGGACGGCAAGATCAGGTCTCATCCTCTTCCAATCCGCTACAGTAATAGTGGAGGGGCGTAGCCAGTCAGGGAGACGTTTGCCCAGGACCCCCCTGGGGAGGTCCTCTTCCTTGCCAGCGTCCATGATCATTCTGCGAGATCCCAGGGCTCCTGTGCAAATGGCCTTGTGGATGAGTCGCACTGCGGCGTCATGTCTCTTGATGTAGAGACCCTTGAAATTCCGGTGTGTGCAGCCCGCCAGGATGTGGCCCGCTCCGTCCTCACAGGTGTGGCAGATGGGGCATAGGGAGTTCGTGGGTGGGTGAGTGCTGGTAATATAAGGAAGTTTCCAGCGGAATGCAAGTTTACGGTTCCACAGTCTAACCCCGCGGGCTTTAAGGATGTGGATTTTAGTTTTATGCTGGATAAAGGTTGAGGTCCAAAATTTGTTACTTGCTTGAGGAAGTTGGTGGGGGGTGTTATCAGCCCAGGTGGTTGCATAAATCCCTTTAAGAGGGTGTTGACCAAGGTGGCAGCTAGTGGGTAGGTTAGAGGTGATACCTTGTGTAAGGTTAGGTGCTAAAATTCTTGGGGGAATATCTCCCATGGGTGTACGAGGAGGTTGAACTGTAGGCCAGTAAACATTGTGGCGGGGGATTTCCCCAGTGCTATCAGTAAAATTAGTTGAGGTAGGGTGCTCAGCTGCCTTGCGTGCCAGAGTGTCTGCTCTGTCATTTCCAAGGATACCTGTGTGGGAACGGACTTTACAAAGGGTGGTGTGTGAGCCATGCAGGATGCGTTGAATGAGGTGTTTTTGAATTGATTGCAGTAATTCAGTATGAATGGAACGGGTTGTTGTGGTGGGGTCATGAATCATTTTTTTTATAAGTTGAAGAGAGCAGAGGCTGTCTGTATGAAGGGTAAGAGATTTGTCATAATCAATGTTGAGAAGGGCTTGGTGGATGGCTACCAGTTCTGCCCGGTTGTTAGTTTTGGTGGCCCCTATTCCCCCAGGGTTGATGGTGTAGCTTTGTCCTGCAGCCGGGACATATACTGCAGCACCTGTTTTGCTAGGGTGACCTGGTTTACCTTTTATTAGGCTACCATCTGTGTAGACCTGGAGGCCAGAGGAGGGGGTAGCAAGGTAAAAACAAGGGTGGGTGATGGTAAGAGGAGAGGGAGGAGGGTGTTGGTGGAGTGGAGGTTGCCAGGGATTTTTGGCAAGAGATTTAAGTTTCCGAGGGTAGGTGATGACAATGTCAGTGAAAGTAAGTGTGGGAGGTGGTGTGATAGTAGAGGGCTCCCAGGATGAGGAGAGGCTTTGCATGTAGTATGTCCATTGGTCAATAAAATCTGGGAGTTTAGGAAAGTAAGTCTCTTGGCTGTGAGGGTTGCATATAAGAATGAGGTGTAATTTTTGAGTGGAGGGTGGGGTGTGAGATTTGCTGCCAAGCCAAATTTCAGAGGTAGTATAAAATTCAGACTGTGGTCTAGAGTCAATGTAGTGAATCCAGGAGTGATGGAGGAGAGTTTTGTAAGGGGCAGCAAGGTCATCAGGGAGGAGTATCAGGGTGCAGGTAGGGCTGAGAGTATTTTCAGCATGGTCAGCACTGGCTAGAGCCCACCTTAGAGCTTGGTGTGCTTGTGTGGTGGAGTTGGGAATGTCCACCAGTGAGCCCCCAGTCCAGATGGTAAGAAAGGGGTCTTGGTTGGAGCCAAAGAGCTGGTCAGCAGGGCTGGTAGAAGAGAAGCTGGTGAGGCTTTGGTCGTAGCTAAGAGGATTGGAGGTACGATGGTGAGTAATGCCCAGAGCAGCAGCTGCTTGGTAGAGGAAGGGAGACAGAATGTTAGTGGCAGCAGGAGCAGCTCTGTACCTGGTGAAGAGGGCAGCTAAGTCAGTGTGGTATGTTCCTCCTTGGGTCAGTTGGTTCCATTTGGTAGGGTGGTGATTTTTAAAGTGGTCATAGTTTTGTTTAAGAGAGGTGAGCCTGTCGTTGGGAATGTGCCCAAGACAGTGACCTGTGGGGTTATAAAGATATGAAGCGTTGGTATGTGTGTGTGTGGATTGGTCATCCAAAGTAGTTAGGATGCCTGTTTGTATAATGTAGGCTGAGGGTGGTTGAATGTCCCAGTCTGGGTGCCTGTCGTGTGTGTCAATGTGCAAAAGTTTGTGAACCAGATTATGATTGTCAGCATTAAATCCTGGGGAGATGGCCCATTGGCCTTGTTGCTGGAGGTTAGTGAGGTGGATGTCCTTCCTGGGATTGAGGTGTGTGGTTATCGGAGGAGTGGTTTTAAAGGTGTGGGTTAATTGGTCATATGCTGGTTGTCCCACCAGTTCAACAAGGTGAGCCGCATGGTGAGATTGAGGTTTCCAATGTATGGTGGAGGTAGTGGAGGTAAGAGGTGTGCAGTGGTGGATGCTGTATCCCATGCGTGTGTAGGAGTTGATATGGTCGTTGTGCATGATGGTTGGGGCCCATTGGACGTGGACAACGGTGGTGGTGGCAAGTTTGTCGTCGCTGTAAGAGCGCTTGCCCCGCCAGCTCGTAATGTGCAGGGCTCTGTACTGAGATCCGTAAGTAAGGTGAAGCAGGCGCGCCGGTGGTGCAGGTGCGCTGCTGTCGGGGAATGTCATGGCCTCGCGGATCCTGTCAGGGTGCGAGGTGGAGGTTATTTTATATGCGCGGTAGAATTTGGAGGAGGAGGAGTGTCGGATCCAAGATTTGCACAAGTAGTGGCGTGCTGACCAGGTGGCGTCACTGTTGGGGCAGCCCCATGCTTGGTGCGCGTGACTGCCTGCGATCTGCGTGGGCCACGCCCACCATTGGTTTCCTTCCAGGTCCCCAGTGGGGTCCGCCACGTAGTCTGCATCAGTAACGGTGGCGTGAGGTTGGTAGCGCTGGGTGAGTGGTGTGGAGGATTCGATAGGAGCAGGAAATTTAACGTTGTCTGTCGTGTTCTGCGAAATTGCGTAGCCAGGCGCAAGTTGCCTGTGGGAGAGGGGGAGTGGGTCAGAGTGAGTTGGAGGAATGACGGTTGGGAGGGAGGAGAGGTGTGCGGTGAGGCGGTTCAGGGATCGTTTGTGGTGTTTAGTAATTTTGTGTAAAGTAATAAGAGAGAGGTCTGTAGTACTGATAAGATGAGTTCCCATGGGGGTCACCAGGTCGTGGTATGAGTAGATGTCCAGGTCGTTGAAAGGAGTCATGAGTGAGACAGGGATTGCCTGTGGTGGAAGAGGGAGAGAGTGTATGTTAAGTTTGTCAAGAAGTTCTGTGTCATTCCAAGAAATGGTTGTCAGATTTTTTAATAATTTCCAGCTGGCGGGCTAGGGACATATATTTAAGTTGCTTGCGGGAGAGAGAGAGAGGATCTAGAGTGGTCATGGTGGAGGTTGATTTGTCAAGAAGAGCCCTGGTGAGAATTCCCAGGTGACCTTGGTCGTTCATGGACTGGGTGAGGGCTGTTGCAGTAATCTGAGTATATTCAGTGAGTAGAGAGGGCACCCCTAGTCCTGCCTCTGTTTTGGGGAGGTGGAGTGCTCTTGTCGGAAAGGATCTAGGAAGGGAGCAGCAGAGTTTAACTGTTTTTAATACTGCTCTGTCAATGACATGAATGTCGGTTAGTGAGAAGGGAGCTACTATCATGGGGTATTTAATAGCTGCTCTGACACATTGTGAGATTATTCGTAGACATTGGGTGGGGGGTGCCCTATTTTTAGCTTTAGTGAGGATACTCAAGCCTTTGTTGTGGATGGTTTCAATAGTAGAGTGAAGTTGAGTTTTCCAATTTAAGGTAAGTGAGATGTGAGCCCCCAGGTATTTATAGGCTTGGTCTGGCGGCTGGTAGGTAGCATAGGAATTACCTAAAGGAATTTTGTCTAGCCTTTGTTTGAGAGTGTTGTTGTGAGTAGGTTGTGAGGGGTGTGATTTGTGGAGTATGCCACTAACCACACATTTAGTGGCGTTAAGAGGAATGCCCGACCAGATACTAAAAGTTTGAACTTTACCACATTGGATGCGAAGGTCCTCTGAGCTGCCGGTTAGGACGGCAGTGTCGTCAGCATACCCCAAGCTGCTAGTGTGGTTTTCATCTCGGTTGTGGAGGGTAGGGATGCTGCTCTGTATCCTCGTCCTCCAGAACGGAGCCATCTGTGTAGGGGTTCTAGAAAAATAATGAAGAGTAAGGGGGAGAGAGTGTCTCCCTGGATAGTGCCCCTAGTGATGGGGATAGGGGAGCCAGATGTGTTGTTAAGGAGGATATGTGTAGTAGAGTTTGTGTAAATTCCTTTAATTGTATCTATAGTGTCATGGGTATAACCCAAGCTGTGCATAATGCAGAGAAGTTTTTGGTGATCAATCATGTTGAAGGCAGAGCTAAAGTCAAAGTAGGCAGCATAAAGGTCCTGGTGGAAGAGGGCAGCATCCTCAATGTTGTGGAGTAGGGTCAAGAGTTGTCTATAGGTACTTTTGTCTTTTCTGAAACCCTCCTGGCAGGCACTAAGAATGTGATTGGTTTCAGAGTAGGTAGTAATAGTGTTGGGAACAAGAGAGGTCCAGAGTTTGGCTACAGCATTGTTAAGGTCTATTGGCCTGTAATTTTGAGGTAAGCAAGGATCTGATTTTTTGTAGAGCATGACTGTGTGGGAGATTTTCCAGCAGTCTGGTGTTTCTCCCAGGATCCATACTAGCTGCATGAGTTTGTGTATGGTGAGGTGCATTTCCTGTGGGAGGCACATAAGTAGTTCATTAGGTATGCCGTCTGGGCCTGTGGCTTTGTTAGTGGAGAGTTTCCTGATGCAGTCATCATAGGTGGTTGAGGAGGAGAGATAGGTGTACGGGGAGGCAGTGGTTTGTATGGAGTTGGCTGGAGTTTCAAGGTGGTATTTGTCTGTGTGTGTTTCCCATGGAGGGGGAGTGGCATGTCGGGTATAATCATCTAAGATGGGTGGTGTGGGAGGTGACATAAGTTTACCCATGTGTTTGGTCAAAACTTCCAGGAGACCCTGGGTACTGGTGCTAAGTGTGTTTGAGGATGCGTCCAGTAGGGCAGTGGGAGTGTGTGTGTAATTTTCAGGAGAGAAAATATACCTGTGAGTTTGTCGTGCCTTTGTGCTGAGGCGGCGTCTGAATTTCTTGATGGAGGCAGTTGCTCTCTCCTCTTTGAGTGCAGCCTACATGTGACGTAGTTCTGTAATACTTTGTTTAATATCAGCAGTTAGAGAGAGGCATTAGTCAGGGAGGAGTAAGTTTTGTAGGTGCTGTTGTATTTTAATTTTAGTGGTAGGTGAGTATGTGCCTGCCGTATGGGGTGTGCTTCTGAGCTCCATGTATTGTTGTTGGTCAAGGTGATTGGAGGCTGTTCGAAGTGCTTTAATGTGTTTAATATGGTAGTTAAGACGTCTGCAGGTTTTAGCAGTTTGTCTGGGCAAAAAATGCCTGGTGTGCTAGACTTAATGGGGCAGATGTCAGTCATGATGGAAAGAGCTTGGTGAAGAGTGATCATGAGATGATCTGCCATGCTGTTAAGATTTTCTGGCATGGTGGCTGTGAGTTCTTGTCTAATAGATTGGATGTGTGCAGATGTTTTATCTTCTCCCAGTAAAGTTTGTGCTATATTCCAGGCTTTATTTATGTTGATGTGGCTGTGTTGAAATTGATGGAGAAATTTATTTGAGATTGCCTCTTTGGCTTTGACCATGTCCTGTTGCTTGAGAGGGAGTTGCAGTTGGGGTGTTGGATTGTGAGGTGGTGTGTCGAGGTTGGGAGGAGGAAAGAGAGAGGAGGTAATTTGTTGTTCCAGGGTCAAGTGGTCAAGTGTGTCTCCCATTTGGTGTGTGGTTTCTGTCACCATGGTTGCAGGTGGGGGGTTGATGAGAATGATGTCATCTATCCTGCTGCTGTAGGAGGTGTTGTCTGAGTAAGTATGGGGACGTGGTGATGGTTGGATGTGAATTGAATATTTATTAAGATGCTGGTAGTGAGGCTGGTCCTCCAGGTGATGGACTGTGTTGCTTCTATCAGTAAGGTAGTAAGCTGCATTCCAGTCTCCCCTCGCAATATAGTGGTGAGAGGGGTTCTGGGATATGATGTAGTGGATGTGTTCATAGATGCGGGCTCTTTTGGCAGGATCATTGCAGGGCATGTAGACACCTAGAATGTGAGTGATGTTGTTAATAGTTTGATGAGTGAGATGACCAGCTATGTCAGTGGGGATTTCATGTTTAATTAGGTGTGCAGTAAGAGTCTTTTTGATAAGTGTGATGACTCCAGCTGAGCGGGTAACAATGTTGTCTACATTGGTAGCTTGCTTAATGGTTTTGCTGCTGTGATGAAAGTGGTAGTCAGAGAGGTCTTGTTTGATCATATTAATTATGCCTGTATTGTTGGAGGTGAGTTTTGTTTCGGTGAGAATAGCAATGTCTGGCTCATTAGTTCGAATATGGTCATAGAGTGTTTCCCAGGATGAGAAGATGCCTCTGCAGTTGGAAGTGATAATGTTAGTGAGATAGAGTGCAGTTTGCTGTTGTTGAACAGGATGTGAAGTAGTATGAGTAATTTTAATTCTTTTCGTTGGAAGGGTTTTGGTGGTGAGTCTGGGAGGAGCAGGTTTCTTGGTAGGAGGTTCTGCCCCAAAGATTCTGCATTGGCGAAACTTAGTGAAGTCAGGAAGGACGACTTTGTTAGGCATAGGGAGAGGTGTGTTGTGCATCTGGTGTGTGCAGAGGTGTGAGCGTTTTGTAGTTAAATTATTTTTCTTTGCAGGAGATGTTTTTTGTTTTGATCTGGGAGGTTCCTCATCGTCAGAGACTAAGTAAATAGTTTCTGTGGGGTCTTTTTGATTTAAAGAGGGAGAATCTATGGGATCTTCTTGATCTGATAAGGTGGAGTCTAGGAGATCTGAGAAAGTTAGATCTGAGGAGTTATCCTGATCTGGTAAGTTGTGATCTGTGAGTTCTGCAGGCCATGGGGAAGTTATGTGGTCCATACTGTGGGGAGAGTCAGGATGGTTGTGAGTGGGTGTGGTGTTACTAGTAGGGGAGATCATGTCAACAGTCTCCCTAATAGGGTGGCCTGGTGTGTGGTTAATTTCTGGTTGAAAAGGGTGTGAAAGGAAGGAGGGTGATGTTTTGGTAAGAGTGTAGATGTGCCCTTGGAGTTTGATCCAATCTTGTGAGTGGAGAAGACTAGGGCCGTTGTGTTCAGAGTTCATGTCCCACCACTTACCATTAATTTGCTTAATGTTGGTAGCATGTCCATATCCACAGTTGTAATGGAGGATAAACCTTGAGCAGCTGGGAGGAAGCCGAGATAAAATTTGCTGTTTAGTGCTGCCAGGCATAATTCCTGCAGAATAATTCTCAGATGTGTCTTCAGTTGTTGGTGTAGTAGGGGGAGGATGGGATGGAGTATATGTTTGTGAGTTCCTGTGGCCAGTGAGAGAGCCTAAGTGAGATTTCCTGTTAGCCAGGTAATAGTTGACTAAAGGGATTGTGTAGTTACCGGTTAGTTTGTTGAAATAGCAACGTTCTAGATCCCATTCATGTTGAGTGTAGTTAGTGACGTGTGTGTTGAGGTTTATGGAGAACTGTAGGACCTCTTTGTAGTCCAGGGCCTTGTATCCGAGGTAGGCGTTAATAGAATGAACTTGACAGTGACAGTCTATTTGGGGTTCCCAATAGCTAGAGCTGTTTACAGGAGTGGAACGAAGTCTGGGAGTAGGTCTACCTCCCCTAGGAGCTGTATCCCAGGTAGGATGAGTCAAAGTTCTAAAGTCCTGAGTACAGGATTTCCTATTAGGTTCACAGCTAGAATTCTGCTTTACAGAGGAATTAAGAAGAAAGAAGCTATTCACGGTTGACTTGTCCATAGTGGGTGTACTCTGTACTGTTGACAATAGCTTGGTACACCCTAGGATCCAACAAGTAGCCAGAAGGAGAGGAACAATCAGAAGAGTTTTGCAGAAGATGAGAGAAGAGTTGTAGGACACAGTTGTATTGTAAAGTTGGTTGAGAGCATAGGGACTTGCAACTTCGTCATTGATTAATGTTGTCGAGGACGACAATGCCATGAGGGGCACATCGGGACTTGCACCCACGCCATAGGAGGCTGTATTAATCGTCAGAGACGATGATGCCACGAGGGGCACATCGGGACTTGCACCCACGCCATGAGAGGCTGTATTAATCGTCAGAGACGACAATGCCACGAGGGGCATATCGGGACTTGCACCCACGCCGCGAGGGGCGGTATTAGTAGCTGTGAGAGGCTTAGAGAATATGGGGTTTCGAAGATGGCCAATGAGTGTAGTGTTGAGATGTTTGCAGTTTATAAGATAGTGCGGTGTGGTAGCCAGGGGAACGAGGTATGCGGCGGTGTGGTGAGAAGGTTGGAAAGCGAGGCGGGGATTAGCAGCTTGTTTCTCGCGGCGGTTCGATTTCCTATCGATCTTACCTTGTTGCACCCTGTTTTGTTGAGCTCCCATTGAATACATGCTGGTGGCTGGGTAAGTGTTAGGTGCGAAGAAAGATAAGGGAGTGCGGAGAGATGCTGTTGAAGCAGCGGTGATATTCAAACGGTTGACGAAAAGAAGGGCAATGATAAGGTGGATGACAGAGTTCGTAGTAGGAGGATTTCGTCTGTCTTGTTTGTTCAAGATATTTTTTGATTGATTAGGGTTGGGATGAATTTTAGGTTTGGCAGAACTTGGTTCAGCGTGGGTCCTAGGTAGATCCTTGGAGCTTTTGCTCTCAGCACGGATGCTGCCTGTAGGATCTTGTTGTCCAGGTTGTCCATTGAAAGGTGAGGATATTTTAATGTTGGGGTGATCTGTCACTTTCGCAGATTTGGCATGTGAGCCCGTCGTCCCGACGGGAGGAGCACCCCCGTGGCCACGTCAGCGACAGGTCTCGGAAAATCGAGATCCGAGACGGGTTACTCCGTAACGGGTTGTCCTGAAACCACTGCCCCTGGCCACTTCAGCGAATGGCAGTCAGTGAGCGGGCAAGAGTGCGTGAGAGCGCAGGAGAAGGCCAAGGGAATGCTGCGACGGGGGGAATTGCATGCGAAGTTATTGACAGGGGCAGCGAAATTTGTGGGAAAGAGTTAGGGCAGATGAACAAAGGGAGGCTACACCGTTGAATATCGGGCGGCTCAGGCAGCGAGCACCGAAAATAGCAGAAGTGCGAAGGAAAATTCGGGTATCAGAACGGCTGGGCCTGGAAGAGCAGCGAGAAGGAGTTGAAAACGACACCGGCTTCATTAGAGCAGCGCAAAGCAGCGCACGGGGTGAACAGGTCGCAGGAAAATTTGGGCACCAAGCCGGCTAACCTTGGACGGGTGGGTGGATGGGTGGATGGCAGACAGGCAGTCGTTCCTGTGGCTGCGCCGAAAAATCGAGATCCCCGACTGGCTGCCACCTGGGCGACAGGTCGGCAAGGTCGCTCCCAAGCGCAGGCAGCAGGGAGACCCAGAGACTGGCTGCCACCTGGGCGACAGGTCAGCAAGATATGGAACCAAAACCCCAAGTTGCTAGGCCAAAAGGGGGCGACCACGCGCCGCGCACACGCTAAACCGCTGACAGAGCGCTATTATATATAGGATTGGGGAGGAGAGGGGGGTTAGAGAATTCGGCAAATCTGGTTTGAGTGGACATCTCAAATCAGGAAAGTGCGCGAATTGATGATCATTGCAAAGCCTAGCGTCGTCGCATCCCGATTCCAGTCTCCGCTTATGCGGAGGAGAAGTAGCGCCTACGAAATGTGCTTCGGAAAAAGTGACCTGTGACCTTTTGAAAAGTCTCGGGCAACAGAGCTGGGGGGTCCTTCTGGAGTACCTTGCTTGCCTGTATGATTTCTTACAGTATCAAATAAGATGACTGACAGGAAATCATTAAACTACAGTACAAGAATTACATACATATATTACCATCAGGGAATCTGTCCACCTATGCATGCTCATCATTATGAAAGATCTTCCGAGTTCCGAACCCTTTCTTTGTAACTAATTAACCGAGTCATGACATACGGTATGTTACAGGCTTGTTCAAAACGTCACGTCTCACATCGCAACCGTAGATCTTGCCTTTGAGACGTAGAATTTTCAAACACGTCTCGAAAGATAGATTTAAATGCACCCATAGCATGGATAAACCCGTCACCTACTCTCTTCATCAATTGGCTGATTAAATCTTGACACGTTTGATCTCTTCCCCATTATTTTCAGCTCATTTCTCTTCTTCATGTAATTCGGTTGTTGTGGTTGTTGCTGTTTTTGTTGTCAAGTCCAGGGGTAGGCCAAATATGCTGAAGGGACTTGCCCGACCGTGACACGAGGGGATAACACGAAAAATCACTGATGGGAGAAAACCTGGATGGACTGATACATTTGGGTTGATTGGAGTTCACCCTCAACTCGGCCCCCCTCACCTGATGGTGGTCAAGATTTCCGGGTGTCGACTCCACGATCAACCTCTTGTACCTACGTCACGTGGTGTACAATCACCTGCATGGAAATCGCGTTTCCACTGGACTCGGCTGGACTAACATTAAACAAACCGTCACGCCGACTTGGCGTATTTCTTTCTTGCCTTTTTCCAATTCGAGTTAAAACCATGCACAGCGATTAGACTACGAATCAGTGCTGCGCGCAGTGGAACAAGGGGGCAACGAGGCTGTCCGCACACGTGGCTCCCGAATAGACTCGCGCTTCCGACTGACCATGATCGCCTTCCTACGCGCACAGCTGGTCAGGAATGATCTGAGATCGGCACGATGCTTCCAGATAGTGCGAGCTTATGAAGCTGGGCAGCCGACCCCCGGCACACACCCAACGGTAGGGTGGTTGCATGGTGCAGATCACTATGGTGGTGTGGTGTGTGTGTGTGTGGTGGGGGGGGGGGGGGGGGGGGGGGGGGCGGGGGCATGAGTGTTTTATGTGCAGATCCTTAGGGGGGGATGGGGGAGAGGGGGGCGGGGGGGGGGGAGGGGGGCGGGGGCATGAGTGTTTTATGTGCAGATCCTTAGGGGGGGAGGGGATGTGGTGGGGCATGAGTGTTTTATGTGGACTTAGGTTGTGTGTGGTTGTTGGGTGTGTGTGCATGATGGATTTGGGTTAGGGGTGTAGGGGTGGTGGGTGTGGTGGTGGTGTGGTGGTGGTGGTGGGGGGTGGTAGGGGGTGGGGGGGGGGAGTGGGGGTGGGTGGGGAGACCATGTAGTGTCGATTTAACTGTGACGTGGGGGGGGGGGGGAGGGGGAGGGAGGGGGGGGGGGGAGGGGGGGGGTTGGGGGGGGGGGGGGGGGGGTTGGATGTGTGCTCTGTGGGATGGTGGGTGTTGGGAGTGGTGATTCCTTGGTTAGTTTGGGTGCGCGTGTGGGGGGCTTGGTGTGTCTGTGGAGAGTGGGAGGTGGGCGTGTGGGTAGGGGGGGCTAGGGGGATGGGTTTGGGGTTAGGGGGGGTGAGTTTTGCGCGTGGTGTCGTTCGTGGCTTACGGTCGTGTGGTGTGTTCGGTGGTTGGGGGGTACAGGATGGGGTGGTGGGGTGGGCGGGGTGGGGGGGGGGAGCATGGTGTGTTCTGTAGACATGGATTGTGTGTGGTGGTGGAGGGTGTGAATTTGATGGATTTGGGTGGTGGGTTATCTCCTCCTGAGTGCGACCCTCACCACCCTCACCACCACCACCACGCTCACCACCACCACCACCACCACCCTCACCAACCTCGCCAACCTCAGTACCTAACCACACCGGCCATCACCCCCCCCATCAACTCCCCCTCACACCCTCCACACCATTAAACCTCACAGACCTCACAACCCCCTCCATCACCCTCACCACACACCACGATCACACCACCACACAGCTCAACACACCACAACACCAACACCCTCACCACCCTCGCCAACCCTATATTACCCTCACAACCCGGACCCCCCCCCCCCCCCCCCCACCCCCAACACCCCCCCACCCCCCCCCCCCCCCCACCCCCCCCCCCCCTCCACCCCACTCACCCCCTCCACCACCCTTACCACCCTCACCGCCCTCACCACCCCCTCCATCACCCTCACCACCACCACCACGCTCACCACCACCAACCACACACCCTCACCACACATCGCAAATCATAATTACCTCACACCCTGAAACCCCCCCTCCACCACCCGCACCCCCCCCTCCACTCCCACTGACCCCCTCCCACCTCACCCCCTCACCACCCCCTCCATCACCCTCACCACCCTCACCACCCTCAGATACTAGCAGCTGATGAGATCACACCAGGCATCGAAGCAGCCGAGTTCCAAAAACAGCGGAACATCCTGTGTTAATTATTAGGCATGGATGCCATCGCCGTGGTGCCTGCTGCAACACACACACACACACGCACACACACAAACATCCCCCCCTCCCCCTCCACCACCCTCACCACCCTCACCACCCTCCACCACCCTCAGATACTAGCAGCTGATGAGATCACACCAGGCGTCAAAGCAGCTGAGTTCCGAAAACGGCGGAACATCCTGTGTGAACTATTAGGCATGGATGCCATCGCTGTGGTGCCCGCTGCAAGCACGCAGTTTGTGTCAGGGGTGGTGCCCTATCCATACAGACAGGTGGGGTACAGTTTTTGTGAGGGTGGGCGCAGGTGTGGGTGTGCGTGGCGGGGTGGCGGGGCGATGTGGAGGGGATATGTGCAGGGTGGATGTGGGGAGTTGAAAAAACGGTGGGGCAACCTGTGTGAGCTAGTAGGCACGGATGCCATCGCTGTGGTGCCCGCTGCAAGCACACAGTTTGTGTCAGGGGTGGTGCCCTATCCATACAGACAGGTGGGGCACAGTTTTTGTGAGGGTGGGCGCAGGTGTGGGTGTGGGTGGCGGGGTGGCGGGGCGATGTGGAGGGGATATGTGCGGGGTGGATGTGGGGAGTTGAAAAAACGGTGGGGCATCCTGTGTGAGCTATTAGACATGGGTGCCTTGGCGGTGATGCCTGCTGTAAGCTTACAGTTTGTGTAAGGGGTGGTGCCATATCCAGACAGACGAGTGGGCTATAGTGTACGTGAGGGTGAAGGCGCCTACTGCAAGCGCGCAGTTTGTGTCCGGAGTGGTGCCATATCCATACAGACAGGTGGGCTATGGTGTGTGTGAGGGTATACGCGCCTACTGCAAACACACACTGTTTGTGTAAGGGGTGGTGCTTTATCCATACAGACAGGTGGGCCATAGTGTACGTGAGGGTGAAGGCGCCTGCTGCAAGCACGCAGTTCGTGTCCGGGGTGGTGCCATATCCACACAGACAGGTGGGCTATAGTGTACGTGAGGGTGAAGGCGCCTGCTGCAAGCACGCAGTTCGTGTCCGGGGGTGGTGCCATATCCACACAGACAGGTGGGCTATAGTGTACGTGAGGGTGAAGGCGCCTGCTGCAAGCACGCAGTTCGTGTCCGGGGTGGTGCCATATCCACACAGACAGGTGGGCTATGGTGTATGTGAGGGTATACGCGCCTACTGCAAACACACACTGTTTGTGTAAGGGGTGGTGCTTTATCCATACAGACAGGTGGGCTATAGTGTATGTGAGGGTGTAGGCGCCAGCTGCAAGCACATAGTTTGTGCCAGGTGTGGTGTTTTATCCATACATACAGGTGGGCTATAGTGTACGTGAGGGTGAAGGCGCCTGCTGCAAGCACACAGTTCGTGCCAGGGGTGGTGCTTTATCCATACGTGATAGCTGGGGTACAGTTTATGTGAGGGTGGGCGTATGTGAGGGTCTGGTTGCCTGTGGGTGTGGGTGGCAGCGTGGTGGGGTGGGGTGGAGGGGCTTCGGGATATGTGTAAGGATCGGCAAATCATATGATTTTGACCAAAGGCGAGTATGACATCATATGATATCATACAAATTCCATCAAATGATGTCATATATAAAGGATAACTTTAGCCTAGTCAGACTGCCGGCATCATATGATATCGTATGATGACATGATGTCATATGATATCATATTGCCTATCCCTAGATACGTGCGGGGTGGGTGTGTGGAGTTGCAAACACGGCGGAACGTCCGGTACCCACGGCACTACCTTCCGCCTTGGAAGAGGTAGAGAACTTCCCTCCGTGCTGTCGCGCGGAAGTCCATGCTCTGGCGCAGTAGCGGTCTGCGAAACCAAAACCCATTATAGTAGCCATTCTCCAGTATGTACGGTGCATGCGAACGGGAAGGTTTCTTCAACCTTACGCCCTGTAGCAAGGCATATTAATTTTCAATTTCTCGGCGCTGGTTGTGTCCGCTGCCTGCCCCCCCCCCCCCCCCCCCCCCCCCCCCCCCCCCCCCCCACACACACCACCACCACACACACACCACCACCACACCCACCCACCCACCCACACGCAGGATCCGGATTTCACTTATCTAACACGAATCCAGGTCACCACCACCACCACCACACACACATACACACACACACACACACACACACATACACATGGGTTGTATCCGCTGCCTGCAGGATCCAGATTTCACTTATCTAACAGGGATCCAGGTCACCACCACACACTCACACATACACACACACACACACACACACATGGGTTGTATCCGCTGCCTGCAGGACCCGGATTTCAGTTATCTAACAGGGATCCAGGTCACCACCACACACTCACACATACACACACACACACACATGGGTTGTATCCGCTGCCTGCAGGACCCGGATTTCACTTATCTAACAGGGATCCAGGTCACCACCACACACTCACACATACACACACACACACATGGGTTGTATCCGCTGCCTGCAGGACCCGGATTTCACTTATCTAACAGGGATCCAGCAATATGCTGTCGCTGTCCTTCAAACGAATAGTGAGTGCAAGAGTGATGGCAGGGATGTAGGGTGCAGTGGGGGGTGGGGGGGGTGGATGGTGGTGGGTAGTAAATGGCGGGAGTGGTAGTAGTGGTTGGGGATGCGTAGTGGGTAGTGGGTAGTAGTTGGGTAGTGAGTGGGGGATTGGGGGATGGGGGGTGGGGGGGTGGCAGGTGGAGGTCACATGGAGAGTGGGGTGTGGGGAGTGCAAGGAGGGGGTTGAGGGCAGGTGTGAGGTGGAGGGTAGGAAGGGAGTGGGGTGTCAGGAGTGAAAGGAGGGGTGTGGAGGGCAGTTGGGGAGTGGGGTGTGAGGAGTGGGGTGGTGGGGCAGGTGGAGATTGGAAGGATGGGGGTGGAGGGCAGGGGGGTGGGTGGGGGGTGGCAGGTGAAGGGCAGGTGGGGAGTGGGGGGTGGGGAGTGTAAGGAGGAAGGTGGAGAGCATGTGGGAGGTGGAGGACAGGTGGGGAGTGGGGCTGGAGGGCAGGTGTGGAGTGGGGTGTGGGGAGTGCAAGGGTGTTTGTGGGGGACAAGGGGTGGTGGTGGGTGCTGGTGCTGGTGCTGGTGCTGGTACTGCTGCCCATGGGTGTGTGGGTGTGGGTGCGGGGATGACGGATGGGGATGGAGATGGAGATGGGTCAATGCAGATGAACAACCTATCCTGTTGTGACAGCTAGGGACACCACAACATGACAGCTAGGGACACCACAACATGCTATTGATGATGGCTACTGCTGGCTTTTGGATGGCTCCTGATGTTGATGATGGCTACTGCTGGCTTTTGGATGGCTGCTGATGTCGATGATGGCTGATGCTGGCTTTTGGATGGCTGCTGATGAATTCTGTGTGCTGATGTATGCTGATGATGTACGCTGCTGTGCGCTGCTGTATGCTAATGGCTGCTGATGGCACTCTCCTGCTGTGTTCCTGTTGCATTGCCAGGTTCCCAAATTTCAGACCTGCCGCCTATGAATGTTCAATTTTCTATTTTTGCTGTTGCAGGCAAGAACCCGAATGGCAAGTTCAATTCAATTGTCAATTTCAATTCAGTTGTCAATTTCAATTCTGTTTTTGTTTGTTTTTTCTGTTGCAGGCAAGAACCCGAACGGCAAGTTCTCACTCTTCATCGACCCCCCTTCTCCAGAGGTAAGCATTGCATTTACGGTAATTATTCATTTATTTATTTATGTATTTATTTATTTATTTATTTATTTATTTATTTATGTATTTATTTATTTATTTATTTATTTATTTATTTATTTATTTATCTCAGATATTCATATATCTATTCATTTATTTATTTATTCGTTTATTCATCTATTCATTTATTCATTTATTTATTTATTAATTTATGTACTTATGTTATTTGTGGCATTTATTTATTTGTTTATTTGTTTATGGTATTTGTTTATGGAATGTATTTATGATAGCCCCTCCTGGTGATCTGGAGTTGATCTTGATTGTTTCAGGTTAGGCAAGTCTCATCAGCCTATATGTCGAACTCCTACTCACCTACTACCGACCTCCCGCTCACCAACTACCAACCTCTTACTCCCAAACTCCCCACCCACAGACCATGAGGCAAAGCTCACACCCACCACCAACCCTCCTCTTGCTTGCCACCTACCTGCCTCCTTCTCACCACCTACCCCCCTCCCCCTCACCACCCACCCACCCACCCCTACCCACCTCCTGCTCACCACATACGCACCACCTGCTCACCACCTACCAACCCACCAACCCACCTGCTACCCACCACCTGCCACCCCCACCCACCACTCACAAACCTACCATTATCTGCCCCCATCAAATCCTCTTGTCTCACGCCTCCACATAAATATCCATGGGATGCGGTCCAGCTCACACTCACCATCTACCCACCTCCTGCTCACCACCTACCCACTACCCACCCACCAACCCACCTGCTACCCACCACCTGCCACCTCCACCCACCACTCACCCACCTACCATCCCCTGCCCCCATCAAATCCTCTTGTCGCATGCCTCCACAAAAGGATCAGTGGGATGGGGTCAAGCTCAACACCCTACCACCTCCTGCTCACACATAGCACCACACACCACCCACCTCCTACCCACCTGCTACCCACCTACCCACATCTACCAACCCTCCTGATCACCCCCCACATACGCACCACCCACCCACCCACTCCACCCACCCCTGCTACCCCACCTGACACCCACCAATCTACCCACCTCCTGATCACCACATACTCACCCACCAACCCCCCACTCCTACCCACCTGCCTACCCACGGCTACCCACATCTACCCACCTCTCGGCGCACCACAGACGCACCAACCACCCACCAACGCAGAACCACCGGAGACAACACCCCACCAACCAGCGACCCACAGGCGAACCAAAGACCCCACGCATCCCACCTCCTATTAGCGTAACCCCAACTCTGTCATCAACACATAACGCACCACCCAACCACCCCACCTCTATCAACTGACTACCCACCGACCCGCAATCTATTCACTACTCCGCTTCACCACAAATAAACGCAGCAACACCCACCCACCCACCTTCTAACCCAACCTTACCACCTCACCCACACCATATTACCCAACCTACGCTCAAAACCACATAGCCACCACACTAAGCCCACCACCATCCTACCCAAATGAAACACATACGCATCTGTATTTCACCTCCTGCTCTCACCACATACGCACCACACCCCACCCACCTAATACCCCACCTGCTACCAACCTACCCGCCATCTATTCACCTCCTGTCACCCACATACGCACCACCCACCACACCCACAATCCTACCACCTGTAACGCACCACCTACCCCACCATCTAACCACCTCCGGACGAAAAAAAGACGCAACAACAAAAACAAACACCGCCATAACCCAGGATAAAACCAGACGGCACCGACCACCGCCACCCAAAGAACCACATGCTACCCAACCAGCTACTCCCGTACCCCCGACCCACCTACCCACCTACCCACCACCACCCACCACCATCTACTCACGTACCCACCTACCCACCACCCATCACCACCTACCCACCACCTACGCACCTACCTACGTAACCACCTCCTGCTCACCACCTACCCAGATATCCACTTACCCACCTACCCACCACCTTCTCACCACCCACCACCCGCCCACCTCCTACCCATTACTCACGCACCTACCATCCCCTGCCCCCATCATGTCTTCTTGTTTCACGCCTCTGCAGAAGGATTGAGAGGAGGGGGTACAGCTCACACTCACCTCCTACCCACCTAACCACATCCACACCACCTACCCACCCACCCACCCCGACCCCGACCCCAACCCCAAACCCGACCCCGACCCCGACATCCACCCATCCACCCATCCACCCATCCACCTACATCCACCCACTGACATCCACCCATCCACCTACCATCCCCTGCCCCCATCAAATCCGCTTGTCTCACGCCTCCGCAGAAGGATCAGTGGGATGGGGCAAAGCTTGACAAGACGGCTGCTCAAGAGTTCTTTGGTGCTGATGAGGTTCACTACACTCAAGATGTAAGTAGTGCTGTGGGATGGATGGTTGGTTGGTGGTTGGTTGGTTGGTTGGTTTATGGTTGGTTGGTAGGTTGGTTGGTTGGTTTTTGGTTGGTTGGTTGGTCAGTTTATGGTTGGTCGGTTAGTTTGTGGTTGGTTGGTTGGTTGGTTGGTTGGTTGGTTGGTTGGTTGGTTGGCAGGTTGGTTGGTTGGTTGGTTTGTTGGTTGGTTGGTTGGTTGGTTGGTTGGTTGGTTGGTTGGTTGGTTGGTTGGTTGGTTGGTTGGTTGGTCGGTTGGTTGGTCGGTTGGTTTATGGTTGGTCGGTTGGTTTATGGTTGGTTGGTTGGTTGGTTGGTTGGTTGGTTAGATCTATGTGTGCCAGTGCTTATGTGAGACAGTTTATGTTATCTATGCATTGAACCCAGCTGATGAGGTTCACTAAATTCAAGATGTAAGTAGTGCTGTGGGATGGTTGGTTGGTGAGTGGGTGGATCTGTGTGTGACAGTGCTTGTGTGTGACAGTTTATGTTGTATATGCAGTGAACCCAGCTGATGAGGTTCACCACACTCAAGATATAAGTAGTGCTGTGGGTTGGTTGGTGGGTGGGTTGGTATGAGCAGCAGTATGACCTGTCGACCTGTCAAACCTAGATCAAAGGATTTTTCAGGCGCTGATGAGGTTCACTACACTCAAGATGAACTGTAGTGCTGTTGAAGCAAACCTTGCTAATCCCACGCCCACCGATTTCTTTTTGGCTATTATCAGCAGCTTCTAGGCAGCTCCCCTGGCTGGATTTCCATCCAAATCTGAAGCAGCCTAGCAGCTTCTAGGCAGCTCCCCTGGCCGGATTTCAATCAAAATCTAAAGCAGCCTAGTGCACTACACTCAAGATGAAAGTAGTGCTGTAGTCCAGTGGAAGCAAACCTTGTTATAGCAATTCAGTGTATGAGTTGGATTCCAATTTTTCGAAACAGTTTGCAGGTCGTACTTTGTACCTCCAATTTGGCCAGGAAATTCCGAGAATCATTAGAATTCTGGGAGAATCATCGTAAATTGGGCCTGGAAAGGTTAGACAGCAGTACGACTTGACAGTAGGATGAGCACCAACGTGTTGTCTTTTATGTTGCTTGCTTGCTTGCTTGCTCGGGTCTCTGTGTGTCTGACTTCTATAGATAACCTCCCCCCTTCCCACCACCCTTATTCCCTCCTCCTCCCCCCCCCCCCCCCCACCCCCCCACCCGCCCAACCCCCTCATCCTTCCCCTCAGCTACCTCGAGTCCTGACACGCATGGCACAAGAGTCAAGGGCTGTCTACTATGACATCGACCGGACCAACGCCTTCCTGCACCATACCATCCAGACCATCAATGTCAGCTTGACCAGTGCAGTCACCAGCAGCTCAAGCAAGGGAGGCAAGCCCTCGAAGCTTAAACTCCCCCCCCCAAGCTCTTACAAACTCCCTCCCCTCCCCCCACCCACCTACCCACCCACACCCACCCTCCCCCCCCCACACCCACCCACACCCCTCTTCCTTCCCCTCAGCTACCTCGAGCCCTGACACGCATGGCACAAGAGTCAAGGGCTGTCTACTATGACATCGACCGGACCAACGCCTTCCTGCACCATACCATCCAAACCAGCTTGACCAGTGCAGCCACCAGCAGCAGCGCAAGCCAGGGAGGCAAGCCCTCAACGCTACCCCTTCCCCTGCAGCTTCCCAGCTCACGATTTGCCTCCTCACCCCTCAACTCGGCGCTGCAACCGCTCCGCCGGTACTTGCACTACATGCGTGTTCTGAAATCGCCCGCTGAAATTGGCATCTTACGGCATTCGGCTGCGTTGGCGGCTCGGGGGTTGGAGCGATGTATGAGGGCCACACGCCCGGGGGTCACGGAGCACCAGCTAGCAGCAGAGTTTGGTGGGTTGGCAATTCGTGTGTGTGTGTGGAGGGTGTGTGGAGGGTGTGCGTGGAGCACGGGGGTCATAGAGCACCAGCTAGCTGCAGAGTTTGGTGGGTTGGCAATTCGTGTGTGTGTGGAGGGTGTGCGTGGATAGTGTGCGAAAGGTGTGCGTGGAGGGTGTGTGTGGAGGGTGTGCGTGGGGTGTGTGTGCGAAGGGTGTGCGTGGAGGGTGTGTGTGGAGCACGGGGTCACAGAGCACCAGCTAGCAGCAGAGTTTGGTGGGTTGGCGCTTTGTGTGTGTGGATGGTGTGTGCGGAGGGTGTGCGCGGAGGGTAGGTGTGGAGGGTGTGCGAGGAGCACGGGGGTCACAGAGCACCAGCTAGCAGCAGAGTTTGGTGGGTTGGCACTATGTGTGTGTGGAGGGTGTGTGTGGAAGGTGGTGGTGGTTGCTCCGCCAGTACTTGCACTACATGCGTGTTTTGAAATCGCCCACTGAAATTGGCATCTTACGGCATCCAGCTGCGTTGGCAGCGCGGGGGTTGGAGCGCTGTATGAGGGCGACACGCCCGGGGGTCACAGAGCACCAGCTAGCTGCAGACTTTGGTGGGTTGGCACTTCGTTTGTGTGTGGAGGGTGTGTGTGGAGGGTGTTTGGAGGGTGTGCGTGGAGCACGGGGGTCACAGAGCACCAGCTAGCTGCAGAGTTTGGTGGGTTGGCACTTTGTGTGTGTGTGGAGGGTGTGTCTGGAGGGTGTGTGTAGGGTGTGCGTGGAGCACGGGGGTCACAAAGCACCAGCTATCAGCAGAGTTTGGTGGGTTGGCACTTTGTGTGTGTGGAGTGTGGAGTGTGTGTGTGGAAGGTGGTGGTGGTCGCTCGGCCAGTACTGGCACTACATGCGTGTTTGAAGTCGCCCGCTGAAATTGGCATCTTACGGCATCCAGCTGCGTTGGCGGCTAGGGGTTTGGAGCGATGTATGATGGCCGCACGCCCGGGGGTCACAGAGCACCAGGTAGTAGCAGAGTTTGGTGGGTTGGCACTTTGTTTGTGTGTGGAGGGTGTGCGTGGAGCACGGGGGGCACAAAGCACCAGCTAGCAGCAGAGTTGGTGGGTTGGCACTTTGTGTGTGTGGAGGGTGGTGGTGATGATGGTGGTCGTGATGGTGGGTGGGTGGTGGTGTGTGTGTGTGTGGAGGGGGAGAGGAGATAGGGGAGGCGGGAGGGAGAAGGAGAGTAAGGAGAGGGGGATGGATATTTATGTTAATTAAACTTTGGTATCCACCTATGTATACATGGCATTTTATTATATTATGTGTATTTATATACATTTATGTTAATTAAACTTTGGTATCCACCCATTTTTACATGTCATTTTAATCTATTATGTGTATTTATGTACATGTATGCTTATTAAACTTTGGTATCCACTCTTGTATATATGGCATTGTATGCTATTATGTGTATTAAAATACATTTTATGCAATCAAAATTTGGTATCCACCCATACTTACTTGGCATTTTATGCTATTATGTGTATTTATATACATGTATGTTTATTAAACTTTGGTATCCACCCATGTTTACATGACATTGTATGCTATTATGTGTATTTATATACATGTATGTTTATTAAACTTTGGTATCCACCCATTTTTATATGGCATTGTATGCTATTATGTGTATTTAAATACATTTTATGCAATCAAACTTTGGTATCAACCCATTTTTACATGGCATTTTATTCTATTATGTGTATTTATATACATGTATGTTTATTGAACTTTGATGTTCACCCATAGATACCTGGTATTCCCTCACCTTGTAACGCTCAGCTCCACTCACACGAGTGCAGATCATGAGGGATCTTTTTTCCGCAATATATAGCGATCGCTAGGCTTGACCCCGTTTTTAAGAAATTATCGCTATAAAAAGTAAAAATAAAAGTTTTTTTGTGTGCCCCAAATGGCCCCCAAAAGCTACAAAAAGCTAAAACGCCCACCCCACTAAAACGCTGTCCCTGGAGGATGCCTAGAACCATGAAGCTAGAAAAACCTTTTTTTTGAATAGCTTTTCTTCAGGCCACAGCCGTTTTGCAGTTGAACCACTTATCTCTTTGACTAAATAACATGTGTTTTACACACCCAAGTGCTTTCACATAGCACGAGTGGCATATGGGAGGGACTTGATAAATGGGTTTTCCTCATGCCACAACAGATTTGCAGTTGAACCACACACCTCTTTGACCAACTAACATGTGTTTACTGCTTTACTGCTTTACTGCTTTCACTCATAGCTTTTCCTCAGGCCACAGCAGTTTTGCAGTTGAACCACTTATCTCTTTGACTAACTAACATGTGTTTTACACACCCAAGTGCTTTCACATAGCACGAGTGCCATATGGGAGGGAATTTACAAATGGGTTTTCCTCATGCCACAACAGATTTGCAGTTGAACCACACACCTCTTTGACTAACTGACATGTGTTTAACTCACCCAACTGCTTCCACGTAGCACGAGTGCCATATGGGAGGGAATTGACAAATGGGTTTTCCTCATGCCACAACAGCTTTGCAGTTGAACCACACACCTCTTTGACTAACTAACATGTGTTTAACTCACCCAACTGCTTTCACGTAGCACGAGTGCCATATGGGAGGGACTTGGCAAATGGGTTTCCCTCATGCCACAACAGCTTTGCAGTTGAACCACACATCTTGTTGACTAACTAACACACCCGTCTGTTGCCACAGAGCATGAGTGCTGTATGGGAAGGGCTCGTCAAATAGCTTTTCCTCAGGCCACAACAGCCGTGCTGTTGAACCACACGACTCTTTGACAACCTAACATGTGCCCAACGCACCCAACTGCTGCCACTGAGTACAAGTGCCGTATGTCAGGGGCTCAACGAATTGCTTTCCCTCAGGCCACCGCAGCTTTGCAGTTGGACCCCACATCTCTTTGACAACCTAGCATGTGCCCAACACACCTACAGCTTTTACGGAGCATGAGTGCCTTATGGGAGGGGCTCAAGGAATTGCTTTCCCTCAGGCCACCGCAGCTTTGCAGTTAAACCCCACATCCCTTTGACAACCTAGCATGTGCCCAACACACCTACAGCTTTTACGGAGCATGAGTTCCATATGGGAGGGGCTCAAGGAACAGCTTTCCCTCAGGCCACCGCAGCTTTGCAGTTAAACCCCACATCCCTTTGACTTACTAACAAGTGTTTAACACACTCGACTGGTGTCTCAGAGTTTGAGTGCCGTATGGTTGGGGCTCAACAAAGGGCTTTCCCTCAGGCCACAACAGACTTGCAGTTGAACCACACATCTCTTTGACTAAAATGTGCCCAACACGCCCGACTGTGTTCACAGAGCATGAGTGCCGTATGGGAGGGGCTCAACGAATGGCTTTCCCTCAAGTCACGGCAGCTGGGGCTGATGCGTGTACTATTCACTACAGCCGTAATGACAAGGTGGGGTATTATTAAAATATTAAACTAAACACAATATTGCAACTGAACATGCTGTTGCGCGTGTACTATTTACTACAGCCGTAATGACAAGGTGGGGTATGATTACAATATTAAACTAAAAACAATATTGCAACAGAACATGCTGGTGCGTGTACTATTCACTACAGACGTAATGACAAGGAGAGGGTAATATTATAATATTACACTATAACAATATTACAATATTACGATGTAACATGATGCGTGTTTTATTCACTTCAGCCGTAATGGCAAAGTAAGGTTTAATGTAATATTACAATATTACATGATGATGCAATCCAAAATTACACTATCACATGTGTACTATTCACTACAGCCGCAATGGCAAGGTGAGGGTTAGGGTTTAGGGTGATATTACAATATTAAATGATGATGCAATACAATGTTACACTAATGCATTATGATGCGTGCACTATTCGCTACAGCCGTTTTGACAAGGTGAGAGGAATATTACAATATTCCGGGTAACATTAGGTGTATTTCGGGTAACATTAGATGTATTTCGGGTAACATGATATGTATTTCGGGCAACATTATATGTACTTCGGGTAACATTATATGTATAGGGTAGTATTACAATATCACATGACGATGCAATACAATATTACGTGCTGATGTGTGGACCGTTCACTACAGCCGTAATGGCAAGGTTGGGTTTAGGATAATATTACAATATAACATGATGATGGAATTCCATGATTACATTATAACATGACGATGGAATTCCATGATTACAATATAACATGACGATGCAATATAATATTACGATATTACAATATTACATTATTACACTATTACAATATTACATGATGATGCCTGTACTATTCACAACAGCCGTAGTGGCAAGGTGGGGTTTAGGTTAGGTTTTAGGGTATAACAAAGGCATGTGCTAGCTGTGTGTTGTTTATTGTTGCTCTTTGTTTCCTCAATATTGCATGCTGATGTCTTTACCCTTCACTGCAGCTGTTATACCAATGTGGGTAGGCATGTGCTAGCTGTTCGCTTTTGGACAGGTGGTGGTGATGGTGTTGGTGGTGTTGGTGGTTGTGTTGGTGTTGGTGGTGTTGGTGTTGGTGGTGTTGATGGTGGAACACCGAACTGTCTGTAGCCTAGCTGTTCGCTTTTGGACAGGTGGTGGTGATGGTGTTGTTGGTGGTGATGGTGATGGTGGTGGTGATGGTGTTGGTGGTGGTGTTGGTGGTGTTGGTGTTGGTGGTGG
>JACBWV010000610.1:123797997-123817997 GCA_013435795.1 Chlamydomonas sp. ICE-L | reverse complement strand
GAATACAACGGCTATGTGAGTGATGTGTCAAGGACCTGGCCGGTAGATGGGCGCTACACCCCTGCACAGAGGGAGGTGTATGAGATAGTCCTCGGAGTACATCAAAGGTGTGTCATTGGAGCATGATATAATTTTGGATGTACATATGGTTTGGGTTTGATTTGGGTTATGTTTTGGGGTTTTGAAGCGAGATGGGATGTTGGTATTACTTCTGGGTTTGGGTTTGGGTTTGTTTTGGGGGTTTGTTTTTGGCTTGATGAAATTTTGGTTTGGGTTCTGGATCTGGATCTGGTTTTGCTTTGGGTGGGTGAAGGTGCTGTGCTGTGGTAAAGTCTACTAGGGTGACGTAGTGCTCGGAGTACATCAAAGGGGAGTCATTGGAGCATGATTGAATTTTTGATTTACAAAGCATGCATAATGCGGGGACCGGCATATCATATGATGTTGACCAAACCCAAGTATGATATCATATGATATCATACAAACTGCATCATATGATTTTTATACAAATGGTAACTTTAGCCTAGTCAGACTGCCGGCGTTATATGAAATCATATGATGACATGGTACCATATAATATCATATTGCCGTTCCCTAAAGGTGACTAATTGATGATGCGTGATGGAATTTTGGATTTGCAGATAGTTTGGGTTTTGTTTGGGTTTTGTTTGGGGGTTTTGATGCAAGAAGGGATGTTGGTTTTACTTCTGGTTTTGGGTTTAGGTTTGTTTTGGGTTTGTTTACGGCTCGATGGAATTTTGGTTTGGGTTCTGGATCTGGATCTGGTTTTGCTTTGGGTGGGTGGATGTGCTGTGGTACAGTCGAATAGGGTAGCCAAATAGGCTGAAGGGCCTTGATGAATCTGAAACAATCAAGATCCGCGTTAGGTTACCGGAGACACACACACACACAACCTGCACACATGCACCACACACATACACACACACACACACACACACACACACACACACACACACACACACACATACACACCACACACAAGCACACACACACACACACACACACACACACACACACACACACACACACACACATACACACACATACACACACATAAATGGTGGTGGTGGTGGTGTGGTGGTTTTTGTATTAAACAATCAAGATCCACATTAGATAACCGGAGACACACATACACACACAACCTGCACACACACACAACCTGCGCACATACACACACAACCTGCACACATACACCACACACACACACACACACACACACACACACACACACACACACACATACACACCACACACACATACACACATACACACATACACATACACACACATAAATGGTGGTGGTGGTGGTGTGGTGGTTTTTGTATTAAACAATCAAGATCCACGTTAGATTACCGGAGACACATCCAATTGTATGAGCTTATAAGCTCCAGCTACAAAAACTGAGCACACACGCACCATACAATATAAAAATAAATATAGATAAATGGAAATTAATTAATATAAATAAATATAAAGGAAGGTCCTTGACTAACCTCGAACAAACAATCAAGATCTACGTTAAATTACCGGGAGACACATACACATGAGATCCAGCAAGGATCCAGCTGCACACACATACCCATGAGATCCAGCAAGGATCCAGCTGCACACACATACACATGAGATGTAGTGAGGATCCAGCTGCACACACATACCCACAAACACACGCATACACATGAGATTCAGCAAGGATCCAGCTGCACACACATACACATGAGATCCAGCAAGGATCCAGCTGCACACACATACCCATGAGATCCAGCAAGGATCCAGCTGCACACACATACCCATGAGATCCAGCATGGATCCAGCTGCACACACATACCCATGAGATCCAGCAAGGATCCAGCTGCACACACATACACATGAGATCCAGCAAGGATCCAGCTGCACACACATACACATGAGATCCAGCAAGGATCCAGCTGCACACACATACACATGAGATCCAGCAAGGATCCAGCTGCAAACACATACACATGAGATCCAGCAAGGATCCAGCTGCACACACATACCCATGAGATCCAGCAAGGATCCAGCTGCACACACATACACATGAGATCCAGCAAGGATCCAGCTGCACACACATACATATGAGATCCAGCAAGGATCCAGCTGCACACAAATACACATGAGATCCAGCAAGGATCCAGCTGCACACACATACACATGAGATCCAGCAAGGACCCAGCTGCACACACATACCCACAAAAACACGCATACCCACAAACACCATGACACACAAACACTCTTACACACTTACACATACACACTAATAAAGGCACACAAACACCAAGACACAAAAACACGCTCACACACATACACATACATTCTAATAATTGCACACTAATACCAAGACACACAGACACTCTCACACACATGCATATACGCACTACTAATTGCACACAAACACCAAGACACACAAACACTCTCACACACATGCATATACGCACTAATAAAGGCGCACAAACACCGAGACACACAAACACTCTCACACACTTACACATACGCACTAATAAACACACACAAACACAAAGACACACAAACACTCTTACACACATACACATACACAAACACACACAAACACTCTCACACACGCACACACAAACACTCCCGCACACACGTACACATGCACAAACACACATTATTGGGAGACATATGAGATCCAGCTGCACACGCATACCCCCCCCCCCCCCCCCCCCCCCCCCACACACACACACACACACACACACACACACACAAATACACACACATACGCACTTATAAACGCACACAAACTCTCTCACACATGCATACACGTACACAAACACACAATATTGGGAGACATATGAGATCCAGCTCAGAGCTTTTTTGGCGGAGCCCCCTCTTCAAGGGGGCAGGAGCCCCCAGGGTTACCCATTTGTCCGTCTGTCCGACCGACCGACCGTCCAACCATCCGTATGACGGAGACGAAGCCTGGCACGTCAGCCAACGGTCTCGTGACTAACTCGCTTCCGTTGCCACCTGTCGCTCCGTCGCGATCACTCTCCGCCAATTTTGAGCGTCGCAGGCGACGATGCATAGAACTTGTCCTCGTTTCGGAAAGGGGGTCCTCTGGTAGGACTCAGGGATTTTGTGCCTGTCAAGGTTGGGCTCCAGGTAGTGATTTGTAGGGATCGGCATATCATATGATTATATGATGTTGGCCAAAGGTGAGTATTATATCACATGATATCATACAAATGGCATCATATGATACTGCATTTAAATGGTAACTTTGGCCTAGTCAGACTGCCGGCATCATATGAGGCCATATGATGACATGACATCATATGATGCCATGTTGCAGTTCCCTAGTGATTTGGGAGGGTCAGGGTAGCGAAGGCTTGGGGTAGCGGAAGGTTTGGCCCAAAAGGGGTTCTAGGAAGTGATCACCATAACAAAAAGTGATGATAACGCCTGGTGGGGCGTGGTGTTAAGGGAGCCCGTCGTACGCGGGTGGGGAGCGGTCTCCTACCTCAACTGGACAAGCTACCATCGCGGATGACAACGACCTGCAACGCCAAGAGCGACCGAAGGGGGAGTCGAACCCCCGTCTCTTCGTCCTCCAGCAATCTGGTCTACCACTAGACCATTGTATATCACTGAGAGGGGCTGTATGTGTGCAGGTTGTGTGTTTATGTGCGCAGGTTGTGTGTGTATGTGTGTCTCCGAGCGACCGAAGGGGGAGTCGAACCCCCGACTAAGTGATCACCAAAGGTAGAGGAAATCGAAGCCCTGATCCAGCCACAAAAACTGACCACACATACACTGGCACACTGAGCACTGAGCACACACACATGAGCGAACACAACACTGAGCAAACACGCACTGAGCAAAACGTTATGAGCACTGAGCACTGAGCACATACGCGCACTGAGCAAACAAGCACTGAGCAAAACGTTATGAGCACTGAGCACATACGCGCACTGAGCAAACAAGCACTGAGCAAAACGTTATGAGCACTGAGCACATACGCGCACTGAGCAAACACGCACTGGGCAAAACGTTATGAACAATGAGCACTGAGCACATACGCGCACTGAGCAAACACACAATGAGCAAAACGTTATGAGCACTGAGCACATACACGCACTGAGCAAACACGCACTGGGCAAAACGTTATGAGCACTGAGCACTGAGCACATACGCGCACTGAGCAAACACACATTGAGCAAAATGTTATGAGCACTGAGCACTGAGCACATATGCGCACTGAGCAAACAAGCGCTGAGCAAAACGTTATGAGCACTGAGCACATACGCGCACTGAGAAAAAACACAATGAGCAAAAAGTACTGAGCACACACGCACAAACACACGCACGCACTGAGCAAAGCGTAATGAGCACTGATCACATACACGAACTGAGCAAAAACACACCGGGCAAACATTACTGAGCACTGAGCATAGGCACTCACTTAGCAATCACACGCTGAGCAAAAAGTACTGAGCTCACACACACAAACACATGCACTGAGCAAATGCACACTGGGCAAACAGTACTTAACTCTGAGCACATACATCTACAGAGCAAAGGAACACTGCGCTCACACGCACTGAGCACTGAGTACACAACTACACACACACACACACCCATACATACCCCCCCCCCCCCCACACACACACCCACACACACCCACACACCCACACACACACACACACACACACACACCCACACACACACACACACACACACACACACACACACACCCACACACACACACACACACACACACACATACATACATACCCCCCCCCCCCCCCCCCCCCACACACACACACACACACACACACACACGCACGCACACACACACACGTACATACATACATACCCCCCCCCCCCCCCCCCCCCCCCCCCCCCCCCCCCCCCCTCCCCCCCCCCCCCCCCCACACACACACGTACAAAGCAGACGAATAATTACACGCGCTGAGCACTGAGCACACACACGTACTGAGAAAACAAACATTGAGTACACATTTACATACCCCACCCCTCCCCACCACCACCACCACCACCACCACACACACGCACACACACAAATACACACACACACAAACACAGACACACATACAAGCAAACACACAAGCACTCTTAAACACACAAGCACACAAAAAAACAAAAACACACACAAACGAGCAAAAACACATGTACACATACATTAACACACACACACAAACACTTCCAAACAGGTGTGTGGCTGCATGTAAGCCTGGGAGCAGTATCCAAGAGCTGCATCAGCTGTCTGTACGACTTATCTGTGAAGGCATCAAGTCACTGGGGCTGTGTGGCAATGCATCCGTGGAGGATATAGCAATGAATCATTACCGGAAGTGAGTTCTTGAGGGAATGGAGGGAGGGAGGAGGGGGAGGAGAGGGTTTAGGGTTTTAAGACCAAGTTTAGGGTTTAGGGTTTAGGGTTTTGGTTTTGAACCCTGGGAGAGGGGGGAGGAAGGGAGGGAGAGAAGGAGGGAGGAGAGGGAGTGAAGGGAGGGGGGAATGGGGGGGAGGAGAGGGATGGATTTGGGTGGGGAGGAGGGGGGGAGGAAGGGGAGGAGGGAGGGGGGAGGGAGGGAGAAGAAGGGAGGGAGAAGGGAGGGAGGAAGGGAGGGAGGAGAGGAGGGAAGGAGAAGGGGGGAAGGGGGGGGGGAGGGAGATGATGGGGAGGGAGGGGGAGGAAAGGGAGGGGAGGAAGAGGGGTAAGGGGGGGGGAGGGAGGAGGGTGTGTGGTGAGGGATGAGAAAGAAACGGGATTGAATGATAGGTAGGTAGAAGAGGGTTGGGGTGTCGGGAAGGGAGAAGGGGAGGGATGGAAGAGGGAGGGAGGGAGAGGGGGGGGGGAGGGGGGAAGGCTAGGGGAGGAAGAGAGGGGCGGAAAGGGAGGGAGGAAGGGAGGGAGCGAAGCAGGGAGGGAGGAGAGGGGGGAAGGGGGGGGAGGGGGAGGATGGGGAGGGGAGGGGGGGAGGGGACAGGGAGGAAGAGGAGGGAGCAGGAGGGGGAGGAGAGGGGGAGGGAGGAAGGGAGGGAGGAGAGGGGGGGAGGGGGGGGAGGGAGGAGGATGGGGGAGGGATGGGGGGGAAGAGGAGGGAGGAGGAGAAAAGGGGGGGAGGGAAGGGTGGGGGCGGGAGGAGGATGGATGGGGAGGGAGGGGAAGGGAGGGAGGAAGGGATGGGCGGAGAGGTGGAAAGGAGGGAGAAGGAGAGGGGGGGAGGAAGGGAGGATGGGGGGGGGAGGGGGAGGGAGGAGAGGGGAGGGAGGGGGGAGGAGAGGGAGGAAGAAGAGGGGGGGGGGAGGAGGATGGGGGGAGGAGGGAGGGAGGAGAGGGAGGAAAGAAGAGGGGGGGAGGGAGGCGGAGGGAGGGGAGGGATGAGGATGGGGAGGGAGGAAGGGGAGGGAAGGAGGGGAGGGAGGGGAAAGGGAGGGTCAGAGGGCCTGAAGGACAGAGTGACAAAAGGAGGGAAGGAAGGGGAGGGGAGGGGTAGGTGGAATTGAACATGAAAGGAATGGATGGATGGATGCGATGGCATGGATCGGATGGATGCGATGGAGGACCATACATTGAAACATCTGAGCTTACTTAAGGGGCTAGGACGATAAGCTCCGAAAAGGAAAGAGGAAGAAAAAAAAAAACAAAAAACAAAAAACAAAAAAAAACAAAAAAAAAACACAAAAAAAAAAAAAAAAAAAAAAAAAAAAAAAAGAAAAAAAACAAAAAAAAAAAAAAAAAAAAAAAAAAAAAAAAAAAGAAAAAAAGAAAGAAAAAAAAAAAAAAGAAAAAAAGAAGAAAAAAAAACCCCCCCCCCCCCCCCCCCCCCCCCCCCCCCCCCCCCCCCCCCCCCCCACACACACCCCCACACACACACACACACACCTACCCCTCCCATCAACACACAACACCATCACCATCACCCCCCCACCACACCACACCCCCACCACACACACACACACACCGAACGCAAAGGTTTATTATGGCAATCGTGAGCCCACAACATTGGTTGGATGTGCACATACCCTCGCTTACTTGAGGAGTGGAAAAGAGAAAAAACAAAACAAAAAATTAAAAAAAATAAAAAAAAAGAAAAAAACAAAAACAATAAAAAAGAAAAAAAAAAAATTAACAAAAAGAAAACAAAAAAAAAAAAAAAAAAAAAAAAAAAAAAAAAAAAAAAAAAAAAAAAAAAAAAAACAAGAAAAAAAAAAAGAAAAAAAAAAAAAAAAAAAAAAAAAAAAGAAAAAAAAAAAAAAGAAAAAAAATAGAAAAAGAAAAAAGAAAAAAAGAACAAAAAAAAAAAAAAAAAAAAAAAAAAAAAAAAAAAAAACAAAAAAAAAAAAAAAAAAAAAAGAAAAAAATAAAAAAAAAAAAAAAGAAAAAAAAAAAAAAAAAAAAAAAGAAAAAAGAAGAATAAAAAAAAAGAAAAACAAAAAAAAAAAAAACAAAAAAAAAAAAAAGAAAAAAAAAAAAAAAAAAAAAACGAAAAAAAAAAAAGAAAAAAAGAAAAAAAAAAAAAAAACACCCAACCACCCCCAACAAACCCCAAACCAAAAAAAAAAAACACCCCACAACCCCCCCCCCCCACACCCCCCCACCCCCCCCACCCAAACCCCCCCCCCCACCCCCCACCCACACACACACAAACACACACCACACACACCACACACCAAACACTCAAAGGTCTATTGGCACTCGTTGAGTCGTACATTGGTTGGAATTGTGCACGATTACCTCTCTACTGAGTCGTCTCCGCTCCCCCCCCCCACCCCCCCCAACCCACCCCACCCACACACACCCTTCCCCCACACCCCACACACCAAACACTCACAGGTTCTACTGGCACTCGTTGAGCCACTACATTGGTCTGGATGTGCACGATACCTCTCTACTGAGTCACCAGCGCCTGCTCAAGGTCGGCTTCGCCATCACCATCGAACCAGGCTTGTACATCCCTGATGAGGAGCAGTACGGCCCATATCGCGGCATTGGGGTTCGGATAGAGGACGACATTTTGTTGAATCAAGATGGGGCTGAGATCATGTCAGCAGGCATTCCCACAGCTATTGATGAAGTGGAAGCCAGTAGGTGGGAATTCCTTGGTGTAGTGCTCAAGGTTGGTTTTGCAATCACCACGCTCCAGGCTGTACATCCCGGATGAGACAAGGACTAACATATGAAGTGGAAGCCCTAGTGGGGAACTTCGTGTAGTGCTCAAGGTTGGCTTCGCCATCACTATCGATGCAGGCTTGTACATCCTGGATGAGGAGCAGTACAGCCCGTATGAAGTGGATGCCCTTTTTAGAAATTCCTAGTAATTGTGGAAGGTGACAGGATCTACCATTGATAGAGTAGTATGATAGACCCTGGTGGTTTGACCCAGTGCAAGCGAACGGGCTGGCCCCCATAACCTCACGCCTTGTAAAAAGCGCCGCTTTTGACTCAACTGAAAACGGAAATCTGCGCGCTGAGTCCAGAAGGGGTTCAAAGAATTGCGTCACTCGCGCAGTCGGGCTCCAAAAACTTGCGCGCTAGGGCGCAACAGCGCGCGTCACGTAGAACCCTGCTCCACGTCTTCCAATTCGAAATCCCCCCATGCAGTACCCACGGAGACCAGGCAGCATACTAAGCTGATGAGACAGGCCCTGGACAGCTGCTGTTGTACAGCCCCCTAATTTTTTTGTGTGGCATAGAGTTTGGACAGACCCATACATGAGTTTCGCCATATTCTGTTATATACACATACTTATGTACACATACTTATTTCCCTCCAATATAACGTGTTGATATAATAATATGGCAATCTACGTACGCTCCCGCAGTTATGAGCTACTTCATCATGAACTCATGACAGTCAGATCATACACAATTGCCAAAAAGGTCAGTAGGATGCATAAAAACACTCACCTACACACGTGGCACTTTTCTGGGTTGTTTGGGCTAAGTTTGGCTCAATTAGTTGTTACTACCAGGACACCACGCCCTCCCAGGCGTTATCTTTTTTTTGTTACTACTAGGGCTCATTTAGCTAATAGCCCCAATAGGGATAATTTTGTTCGGCATCAGCCCTAACCTCCGAAGCCTAATCATATCAATTTATCAATTATAACATGTAATCATTTAAATCCTTCCCTTTTCAACCACTGGGCTGAGCCAGTGAGGCCACATATATTTAGATTGGACTCTGATTGGACTGTTGGTTTTTCCCCCAGCCTACTCAGGGTTGCTCACCGGCTTCCCATTCCAAGTCCCCCCATGGTAACTTGAACTTGAATTTGGTTACATAGATTCAGCCAGCAATTTGGCTGCTGGCCGTCTTTGTCAGTAAAAAAAGATAACCAGGACAATGTAAACGCGATCAAATCTCTTTTTCTTTTTTCTCCTCTTCTCCTGAGCGATGCAAAACAGTAAAAAAAGAAAGATTACAAGGGGCTCATGTCCTATCAGTGAAACATCACCGCCCCAAAGGCGGACTCGAGAAACCACCCACCGTCTTCCGGCAGAAAAAAAGAGAGAGGAAATAACATAGAATATAGAAAAACAAACATTTCGCACCTGTAAAAAAAAACTTGATCATATTTAATACATTCATGGATGAATGGAGAAAGCTCTCGCGACCTGGGAACTTTCTTTTCTGGAGTAGTGAAATGGTCTACACTAGTCAGATAGCTAGAGAATGAAGAGTTCGGGGCGTTCGACTCACCTTCGGTCTCTCATAGCGTTGCAGGTCGTCGTCAACCGCGATGGTAGCTAGTCCAATTGAAGTACGAGACCGCTCCCCACCCGCATACGACGGGCTCTCTTGACACCACGCCCCACCAGGCTTTATCTTTATCTGGAGTGTACATCAGATCATGTAGAGGAATCATTTTGCTCTCAGATTGGGAAATCAGGTTCTGTTACTTTCTTCGCGAATTCAGCAAGGCTTCGTCAGCACATCCAAAGACCACATGGTGTTCATCTTGAACTGCTCTATAATCACAACGGTGACACACTCGATCCTTCCAAGGAACAATTTGACGTTTCCATCTATCAATTTCCACGTTCAGGTAGTGGGAGGAAGTTAAAAATCATACATATTACGCACCACCTTGTGAGGTAGGTATAGGATGAGATAATTGGGCATCTCATGTTTCCCACTCTCATCCCATGAGGAGGACATTCAAGTCTGGTACACAGCATTCTTCCTTTCTTGTGATCCCGAGCTTTCATCTCTAGGGCGCGTATTTGATGACTTGGTGCTACAGTAAAAGAAAATATGATTGGAGAAAGGACTTTTCCCACTTGTTCCAGTTAAATGGTTAACGTTTCAAAGGTCCTACACCTCCATTTAAATTGGTGGCCAAAGATTCATCCTGGGAATCTTCCAAGGAGTACGGCGTCGCTAGGGCATCAGACACATCCTTGCTCCAACAGTCTTTGCGTTCTCTAACCATATTGAGTTCGGCAAGGCAACGACCCTCATCATACCAGAGTTACTATCACAGTATTTCACAATGGAATTATAGAATTTAATCACTGATTTCAACCAGTAATAGTGAATGGGAATTGAACTGTTTCTTTTAACGCAATGTGTTGGGGGACAGACCGCTTCACTCCAGGGGATACCCATGGAAAAACAGGGAGCATAAGCGGATTTGACAGTTTAAAGACTTGTCCAGGTCAGCCCACATAGCGTAACTTTTAAGCTTGTTGGTACTTTTGCTAAAACTGTTTTATCCTTCTTCTACCACTCCGCTCCTACAGTAGATTAGTTGCTGATCGTCCAAACTCGGGCGTAGTAGCGGTCTGCTAAACCAAATCCCACAGTTTCCGTTCCCCAGTGGCAGCGAAAACGGGAAAGGATACCTTCAAAAATCACTCCCGGGGCAAGGGTATCAATTAGCAATGATCAATTGTAGTAGATTAGTACTCCGCCACAGACAGGGGGAAATGTTCATATAGTTGTATGTATGTATGTATGTTACAGTCCAGGGGTAGGCCAAATAGGCTAAAGGGACTAGCCACGTATAGGAAGGGATTTTCTTAAAAGAAAAGGAAAGGGAAATGAGAAAAGAAACCCCAAAACAATCGTTTAACCGAACGGGGGGCTGGTGCGTTGCTACAGTGATAATTAATTCACAATTTATTAAATCATCATCTAAGCTTGGGATGATAATTAATTGTTGCGATTATTATAGAATTTTTTTATAAATGTTACGAATGTATTAAGTATTTTCATCCTTCAAAGGATCAGGATTCATGACCAGCTTTAATACTAGAGGTTTTTATCAACCAGAGTTATGGCCACCTGCCACCACTTGCCAACTTTACTGTTTAGGCTTAATTAAAATAGAACGCAGGACTGCAGGACTCGTTGAGTTCAATATTTTAAAGAGAGAATGAGGCTAGCACTACAAGGAGTTGCGAGCTAGAAGAGAAAGAGGCAGAGTAGCAGTACGACAGGAATGCTAATGTAGAGCACATAGGGGCAGGCGCGCCCACCGGCACTGTCAGATAGCAGGTACAAAGCAAGGGGGCTTAGCACCGTGAGTGCAACGTGGCCACTGTGGTACGGACATATAACGTCGTATATAAAACAGTAGCAGAATCAAATATTATGTAAGTAGTATAATTAAATATCATGGAAGTTCTCCGTCTATCAGGCACTACTGAGTTTGCAACTACCACTACCAGGTTTTGCCATAGGTACACATACCACCTCGAAACAGCACATCCACGGCACATCCAACTTCATTTTAGCCACCCCCCCCCCCCACCCACCCACCCACCCACCCACACACACCCAGACTCACCCCTTCAACAATTAAGTATGTTACAGTCTAGGGGTAGGCCAAAGAGGCTGAAGGGACTTGCAACAAGTCACCAACCCCTGTGCTGGCTTTCCTACTAGGCGCCCCCATTTAACGGTTTGCCCATATAAAGTGCCGATTGTTTGCAGTGTACTCATGATTCCCAGTAACGTGTGTGTCGTACCTTGTCCTGACGCAAATCGAGGGGTGGGGTCGAGGGGTTGGACACCTTAACGAATCCTAGAGAAATAATAACTAAGCCATAATGAGTCTAACGTGACCGAACGTGCTGTAACGTGCTATGACGTCCATGAGGGAAACGTGGTAATCGATTGGGGAACGTGAGGATCGTTATCCTTTCACCCACTTCACCCCTTTTTTGAAAGACCGACGCCCACTATCATTTGCATGGGGAGACTTGGAAGTGGGAGAGGGTAAGCAGCCCAGAGTGGACTGAAAAACCATGTAACAATCCAAATCAACAACCAACTAGCTTCTAATATCTCTCCCCATCCCTTGAGAACAACTTCAGATCCCAGTCCCTTGCAATCGGGAGTGCGGCTGATATGGTATCCCCGTCTACACCAATTTTGTAGACCCATACTGCATCTTCCAATACACTGTACCTGGCTACAGCCCGTTTCAGTGATACGATTGGTCTAGTGGTACACCAAATTGGTAAAACGAAGAAGGGTTGGGGGTTTGATTCCCCCTCGGTCGCCCTTGGCGCTTGCAGGTCAGTTGTCAACCGCGATGGTAGCTTGTCCAGTCAAGGCGGTAGACCGTTCTCTGCCCGCGTACGACGGGTTCCCTTAATACCACGCCTCACCAGGCGGGTACCATTACTTTTGTACCTTGCTACCCGACTTATAAGCTTCCCGATACACTGCGTTGCTTTAGGTAGGCTGAAATAGCCAGTCAGGAGAGCTGCCTAGAAGCTGCTGCTGCTCGTAGCTGAAAATAAAAGCACTGGCCAGGGGCTGCTATATATTTAGATAACACCCATGGGCTAAGTCTGGCTGTCAACGTGGTCCATTATTTTCATACCCACACCATGTTACAACACCCCCACTCCATATAACACACTCACTCCATGAACCCACCACATGTCATCCTCCAGTGTATGCTCCAAAACCATGACACCCCTCCAAATACAGCATCCACTCTGCCACACCACTCCATGAAGCGCACATACACTCTATGTACAACTTCATAGTATGTACCATTCTATGTATCACACACACTCCTTGCACCCACTCAACGATACTTCCCACACTTCATGGAACACACCACGCACTACTCCATTCCATGTACCACTCCATGTAACCACTCCATATACCACTCCATGTACCACTCCATGTACAACTCCATGACCACTCCATGTACCACCTCCATATACCACTCCATGTACCACTCCATGTACCACTCCATGTACCACTCCATTTATTTCACACACACCATTGCACCCACCACAAGGAATCCTCAAGTGCATGCTCCCAAACCTTGACACCCACTCCATGTAGCAACCCACTTTCAAACTCACTGCATGCATGCATCCCTTCACTCCCACTACATGCACACAAAAAATGGCACCCACAGGCCAACATGTATTACCAGCATACACACAATGGTAACAAACTCATGCATGCTTCCTTCATAGGGTTGGCCCGACATATGAACGTCATATAATCATACGTATATTCATACGTATGATTTTTTCTCGAAACGTATATTCATACGTATGTACAAACGTATGAGTAGTGTATGTCGAAAAGTACAGCACGCTTCCATTCCATTTAACTTTCTCGGTTTTCATTCAATATTTGATTTTAGATAGCTTATTGGAAAGCTATGACCTCCTCTATCACAATATGCAATTAAAATCAACCTTTCAAATGTACAATTTTGTTTTAAATTTGCCCACCCCAAAGTTGATTTGGATAGCCAGATATAGGCAAATATATCAGGAGTGTCAAATAGCTTCCATTCCATTGAGCTCCCATGAGGGCTCGGTGGATTGATGGTGCAAGCCTAGTGCAATTTGAACATGGACACTATTGCAATATATTTATATTATTATACACGTATACAGTTATATACTATACCAACTGGCGGTGAATGGCTCCCTTAGATTGGCACCGCGCTTCTTCTCCAAGTTTGGGCGGGTGTACACAAAGCTGAGGGCCAACCTCTGTTGAAAGGGGGGAAAATACGATCTACATAGCTGCCAACACTGACCTTGACGACAAAGTCTACGTTGATGAGGAGATGGCCTTGGATGCCATGGGCCTTGAGGACTGAAACCAGTAGCTGATTAGGGAGCTGCTAGAAAGTGCGAACATACTCACATAATTGGATCTGACACCTTAGCTGACTCAGGGAGCTGCCTAGAAGGATGATGAGCCTAGGCACGTGAACATGGTTACATAGAAGTATGTCAATATTATTGGCGGTGTGAATTGGCTCCTTAGATTGGCACCACGCTCTCTGGTAGACACACTTCTGGTCGTGATTTATGTTCTGAAATGGGACAATTCTAAAGCTGTCAGATCTTTTTTTGGTTTGAGATTTGATATGCTATGCCAATGAAGTTAGCTACGCGGAAATTCTTTAAATCCATGAAACAAGTATTTTCTCGAGAAGTGTTATTAATTTTCCTCACACTGTTTTCATTTGTTTCTATGATTATGTTCATACGTTTATACTGCATACATAAATCCAAATATACGTTTGCTTCCCAACCCTATTCCTTCACTCCCACTCCATGCACACAAAGACTGGAATCCACGGTGCAATGCGTACCTCAACCACAGGCACGATGGTATCAACCCCATGCAACCAAACCTTTACACCCACTCCATGTCGCTAGTGATATGCCTCCCAAAAAGCCACAACCAACTTTGATGATGATATTTTTAGAGACACTCAGATCTGAAGTGAACACCCCTTTGTCTGACTGTACATCAGGTACTTCTGAACTCACCTGCACCCTGGGCTCTTTATCCCTGTCGCCTAAATTCCAGTACAGACTGATACTCAGGAACCTCCATCCTATGCTAGCGCATAGCACAAGAGCCGATGATCTCGAGGAAGCCGAACAGATCTAGAGACATCCCATAAACGTTTACGTGATGACTATGTTGGTGGCGCACGCTCGAAGCGATATTGCCTCCTACATACTGCGAAGTAGCCTAGAGCTGGGACAGATCGCTAGGCTCTGATGCATTATCATACTCGTTTCTTGGGGGTTGTCGCGGACAACTGGGTGAGGTGCCGGGGGCGAGGGTTGGAGGGGAGGGGGTGCAAACCCAGCGAAAATTGCATAGAGGAAGGTGGGTTGCTGCGTTGCGAGAAAAAGAGGTGGGGGAAGAAAGCACTGGCAGGGGTGTGGGGTGGTGTTCTTGGAATTGATGGCGCGCAAGTTCGCGCAGTTAGTTACAAGATGCTCCTTCACTTGGCTGACGAGGTTGACGGATCCAGGCTGGCGTGTCACACTCACGGGACATGCGTGCTTGAGTTTTGGCACCTTCTGATCGCAGCGAGATGCCGGGAAAGTGCGTATTGAGAAAGTTCGCATTTGTTCGATGGTTTCAAACCGCAAAACAACCGCGGACAACAAAATCGGCGACGGCGCACCGCGCTTGAACTCGCGATTCGAATGTTGGCTGGTTTAGGACTACCACATGCACTGTCAACATGGTCGGACAGACCGGACCAGGATTCCCGTATTTCTATTTAATTTTGTAATATCCATGTGAAGAAGATACATCCCCTTGGATTATGGTTTGCCAGTTAAAGACCTTTACAAGTCAATTTAAGGTCGTGTTTGCTCAGCCAAGCCACCCTTTTGAAGCGAGCCTTCTCTCCCCATGCCCCAAATGGAATGTAAATAGGCTATTGCATTGCACACACGCCCATAGACTATTAGCTTAACAAAAGAAGTGAACGGAACCCAAGTTGCAAGCTTTGTTTGGGTAGTAGCCCATGGCAAGTGGGGCATGCATGGATTACACATACATGATAGGTAGAGCTGCCAGATGTGTGCCCTGGGCCACACACTTGCTAGTATGTGCCAGATTACCCTACCTAAGCAGCCCTATTTGGGCATACCAAGATTAGAATCACACATGGTGTCCATAGAGCATTCCAGACCTCCCCGCCCCACGTTGTGTGGTACTCAAGGCTCCCCAAGTATACCATTGCTACAAACCAACCTTTCAAACTTGGTCCGATGATTCACCATTTGTAACGTCGCATTTTTCCGGTTATAGATCAACAAGCGGGGCCGGCCTGAGTGCCGATCGCACGCGGACCACCGTGCCTGCTTAGACATGAAGAAGGAAAACTGAGGGATCTTCCCCCCCCTCCCCTTATCCGGGTATGAGGACACGTCAGCCTAGGTTGTGCAGAAATGTGCGGTATTGGAAGATGAAATTCGCCAGAAACGTCGATGGGGTTGGTTACAAGCGTAACCATCGGGGCTCCGGGACGCAATATGCGCTATTGGGCAAATTATCCATAATTTGCGAAAGCGCATTGTTCAAAGTGCTCAATGTGGTAAGTAGGAGGAGGAGGTGAAGGTATGTAAATGTACCCACCTCTTCCTTGGGATTGGGAACGGGAGGCACGGCGTTGGAGCAATTTATAACCTTGTAAAAGTTCGCTTTCGATATTCCTACTCCTCTTCCATGCCTCGAATTCCCAAAGGAGATTAACTACGGAACAACGGCAGTTGATGTTGATCTCGTCCCGGCAGGGTTTCTAATGCTGCCATAGTTCGTCAGGTTCCGTGTAATCTAGGAGAACGTTAGAGGAGATGGAAACCTGCGAACAGCTGAAGGATTGGAGAAAGAGAAAGTGGACCTGGGAAAGGGGAAAAGCCTCGACAAGTTCCGCCGTCCCCTTACCAGAGCCGTGAGTGGCCCGAAGATCAGAGGATGGCCAAGACTGGTCTCTTCTTCAAGATAAATAGCTCAACCCCTCACCAAAAAGCATGGGATAAGCATCTCTCACACACTGTGTGTAGGGATTCTCCATGGAGCAGGAAGCCTCTGACCCTGGCTGAGGTTGGCAATGGAGAGCCTAGGTGGGTGTCAACACGAAAGCGAGAGTGGACTTCTGCCACAAGTGGAAGACACAGCCAATGCCTTTGATACCTTGGGTCTTCCTGGATGCAAGGACCCTTTACGCTACAAATACCAGTTTGGGATTCTTGATTAGTGCATGGTAAGATGTCTGCAAAGAAAGAAGGGCAGTGAGGCACCCCCAACTGGGGGCCAACCAAACCAGGGGGACCACCTTGGGTTGTTTAGGTTTACTGGGGCTGTGGGCAAGGTCTTTAAGTCTAAGCGCATTTTGTGCTCCTCCCCTGCCCCAAAAAACTCAAACAGAAAGAAGAGCTCTGCACTAAGTCAGAGAAAACTTAATTGAGATGATGAAAAAATCTACATGAGGAGATCCTGACCTATACAGCTGGGAGGAGGGGGGGTGGACAAGCTCTCATGGATCATGCCAAAGCAACACTTCTCCAAGGACAGCCGGCGCCTGCCTTGGTAAGAGGGTTGTAAGGTGTTAAGGAACCAAGCACAATCCTGGGATTTGAAAATCATTGAGAATGTATGGGGCATTCCTCCAAGGCAGATGTGTAGGACGATGCTAAGGTGGACCCTAACTGGAGGAAACTGATAGAGGATCGCATGGGCCAGGCATGAGCTCAAGTCTATCAATGCTTCTTCATGCTGGATCCAAGGAGCGGTTGAATTGAATTGGTGCCAGTTGAGGATGGAAAGTGGTGCTCCCCACCGCCTAAGTATGCTGCCCTTCAGATGTGGGGTTCGAGGTCTAGGTGGCTCTAGGTCAAATAGAATACTGAGATGAATGGGCCATGCCATAAGTGGCATGATGAGCAAGGACTGTTGTGTTGGGTGATATAGTGACCCTTGAGTTCCAATGCCATGGCATGCACAACCTGTCAATAAAATAAGAGTTGGGATTTTATGAGAATATTGATAACTATGTGGTTACCAAGCCACTATCCATGTTCATGATCCCTCCACTTTGACATTTGTTTCCCATCTCACCAAAGACCCACTACGGAAGACTGCAATTCTGAACACTCCAAAGACATGTTGGTATGTTCTTTGAAAGGACAGTCAACAAGATTGACAAGATTGGTAATACACTACAATAAAATAAGACATACTTCATTAGGCATGGGTAGTCCATCTCTTAGGCCGCGGACCAGGGATTACCCGTTATTCTATGTAATTTTGTATATCCTATGTGAAGAATGATACATCCCCTTGGATATGGTTTGCCGTTAAGACCTTTACAAGTATTTAATGTCGTGTTGCATGTCACCCTTTGTTAAGATGAGCTTCTTTCCCCATGCCCCAAATGGAATGTAATAGCTATTGAAATTGCACACAACGCAACTAGAACTATAGCTTAACAAACTGAAAGTGAACGGACCAAGTTGCAAGCTGTGTGTGGGTAGCACCATGGCAAGGTTGGGGCATTGCATGGAGGTACACATAATGAATAGCGTAGAGCTGCCAGATGTGTGGCCGGGCCACAACTTGCTAGCATGTGGGCCAGCTTACCCTACCTAAGCAGCCCTATTTGGGCATACCAAGATATAATCAAATTTGGTGTCCAGAGGCATATTTTTGTTTTTTTACGAACTCCCCGCCCACATTTGTGTGTACTCAAATGCTCCCCCCAAGTTATACCATGTTGGCTACCCAACCACACCCTTTCAACTTGGTCCGATGACTCACCATTTAACGGTCGCATCCCGGTATAGATCACCAAGGGGGGCCGGCCTGAGTGCCGATCTCACGCGACCACCGTGACTTGCCTTAGACATGAAGGAAAAACTGAGAGGGTTTATAGAGGGACACGCTCAGCCTAGGTTGGGCAGAAATGGTTGCGGTTATGGAGATGAAATTCGCCCGAAACGTCGATGGGGTGGTTACAAGCGTAACATACGGGTCATCATGGTAAGCCTATGCGCTCATCTGGGATAATATCCATAATTTGCGGAAAAAGCGCATTGTTCAAAGTGCTATAAGTGGTAAGGTTAGGAGGGATGAAGGTACTGTAAATGTACCACCTTCCTTGGGCTTGTGGAAAGGGAGCCTCGGGTTGAGCCCATTTATAACCTTGTTAAAAGTAGCATTTCGTATATTCAACCCTTTCCATGCCTCGAATTCCCAAGAGATTAACTAGGGAACAACGGCAGTTGATAGTGATCTGTCCCGGCAGGGTTACTCTAATGCTGCCATAGTTCGTCAGGTTCCGTGTAATCTAGAGACCGTTAGGAGATGGAAACCTGCCGAACAGCTGCAAGGATTGGAGAAAGTGGACCTCGGGGAAAGCCTCGACAAGTTCCGCAGTCCCCTTACAAGCACCCGTGGGACCGCGCGAACCGACGCGAAAGATCAACGAGGATTGGCCAAGGACTGGTCTCTCTTCAAGATCAATTAGCCTCAAACCCTCACCCAAAAGCATGGGATCAGCATATCTCACACCTGTGTGTAGGATTGCCATGGGAGGCAGGAAAGCCTCGGAACCTGGATGAAGGTTGGCAATGAGAGGGAGCCTAGGTGGTTTTGTCAACACGGAAAGCTAGAGTGGGCTTCTGCCACAAGTGGACTGGAAAGACTCCCGGTCCAAATGCTATTGATACTTGGGTCTTCCTGGATGCAAAGGACCTTTTACTGCCTACCCAAATACCAGTTTGGGATTCTTGATTATGATGGGAAGATGTCTGCAAGAGAAGGGCCGTGAGGCACCGACCCAAACTGGGGGCCAAACCAGGGACAACCTTGGTGTTTAGGTTCTATGGGGGCTGTGGCAAGTCTTTAAGTTAGCTGCATTTGGTTGCCTCCCTCCCTGACCCTAAAAACTCAAAAGAAGAAGAGCTCTGAAACCTTCAAGTCAGAGCACTTCATTGAGATGATGTTGTATGAAATCTAAATGAGGAGATCATGACCTATACGCTGGGAGGAGGGGGGGTTGGCTACAAAGCTCGTCATGGATCATGCCAAGCACACTTCTCCAAGGAAAGCCGGGGCCTTGCCTTGGATAGATGGGTGTGAAGGTGGTTAAGATACCCAGCCCAATCCCTGGGATTTGAACATCATTGAGAATGTATGGATCCCAAGGCAAGATGTTGT